>CM067068.1:2785000-2940000 GCA_033980235.1 Diadema setosum
AAACATACACACACACACACATAGACACACACATAATGCAATAAAACAGTAGGCTTTATGAGAGAAAGCATCAGAAAGTTTTATCTTTTAAAGGCAGTTTTGTTGAAGATTTGAGAATAAAGTACTCTACGTTTTCTGACGTTTAATCAGTGATTCCAATGCAGCAGCAAGTATCTTACTTTTTACTATACAGCATATCTCCAAATCAGACTAAAATATCGGCTACATTGGAAAAAAAAAACTATAATGGTCAGACTCACAATTATTTGCTCCAAAGTTCAAAACTGCTTGTTTCTGTCTGCAAATAGGCCTACAAAACTATTAATACCAATCACAAATGATGAACAAACTTCTTTAAAACATATAAAAGTGGTGAGAGGGAGTCACAAATACTGGTCATAGCAGTCCTAAATACAATACTACAATAAATGATGCTGATATCAAGCTACAATAATAAACATTTATTAAGTGCATATAAAGAAATTGTGGAGTATATCTGATGCAAAATAATGTCAAAATACAGAGGAATAACATTTTCAATTACAATATGTACAGCATAGTACATTGACGGGTAGATTTTCATTCTTATGGTAGAAAGACCTACTGTGGCTGGTGGAAAAAAAAAAAAAACAAAGACAAAAGAGCATATCAAGTTCAGACATGCAGACACTAAACTGATCTGTAGAAGTTGCATGTGGCCCACCATCATGAGAACCGAGAACCTCATATAGCTACTGTGCATCCATATCCCTATTATAGTATCTATAAAATCTCCTTGGCTCAGAGTTTTCCAATAATAATGTCTTTCCCAACTTTTCTTGTTTCAAAACACCTACCATACAAACTGTAAGTAGGCCAGTCATGAGATAATCACAGTTTCAGAAAAATCATCTTTTAAGCTTGATGCTGTCATGCATACAGGCAGAAATCACTGAATAATACAGGATCAGATCAAAACACCACATGAGCATGCTTTTTATCATTTTAAAAAAAGTTGTTAACTTCAGTAATTTGGACAGGAAGAAGTTGAAATATCAAAACTATTAATTACAATCTTTTTAAAACAACTGTCAATTTCTTTTGTTTCTATGTTATTGATTTGTTTGTTGTTGTTGTTTTTTGTTTTTTTTTGTTTTTTGTTTTTGTTTTTGTTTTTTTGTTTTTTTTTTTGGGGGGGGGGAATAAATCACCCTTCTTTTTCAGTTTTGTAAGCTTATATATTTCAGGACCTTTATCAGAGTTGGCATGGTGATGGGCCACACATGTGAGAGCAATTATTTTTTGCAAAACTCAGTCCACCACCTTATGAACAGTTGGACTGAATTCATATCTCACTACAATGTAAAAATACGTAAATACAAGCAGCAAGAGCAACACAGCAACATCTTTATTTCAGATTAGGGTAAATCAGGCAGCTTTCTCAAGCAGTGTAAAGTACTATTCAAATGGATTCTGCTCCAGGAGGCAATAGAGATTTTGACTCAAAGGCACACTGACTCCAGCTTTCAAGGCATGAAGATTAATTTGTCAGAGACAGATGATCAGGATTACATTTACCAAGTCATGTGATGTCACCCATTCACAGAGGACGCAGGATGGCGCACTGCCCGACCCGGCCCAGGAGACAGCATGCCGACAGCCACGTCCGCATACATGCTTATAACCTGCGTGCACACACAACTGTGTCTCATTGTACCTGACGAAGCTCAGCAGTAGCAAGTGAAACGTAGTACACCTCATCTATGATTTATATTTCACCCATACAGCAAAGATCGCAAGTAATTCTGCGATGAGTCTATTGATTTCACTTAATATATTTAAACTATCTTCATCATATCCAGTATGACCACATTTATCTGGCCATGCCAGGACCGGAGGGCATCCAGATAAGTGATTTGGCCAGATAAAGAGAGATAAGCTCAAATACAATATTTTCTCACAGGTTCTGCTGGAGGTCATGTTATGACATGTTGCTATCAATTCATCAATACTATGATTATTTGCATGGCATTGTCACATTTGATAATTTAGATGGAACAGAATTAAATGTAAATGTGAGAAACATATATTTTCTTATTTCTTATAAATGTGTCTATTTCAATGAGATCATGGCTCATTGAAAACTGTCACTCTATGGAAACACTGCAGTGCACTGCCAGTTAACTGGTGCAGCATCACAACTGTAGTGATTTCTCACAGTGAATATGACTGAATAAATTGTGTGCACACATTTTGCAGATTTTTTTAAAGTTTCTCAGACAAATCATTCACAGCAAATAATTCTGTAAAATTCACTATTATCAGAGATGTGGAACATAAAATACATAAAAACATGAAGAAAACTGTATGCCAGCTAACATCCCAATGACAGATAGATCCAGGCAAGTGATAGGTGGATGAGCTCGGATTGTACTGATTTATCTCTTGACGACCAGACTGTGACAACTTCATGCAAATGCATTCAAGGTTTTCATGATTTCAAGATGCTGGGTGCTCATCTCTTGTAAATACTCACTCTACACATTAGTGTAATATTTCAATCGAGAACACCACAAGAATTGAGGTTGTATGCAGTAGTTGAGGAATGCAGAACACCTAGAAATGCAGATCACACCAGTTTTTGACAAATGTGAGATGTTGCATGGACTATATGCCTGCAAGATCTAATGCAACCAAACTCATCACTTTAAAATTCACGAGTGGCTTTCTCACAAGATATTGAAATAGATCACACAACATTCAAATGTCATTCCAAAGATTTTAGATTCACAGAAATATCTAACAGGTCTTCATGTTTTAAATCGACATTGAAAATATCCACACATACACATCTCAGCATTTGGAATTTCAGCACAAGTGTAAACAGCCCCTTTCACTCTTCATTTGAAACACACCCTACACTTTTCTCTCCCCTAAATCAAACATTTGCAGAGTGAACAACTGCGTTGGTGTCATTGTGGCTGGTGGTCTCACTCTTCATCTGCAGTCCTGTGGTAAACACCGTCTCTTCTTCCTCCTCCTCCTTGTTTTTCTTCTCATTTCTCTCAGCATCCACCCAGTTGACTGCATCAATTGGGGCATCTATCCACAAAGTTAAGAACAATTGAAATTTGTTTTTATTAAAAGTAATGTATATGAATATAAATAGATAGATAGATAAATGAATAAACAAATAAATTTAATATACATATATATATATATATATATATATATATATATATATATATATATATATATATATATGGAGACTTTAAATGTAAAAACTGATGTATGCATTTTTATCAACTTGAGATTATTGAGATTGAAGCTGCTGAAAAACAAAGAAAACAATCAAATATCTTCAAAAATATTTCTTGCCATGTAACAAGTGCAGCATCATTGAAAAGATTTAATTTTCTCTATTTGATGATAACATTACTTTAAAAAAAAACACTGAAAATGGTATTTATTGGTTTTTTGCATTTAACATAATATATATATATATATATATATATATATATATATATATACATATATATACACATACATATATATATACATATAATATATATACATCACATATACACTATACAATTGTCCTTGTGAACAAACAACTTATCATAGACACAAACTATAATTTATGTCTATTTATTTTAAAATGTCTTCTTACGTGACTGCATAGACATGTATTGTATATCTTACTTACTCACCTCTGCAGGCTAAAGTTTCTATTTGAAAACCCACATGCAAATGTGATCATCACATCCCCCTTTTATAACATGTTTTATTGATAACTGCCATGAATTATGACATCTTCTCAATTCTGCCAAACTGAACATTGAGCAAACACAACTGTCAAAAAAAAATTATATGTCATCCTTTCACAAAAAGCTGTAAACCTGTCAGAGATCAAAGTAGAGAGAGATTGATATATTCCAGGTTGAAATATCCCACAGATTATACCAGAGATTGAAATATTCCAGGCAAGATAGAGAGAGAATAGACACAAATACTAGTGGGAGAGTAACATATGACATAAGGATAGAAATCAAATTTAGAGACTTCACAGCTGTACGTGTGAAACCCTTTTGAGTATGGAATGAAGTTGTTTTGTGAAATAGTTTGTTTTGCTGTAGTTAAGTAAATTGATAGTTTATCAAAATTATACAATTACTTCTTTGTGTATCTAATTAGGCCCCAGATATTAAGCTTGGCTTACTGGGGATCCTCCAGCATGTCAGTTTGATGTTTCCTTATGTTATATCTCTGCATTCTCTCACGATGATTCTTTACCTCTCAAGCACAAAGTTAGGCATGATAAATGATGAATCAATGTGTTGCTTTTTTTTCAAGTGATTTGTTGCGTTGTACCATGCAGAAACAATAAACATGGAATGAAATTATCAACCCATCACTGCTGCTCACCTTTCTTTCTTCCGTCTCTTTCTTCTCCTTTCCCTCTGTCTCTTTTTTCTTCATCTCCTCCTCCTCCTCCTCCTCCCCTTTCCAGCTCTTTGTCTCCGGATCCCACCTCCATCTCCTCCCCCACTTCCTCCTCCTCCTCCTCCTCCTCCTTCTGCGCTCCTGATCTCTTCCCTCTCAGCAAACACTGAGTGAAACTAAAGTAGATCACCAGCGCCACGATGCACATGGAGCCCACACAACGGAAGAGCACCCTAGCTCCAAACTTGTGGTAGATCATGCCTCCAATAAAGTTGCCTATACCAGCACCTGAGACATAAAGACAGAATCATGTTTGTTTTTTATCAAATCTGGAGAATTCTACTGTACTTGCACTAGACTTTGAATCAAACAGAAGTAAATAAAACAAAGCAGTTTCCCTCATATTTTTCTTATCTCTTCCACTTTCTGTTCTTTCACGGAGTTCACATTACTACAGTCTCTCTCTCTCTCTCTCTCTCTCCAATACAAGCCAGTAATTACAACAATGATTATCAAGACTCTTGTCCACCTTGTCTTTCCAAATAGCTGTGGAAGTATAAGTTGTTGTTTAAGAATTTCCTTCCTTAACTTTCAGTGCAATAATCAATTTTAAGATTCCCTGCGTGAACTAAAGTCCTAGTTTGGGGGTTTTCCAATCAATAAAAACAGATAATATCCAGGAATATATGGTATATTCTGGCTTTACACCACAACGTGAGATGTATAAAGTCTAGAAAGTCAAACCAGAATAAGAAAAAATAAACAGACCTACCAATTCCCATGAATGAACATGCCACTATCGACTGCAGAGTGGCGGCCATGCCCTTTGGGGCCACTGTGTTGGCAAAGGCGGTGAACATGGGCCAGGCGAGGCCGTAGGTGACCCCATGGAGAAGCTGGACAGGAAGAATGAACCAAGGGTTGCGGACGAGGGAATAGCCGAAGTAACGGATGACGTAGGCTATCAGCGTTATGTACATCACACCTGGAATATGGGCGAGAGATTTTGTAGTAATAAATGGCATCCCATTGGCACAGATGGTGTCCTACATCTGAGCAAACACTTGTAAATGGTACAAAGTGTAAAAATATGATAATTTGTGCTAAACAAAGATCGAAGAAATGGAATAATGTAATTGGGATCATGTGTGTATATAAATAGCACACAGACAAAAAAGTAAAAGCCTATAAATATTTGGGGAATTTATAGTGATGAAGATTTATCATGGAATACATACCAGGGAGGTGGAAGGGTTGTCTTTCTTCCACCTCCCTGATACATACTGAATATTTGAACTCTACAGTATAGAAACTTTTGAGTCTATCAAAGGCAATATGGTATCTTATTACACAGCAACATTAGCATTACTTCATAATTATGTAATCCAAGCTCATTTTCCTGGCTGTTCCAAAGTGTGGAGTAATACCAAAAAAACAAAGTCAGACAAGTTACAAATTTTGCAAAATAGATTGGCAGTGTCAAGATTGTGAATCAGTTATTCCGAAGTAAATTATTGTACCCGTTATCAAAATTAAATTGACTGCACATCCGCAATAAAAGCATTTAGCTCAAGTTATGTATCCAGAATGTGTTCATCATACTGCCCCTCTATATTTGGATGAACTTTTCACAGTACATCACTCACATTATTCCAAAAGGTCGGGCGACTCACAATTAATTATGATACGCCCTAAAACAGTTTATGCTAAGAGATTTTTGGCATACAGAGGTGCTTCTCTATGGAATGATTTGGTTTAATATGTTCCATTTAATATTTCCCTTGATACATTAAAAAAAAAAAATGTCGCTATGGCGACTGGTATGCCTCCGTCATAATGCATGGTTCTCCGAATAGGTCTATAACACAATGTCTTAACAATGTGTGATAACAGCTTCACACACCTGGCAAAATACTGAAATGACAGGTTTGTCACAAATGCATTGACTGTTCACTATCCTTGAACAAGGTTTATTTGGATGAATGGCTATACTGTCTAAGAGTGCAGGTATTTGGGGATTTGACGATTTTCGTACCCAACTTTTGACCCTTTTATAAGTTTAAAGAAGAAGTGAAATTTAGCACTTTCACTTGACATTTGACATTCTGACCTTTGACCTTTAGGCAAGAAACTTCCAAGAGAATCTCTATTGGGTAATATATGCATACACTAAAAACTCCTGCAGGCATTGCATAGATAAGAGAGAAATAATGACATTTTGATGAGTTGACCTTGACCTTTCACCCCTGACCTTTGACCCATGACCCCTAAATTCCCTACATGATCACTGCCAGTCAGTACATGCATAAATACTAAGTTCCAAGAAGATACCTTGAAATATTTGTGATATGGAGAAAAATGTGAAATTTTAACATTTTCACTTGACCTTTGACCCTTGACCTTGGACCTCATGACCCAAAGCTCTCTCTGGGGAATCTTTATTTGGTAGTTCATGTATACACCAAGTTTAAAGAAAATACCTCCAGGCATTGCATAGATATAGGGGAAATAGTGAAATTTTGAGAATTTGACCTTGACCTTTTGACATTTGACCTTGGGCATGTGTGCCCAAAGTTGATAGGCACAACTTCGCCCACTCATACATATACATGCCAAGTTTTATTAGGATACCTCAAACAGTTTTTTAGATATGCTGTCCACAAAATAACATTACGGACGGAAGGACGGACGGACGGACGGACGGACAACCCGAAAACATAATGCCTCCGGCAACACTTCGTGGCGGAGGCATAAAAATGCATGGATATATAACGTAAGTATGAATGTATGGTGTGCAGTCCAATGGAGTACCAACCTAGTACTTGCAACTAATCAAACACAGTCAAGATATCAGCAGTACCAATTTTTTCACCCATTTGAATTTCATTCTAAAATGTTCTTGTTTCTTTTTATTGTCCTTGTACATGCTGTATCTCAACAGTTTGTTGCTTACCCTTTTCCTTTTGTGTCTAAAAATTAGCCTATATATTTTCCTTCGCATATGTTTTATGAGTTATATGTTTGTTACTGTATGCATGTGCATGTACTGTGTGTATAATGCTTGTATTCTAAACCTGTGAGAACCCCTGTGAAAGCCAGTCTTTGGCTGACGAGGGGGTTTCACCCCATGAGTGGAAAAAAATTGAATTGAACTGAATTGGCAATCATGATTTTAGACATCCATATTACCGGTATATCATAACTTTTTGTTTGCACTTGAGAGTTTTTGCAGAGTAGGCCTGATAAGAGGTATATCATCATCATCTTTAATGACTTTGCCTGAAATTTATCAAGTGCATTATTCAAAGCCAATATTTCTATCATTACTCACTCAAAAATAAGAGGTATTTCATTTTCCTTGTTATATTTTACCCACTCAGTCACTTCACTCCCTCACTGCTTGCACCCGCCCCCCCCCCCCCCCCCCCCCCGCATTTTAAGAGTGCTGTGTCTGCCACTGCAGTATGAGTTCAATTTTTTTTTTAAATGCTGTAGGCCTGTTGATTAAAAAAAAAAAAACTTTTCTACAGGGATTATGGCAACAGATGGGCAAATTGATTATTTCATGATTTCAGTCATTATAATCTCAATCAAAAATCTATGAATATGTTGGAATCCCAGTTGGCATATTCCTAGGTACCATTACATATTACAATGCATCACAAAACCAACAAAAAGTTACACAACTAATTTTGCTCAAGGAGTCACAAAAGGAGTCACAACACACAAAACAAGTCAACCCAGTCAATTTTTAGTTTTGTATATTTTCTTTTAGATGTAATTCTAAATCTTGAGATCATGGAATGATTTTTGTTTGCGTGTTTTTATGCTGTCTCGCTTTGATGCATTAGGAACATGGAAAATCATTCTAATACACATGTTCCATTTTCCACTTTAATAACATTTGGGAGGATAATGCTAATTGCATTGGAAATTAATATCTGTCATGAATATATTGTACTTAATGAGTGTGCAAAATCACAGCTTCATCTGTTAATCCCCTTATAGTTCTTGCTATGAATTTCATATCCTGTTCTTTGTCCAATGTAGGTTCCCTCCACACACAATTTTATTTATCCGTCATGAATGTACCCTTGAGCATGATTTCAATTGATTTTGTAGTATGTAAATGCTTTTTTGTATATACTGAACTTGTAACTTATAATTTTTGTGTCACTTTACATTGTCATTGATGGATGTTATAAACACAACACTGTATGATTTGTGTGGAAACCTAATAAATGAAATGAAATTAAATGAAATCATCGCACAGAGCACCATCGGTCGAGATTACACTTGAATATCTCAAATTAAAAGCCTCTTTTCTCGGTAAACACTTTTTCAAGTTCTGTACTTTCTTTCCATTATCTAAATGGGTTAAGAAAGTCCATTTGTATTGAGTTATATATCATGTAAAGATTTGAGTTTTGTTTTCTCTGAATTTGCCTTTAACAAACATCCATGTCTGCCACCTTGTTTGGTAGTTTTGTGATGCAGGATCACTTATCATGGTGATGTGTTATCAGATATTACTACAAAAAAAAGATATATATATATATATATTCTCTTCTTTACTGATGTACAATTCAGATATTGATTTCACCCTACAGGAATAGTTTCATACATATAACTGCCTTTCTGCCATAACATAAAACCTAATGAGTCCTATGAAAAAGTTTGTGTGCAAGAATACCAGAAGCTTGTCATGAAAATTCATGGCACGTCTTGCATGATACACAGCATTAAAGCATTGCAATTTACCTGACCACTAAGTGTTTAAGAAGTGGGTGCTAGCAGTTATTGGGGCATCACTTTTGATGGACGATTACCTGTTTGTTGAGGATCGAATGAGAGGGCATAGACCTCATAAACTGTGTTTCTGATTACAGTTAAACTCGCCTAAGTCGACGTCGCATATGTCGAATAATCGCTTAAGTCGATGATTTTAAAAAGTCCCGATTTTTCCCCATTGACTTACGTGTATTAATTCACTCACAAGTCGAATTTTTGTAAGTCGAATACTCGCCTAAGTCGATGAAATTCCAAGAACACTTTCACGGAAAAACCATTGAATTCACTGTGCCTAAGTCGAATAAGATTTTATTGTGTGATAAATCACTGTCAAAATCACGAGACGCCAGTTTTTGCTTACATACAGTATATACCAAAAGAAACTTTGCGTTAATAAACATTAACGTTTCATTAACGCAAGCGGTTTTACCTGAATCGTTAGTAACGCAAACTAACGATCGGGAAAATTAACGTTTGTAGTAACGATAAGTAACGATCCCTAGCGCAAATTAACGATGTTTCGTTAACATTAACGATAGGTAACGCAAGAACTCACGCGAGATTTTGGTTTTGTAACGAGACCCGGTGAAAGGACGACGTAGCCCCTGCCGAGTGTAGCGATCTATGCCTTATATTTAGCGGAGTCTTTTCGCGAATCGAATCACGATATCGCGAATGGTTAATTTGCGATCTGGGTCACCAAAAACGCACGCCGGGCCACCAAAAAAGCTGGATGTTTGCCTTCAGTTTCGGAAATGAACAGCGGTAACAATCGGCTCCATAAGATACTAGAATAAATGTCAGATGTTTGCTCTTAATTTTGGAAATGAATAACGGTAATATTCGACTCCGTATAATACTAAAATAAATGTCGGATGTTTGCTTACACTTTTGGAAATGAATAATGATAAGATTCAGTTCCGTACGGTGCTGAAATTAATGTCAGATATTTGATTTTGCGTTCGGAAATGAATAAGGATAAAATACGGCTCCGGAAGATGCTGAAATAACCACAATGTCGAATGTTTGCTTTGACGTTCGGATATGCATAATAATGATATTCAACTCCATACGATGATAAAATAAATGCCGGATGTTTACTTTTAACGTTCGGAAGTAAATAACAATAACATTCAGCTCCGGAAGATGCTAACCAAATTGTCGAATTATCCCTTCGACGTTCGGAAATGAATAACAATAATAATCAACTTCGTACGACGATGAGATAAATGTCGGATGTTTGCTTTTACTTTCTAAAGTAATTAGCAATAACATTCGGCTCCAGAGGATGCTAAAATTATTAATGTCAGATGATTGCTTTTACGTTCGGAAGTGAATAGCAGTAATATTCTTCTCCATACGATGCTAAATAACTGTCGGATGTTTACTTTTAAATTTCGAAATGAATAACAGTAACATTTAGCTGCGTTTGATGGTAAAGTTAATGTTTGATATTTGCTTTGACGTTCGGAAATACATAACAATAGTATTCAACTCCGTCCGATGATAAAATAAATGTCTGATGTTTGCTTTTATGTTCGAAAGTAAATAGCAATAACATTCAGCTCTGGAAGATGCTAAAATGAATGTTGAATGTTTGCTTTGGCGTTCGGAATGAATAACAATAGTATTCAACTTATTACGATGATGAAATAAGTGCCGGATGTTCGCTTTACGTTCGAAAGTAAATAGCAATAACATTCAGCTGCGTTTGATGGTAAAGTAAATGTCGGATGTCTGCCTTAACGTTCGAATATGCATAACAGTATAACATTCGGCTCCTTACGATGCTGAAATAATTGTCAGATGATTCATTTCACTTTCGGAAGTGGACAGCAGTAACATTCGGCTCCTTACGATCTTAAAATAAATGTCGGGTGTTTGCTTTTGAATCTGGAGATCGAATAACGGTAATATTCTGCTCCGTACGATGCTAAAATAAGTAACAGATTGTTCCTTTTACATTTGGAAATGATTAACGGTATCAATCGGCTCAGTAAGATGACAAAATAAAAAAGGGATGTTTGCTTTCACGTTCGGAAATGAATAAGGATGATATTCAGCTCCGTAAGATCCTAGAATGAATGTCGGTTGCTTGTTTTTACATTTGAAAATGATTAACGGTAACATTCTGCTCCGGAAGGTATTAAAATACTTGTAAATGGTGGACAATTGCTTTTACAATCAGAAATAGAGCGGTAACTTTCGGACCGAACGTAGGACCGATTTACTTTTGCTTGGTTGTTTGGGTTTTTTTCGGGCCACCAAAAAATAGAAATCAGTCATCAGTCAAAATAAAAGTTAATGTGGAGCCCTGGCCTGCATTAATGAGGATAAAGTGTCCTGCTGAAGGGCAAATATCGGGCACACCGCTCCAGCTCCCGGCTCCAGAGTAGACAACATACATGTACATTATACCAGGGAGGTTTCCTCTTACCTCCCTGATTATACATATGTACGTGTGGTGTAACTGTAAGTCGATTTTTTCGACTTACGCACAAGTCGAAAATCGCCTAAGTCGATGTGTTTTGCTCAGTCCCGAGAAGATCGACTTATGCGAGTTTAACTGTATATCATGCGCATCGATCTACATCACAAAGGACTCAAAACATATGACCATCTATTCTGTCTGATATCAACCATTCGCTACTGTAGTTGTGGTTTACGATTTAACCCCTTGAAGACTAGTCTCAAGAATATAATGTGTGTTGTAGCAAAATCAGCCCATCCTCAACGGGTTAATATGAATAAACTAGATATATCGCTACGGCGACTGATATGCCTCCGCCATCATGCATGGTTCTCCTAATAGGTCTATAGTACAATGTCTTGACAATGTGTGATGACAGTTTCACACAATTGGCAAAATATTAAAATGACAGGTTTGCCACAAATGTGCTGAATGTTCACTTTCCTAGAACTAGGTTCAATTGGATGAATTATTCAAATGTCAGAGTGCAGGTATTTGGGGAACTAATGATTTCTACTTGACTTTTGACCCTTTTATAAGTTTATGCTTTGAGTAATTTTCAAGGTATTAAGAAAAAGTATAATTTCAGTATCAAATGGGAAAATAGCATTATCTAAACCTGGTCTTTGACCGTTGACCTCACAGTTCCACAGAGAATCACTGTTAGGTAGAACATGCATAAATATGTAAGTTTCATGATGATACCTTGAGTTACTTTCGAGATATGGAGGAAAAAGTGCAATTTAGCACTTTCACTTGACCTTTGACCTTTTGGCAAGAAACTTCCCAAAAAATATATATTGGGTAATACATGCCATACATCCAGTTAAAAAAAAAAAAAAAAAAAACTTCAGGCATATTGCATTTTAAGGAAAGTAGTGATATTTTGAGGAGTTGACCTTGACCTTTGACCCCCCTGACCTTTGACCTATGACCCCCAACTTCCCTAGATAATCACTGCCCATCGGTACAAGCATATATACTACGTTCTATGAAGATACCTTGAACCATCTGCGAGATATGGAGAAATATGTGGAATTTCAATTTTTTTTCACAAAATAACCTGTGACCTTTGACCTTTGACCCTGTGACCCTAAAATCCACACAAAGTATTATCCCCCAAGGATATACCCTCATACCAAGTTTGATGTAAAACCACCACACGGTTCTTGAGATATCGACAAAAACAAAACGGGACGGACGGACGTACGGACGGACGTACGGACGGACGTACGGACGGACGGACGGACGGACGGACGGACGGACGTACGGACGGACGTACGGACGGACGGACGGACGGACGGACGGACGGACGACCCGAAAACATAATGCCTCCGGCCACTTCGTTGCGGAGGCATAAAAATGAGCACTGAAAATGGAATTCCATCAGGACTGGAACCCAAGACCTCCCTCGCACTTATCCAAAAGTCGATATCTACTCTTACGGTGTATATCAGGTTTATGTAATTTTCTGAGCATACGAGCATTACAGATAGAGGGGTTTCTGGGACAAACATTGTACTGGAGCTTTCCATAGCTAAGTCTGTAAGATCACCAATCTAACAGTCAGGTGGTCTTGGGTTTGACTCCATATGGAATCCAATTTTCCCTGCTCATTTTTCATTTATATTGTATAAGTTTTTGGTCAGTGGCCTCTGTCTGCATTCAATACAACTGAAGTCAAGCATTAACCCGTTGAGGACGGGCTGATTTTGCTACCACACACATTTCCCACAGACACTTGCCCGAGTATACTCGGGACTCGTCCTCAACGGGTTAAGCCTCTGAGTGATTTTGATATACAGGGTAGAAGAGGGCAACATAAATTACATTTTGTATGAATAATTTCTAGATAAAACTGCAGACGAGAATTACCTGAATACCCCGCCCGCTTGATGATATTTCCTGAGAAATACATGAAGGGAATCTCAGCAATGGCGGTAAGAGTCACAGCAAGGCCAAGCAACAGGTAAGGGCTCTTCAGATCCGTCTTCATGAATATGAACACGTATGTGAATGTCATCACAAAGGACATGCCCGTTACCACGACGATGAAGAGGAAGAGGATGATCTCTCCCTTGCAGAGGAGGGACTGAAGGTTCTTCTTCATGGCATCCGGCTTCCGGTGCTCTGGCAGCCTCATGTTGTAGACGATCAACCCGCAGATGGTCATGCCTACGAGGTAGATGACGAAGGCCGGCTCGAAGCGGTCAGTCTTGGCCCTGGTCAGGTCGGTGTAGACATCCACGGCCACTCCACCAAGAAATGCAAAGAGACCCCAGCTGACCGCACCCCACACTCTGTGCTTGCCATAGTCTTTACGACGGTCTGAGCAGAAACATTGATCTCATAAAGGTATCACTATCACTGCTTGTTCAAGGTGAAAATTACATGAAACATACACTCATTTGCTTTACCTGGTACAAATCAGGACTATAAACAATAACATACCAATGATGAATTGTCATTAAGTAATGTGCCATATTCACATAGCAATGCCTCATTATAGTCTGATGAAAAATGGTGAATATCAAATTATTACTGTAAGCTCATATCTAATTTGCATGTACTAGAAATTCCAGCATTAAACATTTCTTATTAAATTGCAAGAAAACATCATAAGGATTAAATTTACCTCAATTTATCATATCGACATATTATGAGAAATATTATTGACATCATACACTTTCTCTTTACCTTTCAGTAGCTCCATGGTAAATGCATCAAAGAACATCAAAATGTTGCAGTTAAACGACACGGCAAGAATGCCAAGAAAAATGCAGATAGCAAAGGTAGCCCCCTTCCTCGGGTTGGGAAGTTTCTCTCTCACACATTGGCAGCATGCAAGCTGCTGGCAGGAATCACTAACATTTGTAAGAAGGTGATCAGGGACTAAGGCTGGGCTGCTAGTCCCTGTGTTACTGTCCGAGAAGTTGGCGGAATAACCATCCAAATCTCTGCCGCTTCCACTAGGACACACCACGCTAAACACAACGAGGGCATCATCAGCAGTGCCTTCAACAGATGTTCCGGCGCACTTGTGACATGCCACTTCCTCATCTTGTCCAAAACAGATCACCAAATTACCATCTCTTACACTCCTCCTGGCTTCTTTACCAGCTTCACATAGCTCTGTGCACTGTTCAGTACTTGAACTGTTTGTGATATTTCTGGCATCTCCTTTTATTGAGCGCCGGTGCATCATGTGGTCAGTGCTGAGCTCATTGGCGCACACCAAGCCCTGGTCTTCTAGTCCCACTTGCACTGGGCACTCCGTAGCAACATCGGCCACCAACGAATCTGGGTGGACCCCTGTCATGGCAGGTACAAAGAGGAAGGTGAAGTAGAGTATGCCGGCACCAGCAATGGCCACCGTGGTAGCCAACCGGTGCTTGCTGAACCGGTCAGCGAGGGTGCCCCACAGGGGACTGAAGATGAATGTTAGGATAGGCTCCAGTGATCGCAAGAGGCCAACCTGCCACACTGTAAGTCCGATGTGGATGAAGAATACTGAAATGAAGGGTAGCATGCAGGCGAAGGCTTTTAATAGAGAAGAGAGAGGGGAGACAAAAAGAAGAAATTCATCACAAAATGTACAAATGAATAAGTTTTGCATTAAATTTCTTTTTAAAGCATGATAAAGAGGTGGATGTTCTTAATTCCACGGCAAGACCAATCCACAATAATATATTCTTGGTTCAAAATATCTGAATGCTGTACAAGACAATTGACTTGGAATATACATATCATAGGACTGTCTTGTGGAAAAAGGGAAAAAAGACCTATTTTTATATGTGTGAGTTGTAGTAGCTCTGACACTGGACATCCACTTAATGTCCTATATCTGAGGGACACCCTCTCATACTAGAGAGGGTGGTATGATTAGGCCTACATACCGGTACAACATTGCTCAGCTAGACTCCGGTATCAAACATGGGTCCTTTGATTATTGAGGCAGACGTGCTACCAAGTGAGCCAAATCACCATCCCTCACAGATCATATTATACCTCATGGACATCAAGTATTACGGGTGAAAAAATAACATGTCACTGAAGGATATCTAAAATTTTCACAAGCAAAACAAGAATTAAAATCAGTATTTACCATTTGCAGATGAAACATAAACCCAGCTATAGTGCTTCAAAATAGATCTAAATGTGAGTTAGGAATAAAAACAACCAGTGTAAAACACAAAACAAAAAACTGAATCAGTATAATATATATCAAGTATTTTTGAATATACAAAATGTGAACAATAGTTATAATAACAAGAAAAAGTAGAAATTACGCGGTTCGTAATATATGTCCCCGCCGGAAGTAGCATTTTGTAGCAAAATGTACAATATAGGTCAAAAATCAAGGTCAAAGGTCAAAGACGTCAAAGGTCAAAATTCTGTGTAGAAGTTTTGAAGCGCTCACCTAGTGCCATCACATAAAGCAAACGGAATCAAAATCGGGTAAGAAATGGCGAAGGAGTAGCATTTTGTAGCAAAATATACAAAAAATGTAGGTCAAAAATTAAGGTCAAAGGTCAAAGAAGTCAAAGGTCAAAATTCTGTGTAGAAGTTTTGAAGCCCTCACCTAGTGCCATCACATAAAGCAAACGGAATCGAAATCGGGTAAGAAATGGCGAAGGAGTAGCATTTTGTAGCAAAATGTACAATACAGGTCAAAAATCAAGGTCAAAGGTCAAATAAGTCAAAGGTCAAAATTCTGTGTAGAAGTTTTGAAGCCCTCACCTAGTGCCATCACATAAAGCAAACAGAATCGAAATCGGGTAAGAAATGGCGAAGGAGTAGCATTTTGTAGCAAAATGTACAAAACAGGTCAAAAATCAAGGTCAAAGGTCAAAGAAGTCAAAGGTAAAAATTCTGTGTAGAAGTTTTGAAGCCCTCAACTAGTGCCATCACATAAAGCAAACGGAATCGAAATCGGGTAAGAAATGGTGAAGGAGTAGCATTTTGTAGCAAAATGTACAATACAGGTCAAAAATCAAGGTCAAAGGTCAAAGAAGTCAAAGGTCAAAATTCTGTGTAGAAGTTTTGAAGCCCTCACCTAGTGCCATCACATAAAGCAAACGGAATCGAAATCGGGTTAGAAATGGCGAAGGAGTAGCATTTTGTAGCAAAATGTACAATATAGGTCAAAGGTCAAGGTCAAAGGTCACAACTGAAATGTAGTAGTTTCACAGCTCCCATGTAGTGCTATCATATAAAGCAAACAGAATCAAAATTGGCTCATAAATACAGAGAAGTAGCAAATTGAAGATTTTGATCACACACGGACGGACAGACGGACGGACGGACACACGGACACACGGAGCCCGTTTCATAGTCCCCTGCTCGAACTCGTTCGGCGGGGACAAAAATGTTTCTAGACTAAACTGTCTATGGTTATGGTTTATTGAGAAAATTGTGATATCTCCATATATTTTAGGCTTTATTGCAAAATGTTTATATGGAATTATATGGAATATGGTAGGATTTTTTTTATACAACTGACCTACACATAAGCATCAAAAGTGATATCTCGAACATTTTTTAAATCATTGCTTCCAATGGTAAACAGTGCTTTTAAGACAGTGCTAGTACTCTCACTTCCTATTGAAAAGGCAGGATGCCAGCTTTTTTGTGTGATTTAATACAAGAATATTGGATAAAGATTATAATCTTTGTCATTGTTATACAAATATTTTTAGAGGCAGAGAAGAATGATAGGGTTATGCTACTATCTTGAAACATGGGACAAACAAGGAGAGAATTGATGAATTGTGAATTCAGAATTATGAGGGCACCCTCAGACAATAAAAATAATAAAAATAAAAATGAATAACACAGGGAGGGGGTGTCGCAGAATCACTTTATGATTTATTAGCCATTCCATAGACACCAGCTTCCCTATTCAATTCAATTGCAGAAAGCTGAATAATGTCTTTTGCTGTAATCATTTTCTTTGTCCTTTTTTTTGTGTGTCTTCAGAGTGGAGCTTGAATTTTCTTTATAATTTTCTAACTTTCTCCCTACGTCAACAATACAAGATATGTGTGGCCCACATCTCATCTGCTTGGTCAAATCTGCCACTATGGGAAAAGGCTGTTCCAAAAATCTTTCTGCACACAGTACATCCATATCACAAAAGAATGGCTGAAAGTTTAACAGTATGGATTTGAAGTCGCATTGATAGCTTGCCCCCCCCCCCCCCATATCTCTCCCACACTGATGGCATACCAGTAACTCAGACAAGAGGCAGTGGAAAAAAATAGGCTTGCCTGCCATTACATTCACACATGGTACATTCCTACTACAAGCAATATTTTTTTTTTTTTTTTTCAGGAGGGCATGAAATAAAATTGATGAAAAATGTATCGTTATAAGCACTGGAAGTTAGCCAGGTGCATGATCATTCAATCTCACTTAATCTTCAGGCTGCCTATTTTAAAAGATTCTAATTTTCCCCCATTTTTCAAAGAGGGACCTAACATGTCCAGAGAAGTCAAGCATTTTTTATCTCCGATGCTGTGAAAACATACACGTGGATGGCTACAATATTCCACATTGCATCACATATTGAAAGCCAACTGACTAATGGGTCCTTTCAGATCTACAAATGATCTCATGTTGTAAGTTCAACTTAAAGTTAATTAATCCTTCTATGATATGTCAAGCAAATCAAAAGTGGCTCTTCTTTGTATAAAGGTGTTTCTTGATTAAGTTTTTACTCAAATTTGACCAGTTTGACCTGTAACACACAATTGAGGCAGTTTAGCTTTACTTATTAAACCTTTTAATCATTCACCATATAGTGATTAAAGTGCATGTTAGTGTATTGTGGAATGAAACCCAAGATGTGGATTGATTGAATGCAGCAATATTAGTAGAATATATCAACAAAGTTTAAAGAAAATTGGACAATCTGTTTAAGCTACAATCTTTTTATAACGTTTCAGTGCAGCCATCTGGATGAGGAGACTGCTAGAGTTGGTGACATTAAGTACTACAATATATTAAAAGGAAGTACAATGAGAATTCCACAAATCTTTGTTCACTTTTGACTGACATACAATAAAGGTAATATCATTTCCCCCAGCTTTCTGAAAGAAGTTGGTTAAGCGCTCTTTTATCATGCTAGAAAAGTGAAAATATGTTGAATCTTCTTGATATCTTTGTAAATCATCACAATGTGTTGTAGTCTTCTCATCCAACGATGGCTGCAGCAAAACTTTAAAATTTCACAGCTCTAGCTTGAATGAATTGTCCAAAAGTCCTCAAATTTCACTAATGTCTTCTTCCAACATTGCTGCATTCACTCAATCAACATGTAATATATTTGGGTTTCATTCCTCTCAATTGTTCACCTTATGGTAAATAAAGTGCATTCTTCCATGTAAGTGTATCACAGACTGGAATTTTTCAATTGCCAGATCAAGGAGTTAGTGACAAAGCTTTAGTGTCTGAATACCCTGTAACTCTAAACCCGAATTGGAGATTCATGACAAAATTAAATTTCAAACGAGAAGAAATGGGTAGTCCAATACCACTAACTCTGTATGCTGCGTTCTTGTTTGTTTGGTACATGTTCACGTCCCTACTTCCAGTACACCGAATGGATTTGAGGGCAGAGTAACATGCAGCCACCAAACACACAGAAAAAACATCTAAATAGCCAAGTTTGCCTCCAGACTCGTATCTTATTTCACTGCCTTAGAATGAACAGCAGTGGATAAATCACATCCTCCCTGATTTCCCATGGGACTGTTTTATCGGTGCAACTGTCTGCTATAAACAAGAGAAACACATTTCATCTCACCTTCCGTTCCCAGTTTCAGAAAGTGTTTGCAGAATTGAGCACCTAAGGAATGCTATCCCTCTGGCAAGTCAAGATACTATGATTGTTCTTTTGAGACACGATGTTCACTTTTAGCCAGAGTGTGGTAACAATATCAAATGCATGAACAACTGAACCTGATGTAATGTTATAAATAGAACAAAAACATTCTGTTTGTATACATACAAAACAGTCTGTAATTTTACAGTTAATCCTGTACATAAAAAAGATGATCCTCATGAAATTAGCAATTATCGTCCTATTTCTTTATTGCCTAGTATATCCAAAATCTTAGAAAAAATTGTATATAACAGACTTCTTAAATTTATTAATAAGTATGATTTACTTATTCCCAATCAATATGGTTTCAGAAAAAATTATTCAACTGATTTAGCACTAATACAAATTTATGACAAAATTACGAGTGCTTTTGCAAACAAAGAACATGTTGCAGGTATTCAAATTCATGATCAGGAGGTCGTAGGTTCAAATCCTGCTCGAGTATGTATGCCCATGATTTTTTATCATGGCTACTACTAAAAAACACTGATCAATTCAGTGCTTATATACGTCGATGTGGGGCAATTTGTCAATCAGTTGCCATGTTGCAGGTATATTTTGTGATTTGAGTAAAGCATTCGATACTCTTGATCATTTTATTTTACTCACCAAACTTAGTCATTATGGTATTCGAGGACAAGCACTTTTATGGCTTAAAGATTATCTAACTAATAGAAGACAATATGTTATTTTTAATGGTTGTGAATCTGACCCCCTTTTAATTAAATGTGGTGTTCCTCAAGGCTCAATTCTAGGCCCATTATTATTCCTTCTTTATGTTAATGATATCATAAATACATCCTCTCTTCTCTCTTTTGTTCTACTTGCTGATGATACAAATATATTTTATTCTCATAAAGATCTTAAGATTTTAAATGACACTCTAAATATTGAAATTAGTAAAGTATCAAATTGGTTTAAGTCTAATAAACTTTCTTTGAATATATAAAAGACTCATTTTATTCATTTCAAACTTCATTCTCATAATGAAGATACGTTGATACATATTAACATTGATGATATCCCATTAGAAAAGAAAATGAATTCAAAATTTCTAGGAGTATATATAGATGAAAGTTTGACTTGGAATGAGCATTTACATCATGTTACAACGTGTATTTCTAGAAATATAGGGATAATTTCCAAGCTGAAGTTCTTTCTTCCTTGTTCAACTTTATTTCTATTATATAATTCCTTAATTCTCCCATATATAAGTTATTGCAATGTTGTATGGGGTACTTGCGGCTCTACCAAAATAAATTCTATGTTTAAATTACAAAAGAAAGTTGTACGTATTTGTACAGGATCGCATTTTCTGGCTCATACTGATTCTTTATTTCATGAGCTTAAAACATTGAAGGTTTTTGATTTGAATATTATTCAAGTAGCAGTAATTATGTTCAAATATATACATCATCAACTTCCATCATCGTTTGAAAACATGTTTAGGTTCAATACTTCTGTCCATTCGTACCCTACTCGTATATGTAGAAATTTCCACCTTATGAATCCCAAATTATTAGTGACACATAAATCTATAAGATATTCGGGTCCGGATATTTGGAATAATCTCCCGGATAATATAAAGTCTTGTTCAAGTATTTATTCTTTGAAAGCTTCACTTAAACGATATTTGATACAATTATATTCTCCAAACCAATTAAGCTAACAAATATTTATAGTAAATGATTGTCATCTTATTGTCAATCTCTATTTTCTTCCTTCAACTGCATCTTGCACTCTCACCTGCAACTGCACTGCACTCACCTGATCACCTTCCTCCAAGAGAGTTATGTCGTTGGATAGTCATTTTATGAGGCCTCCATCCATTTCAAGCTTAATCGCTTATAATGGTGGTCTCCTGCATTCAATTATCTCTGTTGTTTACTGAAAAATACTGTATATTTTATTTTATGTTTCTGTGTATCAACATTGCTCAATGCAATCACCTATGTGAATCTATTTATGTACTGTTATCGATTTATTTCACTGCACTTGTTATTCTTTGTCTTTGTACTTTTTGAAGTTTGCATTCAAATTGCATCTGATTGAATGCAGAAATAAAAGCAAACAAACAAACAAACAAACATGCATGCATCTTTGTACATGTCTATGCAGGTACATCGTCATCTTGTTCTTACTTTCTGTTTACAATCAAAAGTATTCTTAAAGTATGTTATGACATGAATATTCAGATGAGTGAATTGATGACATCATTACCTCATGACTTGCCATAAAGCTTGTACGTAATATATGATTTTTCACAATGATTTTGTATATGATCAATGGAAAATTGTGATGTGCAGACATCATCAGCTTGCTGTTTTACATATTCAAATCAAGTATTTGAGAATTCTTCTGCATAAATTAAGGAAACTTCACAATTTCATAACTTTCCTAATTATTATCCAATTTTTTACGTATTTTCACAGTTGTGAATACAAAATATTACTTTTTCTTTTCATACTATACTTTTAACTGATCTGAAATTCCTATTTAAAGGTATCAATGGCACAAAATATCTCAAAGCACATTTACGATCAACGGGTAAGTGTGATAATATTTGAAGTGTTGTTTGCATCCCAATTTGGAAAAAGAACCCCAACAAATCTCAAACCTCTCATCAAAACTCTCCAACTAGGAAAGAGAGCATCTCCATGTGAGAATTCTACTCCAGGTTTAGTTGGTCGTTGTCAGTGATCGTTTGCTCCTCCTGTGGCACTGGTGAAATCTCTGGTTAAGTCGGAGTGGAGTGGGGGGGGGGAGGAGGGGAATGGAGTGGGGGAGGGGCATGAAGCCTGATGCCATCTGACTGGCAATAAATCAAAGACATCCCTAAGCACTGTACGCAGACTGTTTTCACACGTTCCAGGAGTGCGTAAGTTGAATGACAATTGTAATGACGCATCACTAGAATCGAGATTCAAAGTAAACATTTTTGCCCTGTGTATGCAAACTGGAATCGCGGTTGGTGATTTGAATCGTAATGGAATGAAGAAATTAATCATGCTTTGCGGGGGGGGGGGGGGGGACTTACGATGACCTTTCAACCACTTTTGCAGAAAAAACGCGCTCCTAAAATGCTCGCACTGCAGTCAAAGCATGCACAACTGACTACTCACTAGTGGTTGATAAGAACTTATTAAGAAGTAACACCTCCCCTCCTCACTCTGAAAGTCAAAACTGCAGAATCCGCAAAGCCTTCCTTGGTCATACGTGTGGACACTAATCCAAATCGTAATTCAGTATTGCAATTACGTTTCTCGAACCTATGGCCTTAAAGATGGCTCTAACAGATGCTGTTCTCAGCAAAGGTGTACAGCCATAACATATTATGAACCCCTTTTACACTGACATTACCCCTTCACTGCTCATCACTATAGCAGTGGCCCAGGGCCTGGCCCACTAAAAGTTGATGTCAGGCCACCAAATTTCTACAAAGGCTACCTTTTGGTGGCCCAATCAGGCAGCTAAACTTCAGATTAAATTGTTAAATTTATTTTTATTTTGGGCCAACTTTACATTTCTTTTTCATGCCATCTAAATTTCATATTCAAAGCTTTTAGTGAATAAAATGGACCATCAGAGAAAAAAAAAGTAAGTGACGAGCCCTGCCCTTGGATAATTTCACTCGTTATCATTATTATCATCATTATTTCTAGTGATGATTCACCTCCACTTAAAAATCAAAGGTGACCAAGTACCTTAAAAGTCACACATGCAAACTGCAAATCACAGATATCAACCTTGCTAGCTCTGTGCGTACATCAGCTCACCTACCTAGGCAGGGTAGTAGCCCATTTCCCACACCACTGAAAAGCTGTTGTTGATTTCTGCAAAGTTGCAGAGGGAGAATTTTTCAGATCAGTATGTTATGCAGGCTTAACAAGTGGGAAACTTGTATTTGTTTTGTTTTGTTTTGACTTTTTTTTGGGGGGGGGCTGTTGCTGTCTTTGGGGGAGGGTTACGTGTTATGTTGGAGTTTGAAAAAGGGGGTTAATCACTGGAAACTTTTTAGATGAAAGAAATTCAGCAGGTGCAGTTTGTGTTGCCCCACTAAAATATACCCCTATCGGGAAGAATTTGGGGAAAATAGATTGTTTGATAATCTCACACCTGTTATAGTTTTGTAATTCATGGTCTAGTCCTTGACACAGAACTTGCGAAAAAGTCTTGGCCCCACAAACACAGCAAATCTCATTGAGTTGATGTTCCCACAGCAAGAGAAACTATGAGGATGGTAAATACCAAGAGTTCATAATTAAAGTCAATGTATATGTTTCAGTTTTAGACATAGTACCACAACTTGTAAAATACTAGTACTACACTGTCACCTTATGTGTTGTTGCTGTTTTCATAGCTTTTCCTCCATTTATCTATCTGACCTGATATAAATATAAATATAAGTACACTGTATATGTGCATACATATATGTATGTATACTTATATGCT
The DNA here is from genome assembly GCA_033980235.1 of Diadema setosum. NCBI lineage: Eukaryota > Metazoa > Echinodermata > Echinoidea > Diadematoida > Diadematidae > Diadema > Diadema setosum. The sequence goes on from CM067068.1 coordinate 2,809,021, forward strand.
GTCTGTTACGAGTATCTAAATAAACCCACTTGCCAATGAATCTTGTGGATCTTAAATTAAAAAACAAAAACAAAAACATGCATTACATTTGTTTTGTTTTGTTTTTTAACCTCATAGCTCTTTTACAGCAAAACAACTTGTAAATTAAACTGCAGCTAAAAACATAACATGAATTCTCCTGCCAATGGATTCTAGTTATCAATACCTTAGTGTAAAAAAAAACAAATCTGACAACACAAATTCCTATATATTCTGAGGGAAGAGCATTAAACAATAAAATCCTCTCTCCTTTCATTTAAGCCTACATGCAGCCAAAAACAAGTCTCACACTAGTCTATACTGTTCATGTGTCATAAAAATACTGGATTTGTGCCAAACACAATAAAAGAAATTTGGCAAATCAAAAGAACTTTAGGGAGAATTAAAGGACAAGTTCACCTTCATTAACATAAGGATTGAGAAAATGCAGCAATATTAGTAGAACACATCAGTGAAAGTTTGAGGAAAATTGGACAATAGATGCAAAAGTTATGAATTTTTAAAACTTTTGTGTTGGAACCGCTGGATGAGGAGACTACTAAGGCTCGTGATGTCATATGAGTACAACATTATAAAGAAAATGTAAAGAAAGTTCAACATATTTTCACTCTTTTTCACATAATAAAAGAGAACTTGACTTGCCTCTTTCTAAAGGCAATGGGAATAATATTACCCATAACATATGTCAGTAACGAGTCAAGCGAATGTGTACTTTTTCTCAAAAGATGAAATTTTGTGAAATTCTCTTTATATTTTCCTTATACAGTCAAACTCGGATACCTCGAATTCGTCGGGACTGAAGAAAATGGTTCGACGTACGCGAATTTCGAGGTACGCGTACGTCGAATTTTCTTCGACTTATCCGATGTTTATCGATGTTCGACGTTTATCGATGTTCAACATGGTGTCTGTTATAGTGCCTACTGATTGTTTGCATGCTTGTCAATTTGAACTGAATCAACTTTTACATGAATGAATTGAGTGAAAATCGGAAATGAAATCAAAATTTCAGAAATAAAGATTTTGGTGGCCCGATCGCGCCACCAAAAAAAAAAAAAAAAGTCGGATGTTTGCCTTTACTTTTCAAAATGTTGAACGGTAACAATTGGCTACGTAAGATGCTAAAATGAATGTCAGAGTTTTGCGTTTAATTGTGGAAATGAATGACGGTAATATTCGACTCGGTATGATACTATAATAAATGTCGGATGTTTGCTCATACTTTTGGAAATGAATAACGACAAGACTCGGCTCCGTATGGTGCTAAAACTAATCTTAGATATTTGATTTTGCGTTCGGAAATGAATAAGGATAACATTCGGCTCCGGAAGACGCTGAAATAAATGTCGAATGTTTGCTATGACGTTCGAAAATGAAAAACAATAACGTTCAACTCCATACGATGGTTAAATAAATGTCGGATGTTTCCTTATACTTTTGAAAGTAAATAGCAATAGCATTCGGCTCCGGAAGATGCTAAAATAGATGTCAGATGATCGTTTTTATGTTCGGAAGAAAATAGCAGTAATATTCTGCTCCATCATGTCCATATGATGCTAAAATAACTGTCTGATGTTTGCTTTTAAATTTCGAAATGAATAACAATAACATTCAGCTGCGTTTAATGGTAAAATCAATGTTTGATGTTTGCTTTGACGTTCGGAAAAGAGTAACAATAATATTCAACTCCTGACAATGATGAAATAAATGCTGGATGTTTGCTTTTATGTTCGAAAGTAAATTGCAATAACATTTAGCTCCGGAAGATGCTAAAATAAATATCGAATGTTTGCTTTGATGTTCTGAAGTGAATAACAATAATATTCAACTCCGTACGCTGATAAAATAAATGCCGGATGTGTGCTTTTACATTCGAAAGTAAATGTCAATACCATTCAGCTCCGGGAGATGCTAAAATACATGTCGAATGATTGCTTTTACGTTTGGCATGTTTGGAAGTGAACAGCACTAACATTCTGCCCCATTCAATGATAAAAAAGATATTGGATATTTGCTACGGTACATTTCAAAATAATATCAGTAACATTCAGCTATACGTTTCATAGTCCAAAATGTCTGATGTCTGCCTTGATGTTCAAAAATAAAAAACAGTAACATTCGGCTCCGTGCGATGATAAAATAATTGTCAGATGATTCATTTCACTTTCGGAAGTGGACAGCAGTAACATTCGGCTCCGTTCGATAATGAAATAAATGCCGGATGTTTGAAATGAATAACGGTAATATTCTGCTCCGTACGATGCAAAAAAAAAAAACAAACACACACACACACAGATTGTTGCTTTAACATTTGGAAATGATTAATGGTATTAATCCGCTCAGTTAGATGCTAAAACAAATAGCGGATGTTTGCTTTCACGTTTGGAAATGGATTAGGATAGTATTCAGCTCCGTAAGATTCGAAAATGAATGTCGGTTGTTTGCTTTTACATTTAAAAATGAATAACGGTAACTTTCGGCTTTTTACAATGCTAAAACAAATGACGGATGCTAACAAATGTCAGCAAATGCTCCCATTTTCTCATTTTAAACGTAAGTTTTGACCTCCTCAATATATGGGCATCAACTTTTATAATAATATCTACGCCTATTTGTCAAATCTTTAAACACAGAGTAAGATGATTGAATTTTCTATTCATTTGTTTTAGACATGGACATCTGTATCACTTCAATAATTTGTCTATGTTTAGTAGGACCGATTTAGTTTTTCTAATGTTTTTCCTGATTTTTTTTTTGTCACCAGATTTTACTTTCGACCACCAGAAAATAAAAATCAATGATATTGGTGGCCCGATAAAATTTAGTGCGGAGCCCTGTGTATTCTATTCTTCATTGTGATCGGCCTATACTTCCAGATTTTAATAATCGCATTGGTGGAAAAAAAAAAAAGTTTCAGTGCTTGCGTTCTCGGGGAAGTTAACTTCGTGAAAGGCAAAAAAAAAAAGGTCTAAAAAAAGGCACCATGAGGTAGATTGATGTTTTGACAGTGGAGCGTGATTAATGGCAAAGATATAACTGTCAACGTAAGCAGGTGCGCCCCGACGGTTGAGAAATCTACGCGCACGGTATTACCGTCTCGATCAAAAATCAAAACACAGTGGTTAAAGAAAAGCAAATGATGGGGCAGCGCGTAGTGCTATCGTAAAGCACTCCATTGGCACGGGTGCTATGTGCATACCATGTACGTGTGTTGGTAGGTGTTGGGGATTTTCCTTGTCAGCTGTGTATCGCGTATTTCTTCTTGGGCGCGCGATTGTTCTGGTCTCAGAATATTTACAATCGAGTGTGAAAACATTAATTTGTGACATGTCTTCGCTGTCCACGCGCGCTTAATCGGAGATGCTGAGTGATGTTTACAATTTTGATTCGAGCAACATGCTGGGAAAAACAATAAGTTAATTAAGATCGGGACATTACATTTCCCTTCGAGGTAACCGAGCTTCGAGTTATCTTTTTCGATCTACGCGAATTCTAATACACAGAAACTCCATAGGAACAATCGGGACTTTCATTTTGCCCCCGAGGTAAGTGATATTCGGCTTATCCGATGTCGAGGTATCCGAGTTTGACTGTATTGTTGTACGCATGTGACATCATACACTGCAGTAGTCTTCTCATCCAGTGGTGACTGCACAAAAACTTCAAAAATTCATAACTTTTGAACGGATTGTCTGATTTTCCTCAAACTTTCAATGATGTGTTCTAATAATGTTGCTACATTCTCTCAATCCTTATGTTAAGGTGAACTTGTCCTTTAATGAACAGTATGTGGCAGATTTTGTTAACAGAAGTAAATTATCAAAAACATACCAGGCAAGATTGTTCAAGACATAAAGAAATCATTCATGAAATGAGCTACAATTTTTCTTCGCAATTTCTCTTCCTTAACCTCTTCCTTTTCACCCTTTTTTGTTCCTTTTGTAAATCTGATTCAATGACTGGCCCAAATCTCCAAAAGCCTGTCAATTACATGGGCTTCTATTTTTTCAATACCACAATAATTTCGAACGAATAGAATCATATATGTTATGGAGTTGCTCATCTTCTCTTCCACTTGAAATCTATGTTTAAATATTCTGTATTACATTGGCTTGTTTTAATTGTTGTATCTCAAAGAATTTGTGATATTGGAAATGAAATCTAATAGAATTGAATGGGATCAAAATTACGAAGCATGTTGGCAAGACACAATGACAGGATCTTTTCTATATTTTACAGTTTGCATTTCCCTTTAGATTTCTTGGTTTGGGCTTGTTTTTGTTCTTAAGCCTGCATTTGCTTGACATAAGACTACAGGCTCGATATGGCAAAAAGGTCATTTTTAAAACAGGTTGTTTAAAGATACAATGGTGAAACACAATGCTAATGTTTTGAGAAATTTGAGTAAATTTTTGATGCAACAGGGTTTGAAATCCTATAAGCTTATAGTAGACAAAATTAACAAACAAACAACCCATGAATCATCTCAACATGAAGGAGTCACACAGGACAGGAGGGGAGCTGGTCCAAATCAGCTTATAGTCCTCAAGGGAGCTCTCATCTGATATTTAATTCCACAAGGCTTTATCAATGTATTCTTGGCCAATTTGTCCTTTCGAGGCCTCCGCAAAGAGCAGCAATACCTTAATGATTTCTCTTGGTCCGGGGTATATCCTGACGTTGGAAACTGAATCACTACAAATGATTTCACATCTTAGGAAGACAGTCATCTCTTCAGGCGATTCCTCATTTGTCTTTCCTAGCTAGCGGGGCAGGGAGTGGGCGATATAATATGATACCATGCATCTGCATTGCGCACTTGCCTTAGAGAGGAAAAAGAGGGAAAAGGTCTTGTTGTCATGGTAACCTGCAGGTACATCTTTCTGACTCTTTCATTTGATTATCTTTCCCCTTAATTGAGCTGTTGTGCTCTTCACATAGCCCAAGGAAACCACATCTCCGGCATTTGAATGCCTCTTTTCCGGCCCATCATAGAATATTGACTCAACGCGTGGGCATGAAAAAAAAAGGAGATGGAGCAATGACAGCAAAGCAGTATCCATCCTTGGCCGACGGCAACATCCATAAAAGTAAAATTGTGATGCAAACAAGAATGCCTAGCTGTAATAAGGGAAGTGTTTTGTAAGAACACAAACACACACACTATATATATTTATTACCAGTGCCGGTGATGGTGGCTTAAAGATTGAAACAAACAACCCCGTAGCACAGGAAATGATGATCATTAACATCTATGAATACAGTGTATCTAGTGATGGTGTTGGAGTGTGCAGATCTTGCTGGCAATGGCTATGTTGCGTCTTGCGAGTGATGTTATATACACACACACTTGCAACCATTAACAACATGACAATGTGATGAAACTCACTGTTCACTGGCTTGTGTAGGAAGAGAATTCAAGAGTCTGTGCACTGGATTTGGTTTGCCCTCTGCATGTTGAATAACTGATTGTGAAATGAAAACCTGGTAACATTCAAGTTGTGCAAAATATTTTTGCGGGGAGAGTTTTTAAGGACAACCCACTATGGTTACATGACTAATCTATCTCTCTATCTAATCCCTATGACCAATGTTATCTTTACATTTAGGCTTATTAGTGACCCCTCAACATATTGTCAAGATAAAGTTACACATATCACAGCCAAGAATGCTGCAAAATGACATGGCATGACAGCAAAACTAATATTTGATACCAGTTAATTCAAAAGTGTGGATTTCTTATTTGAATAAAAAAGGACAATAATATGATGTTCTGAAAGTTGTGCTAAGAAACCATGACTACATTCTTTCATAAGCCAAAAATGACATAGGCAAATGGTCATAAACAATAAAATAAGAGAAAATAAAAAAAATGTAATAATGGTAAAATAGATTAGAACAGAAAAAAAGTAGTAAACTGTCTTATGAAAATGTTGTGTTAACACATGAGCTGCCACACACGCCTGTATGTATGGTTATAGCATTACATCACTCTTCAGTGGTACAAATACGTACTGGTCATCCCCGTATCAAGCTACTACTCCATTTTTTCAATATAGTGACAAAATGTCTTGTTTGATTTGGTGTGTCACTTTTCATACAATACAGGGCCCATTTTCCTAAAATGAGGTAACATTACTGTAACACCAGGGCCCCATTTCATAAAAAGTTGGTATGATAGCAACTCTTGCTGGAATGTCAGTTGTCATGATAATGACGAGAATCCAGCTTTCTGATTGGCTGTTGCTATTGGAAGTTGCCATTCCAGCAAGAGTTGCCATCCTAACATCTTTTATGAAATGGGGCACAGAAACATCAGAAACACGAAACTTTCCCAAATTGGAACAAACAGCCTCTTTTGTGGCAAGAAACTTTCTTAAACTTCTACTGGCATTCAAGGCATTGTATAGACAAAATTCCAAAAAAAAAAAAAATCATGCATGTCATAATTTCTTATGTTACAATATATTCTAATATTGTCTTGGACAATCTATAGGTCCTAAGCTTAGAGCGTTACCCCAAAACATGATCACATAGTCCTCAGCTATCTCTGAAAACAATAAAGACACAAAAGATGATGAAGACACACACAAAAAAAAGTGGCAGGCACTGTGACCCCATGATCAGTTATGTGAGGTTTATTTCATAGATTATCAAAATCATCTATATATCTGCTCATTCACCAAGCAGAGCTCTGCCGTCCTGTTTTATAATGACGCATGCATGCATCCTCAACAAATTGCTAGCAACATTATCAATGTAACTGAATGAACACATCAGTACCAGCACTGAAAAGTTAGCGATACATTATCCAGTCATGTCTGAAATGCTTTGAAATGGTTTTGAATATTTACCTCCCAGATAGCTGAAGTACACCATCTTGATCGGCAAAAATTCCCTGTTGATTCTGCAGGTCATTTTGGTCATCCTTGCCAATGTTCAACTGCTGGAGAGAACTGTTCTAGCTGATTGTTCCTGTGTCGCTGCAGCCTAATTGTAAGTGACGAAATGTAGCTGGTCGAGCAGACTGGAGGGGGAAAAAGAAGAATGCAACATTTATTGCATCCGTAAAATGAAGGGATACACAGGCTACCAAGGTCTATATGTCTTTACAAAATTTCCTCTTGAAAAGATGGTATATTTTTCTCATCTCATTTGGCACAGAGTCTGAAGGAAAACTATAAAGCCTTGAGGAACAGCCTTTAGTAAAGGTGTGACAAAATATTCCACCCACGCTTGAGATTCCGAGACATGCCAAGGAATAGATGTCTGGGGAAGACAAGGTAAATGCCAAATTAACCCTTTCCACATCACTAAGACAATAGGTTTTGCTGCGGATATTTTCACACTGTGATCTGTGATCACATTTCCTGAGGCACATCTTTAATGATTTTCAAGGTTACATGGCACTCAATGAAATAAGACTCTTTAGTAACTTCTAATATCACACAGCACTCCTTACCATACCATGAATGCATTACAAAACCCTGTGTTCTGGTAATCAAACAAGCAGCTCTTAGAACATGAATTACATTAGATTTGAAACATTTATCTGGACTCAACAGTGGTGGCAGCCCAACTAAATTGGTGTCGGGCCACCAAATTTCCAAAAAAAATTTTCTTTCGGTGGCCCATTAGCCAACTATGATTTAAATTGGACTGAAAGATTTCCTTTTATTTCTGGCCAGTGCATTTCTTTTTTGGGCCACCAAACTTTCAAAATGAAAGATTTCAGTGGCCAGAACATGCCACTAGAGAGAGAGAGAAAAAAAGTTAATGTTGTGCCCTGCATATTAGACATGCAAACCACTGCAAATGAGATGCAAGTTCAAGCTATGCTCCACCTACTTAACTCTTTCTATGCCTGGGACTTTGGACAGTGTGTACAATGCTATGGGGTTTTTAGTGCGAATCGGCACTCAAAGCAAACATCTAGGACTAATCACATTTCATAGGTCAAACTGTTCAGACTGCAAACACAGAACAACATTCAACAAAACTTGGAAAGAAAAAAACACTCAAATCCCAAGGGGTTGACCTGGGTTTGAAACCTCATTAATTCTAATTTGCTTCCAGACTTAAATAAATAACTAGATTAGCAGTAAACATTATTTTAACAAACCTTTTTTTTTCTCTCAAAATATCAAATTCAACTGCAGTCTGAAAGCTCATATTGTTTCATCATAGATTTGCCCCAGCAAAATATCAACTCTGCCCTTATCACACTCCCTCACTGCCTCACATCTCCCTGCCTGGTGAGGACATTGCCCCCATCGTGCCATCTAGATGGAGCGGGGGAAGAAAAAGAATGAACAGCTGTGATTATCTTCTCAGAAATGGTGTTCACATATGCCACATCGCATATAACATTTCATTGTCTGAGAGTTGCCTGAGAGCTTGATGGGTTTTTAAAGAGAACTGCTTGAAAATGGTTTCCCCTTTTTGGTTTGTCTGTTGTTGGGTTTTTTTTTACCCAGGGAGAAAGCAATGCAGATGGAGCAACAGGTGTAGATATTTTATGCAAAATTGAAAAACCAGGCCTTAAAGGGATCATAGAGTTCTGGTTGCAATGAGACCTAACTTCAAGTTTTTGGTGAGATAATGAGAAACCTTTTATAAAATATGAAAGAGCATGGATAGTTCCAAGAAGGATTCAATGTTTATTTGATGAAAATTGATTTTGAAATGGCTGAGATACCTAAAACAGAGCAATCCTAAGAAAAGGTGGGACCCAGATTTTAATAGAATCACTTTGCTTTACTTTGTTTTTGGATGTCTCAGCCATTCTGAAATCAATTTTCATCTAACAAACTTTGAATTCCTCTTAGAATGGGATGCTCTGTTTTATTTCATTAGTGGTTTCTTGGTATCTCGCAAAAAAGTTCAAAGTCGTTCAGAATTATTTCATTGGTGGTTTCTTAGTATCTCACAAAAAATTTCAAGGTCCAATTCTCATGTCCACCAATACTATGCTATCCATTTAAAGAGCACCTCTTTGTTGCAGCTGAATAAGCCAGTTCGGAGTTAGCTCATGGGCACATTGGTCCGAATAACCTTTCTTTTTTTCTCAGTCGGTTAGGGGCATTCACTCATTTTAGAGCGACGTAATGCATAAGCTTTACATAACAATTTATGGAATTCATTGATCCTGTTTAAACAAAGAATGAACTTGCGCAGACCAGATGACCACAATGATCCGTCAATTAACACGATGGGAAAGCATCCATTTCATTATTTTGCATTGTATGTATTAGCAATCCCTTTCTATTGATATTGTCAAATACCATTTTTGCTGTCAGGTGGATGTGCTGGCAAACAGCATTTACAAGGATTACATGAATAATCATTACATCACAGATGCTTATCCCAGTGAATTTAAAAACCAACATACCTGTTGGTACGAATGACCTTTCTTCTGCTCATGCGCAAAGTGGAACTCCGAACTGGCTTATTACTGGTGTTCCACAAGAGTCTATACTAAGTCTTTTGTTATTCATTCTTACGTAAGTAACATTAAATTTTGCATCTTGTTAAACTGCTTGAATTTGACTCTGTATGCAATTAACACAATTGTGTTATAAATGTCCAACACTAACATTCAAAATGAATAAAAATGTTTTTAATACAAACTTAACAAATGTTTTGATATTTTCAAACCATAAAATAAATGTTAATTGTAATTCTACAAGAATTAAGAATGTTCAACTTAACCCGTTGAGGACGAGTCCCGAGTATACTCGGGCAAGTGTCTATGGAAAATGCATGTTGTAGCAAAATCAGTCCATCCTCAATGGGTTAAACATCTTTCACATGTCAAATATTTGGGTATGTGACAGACAAATAGAATAGAACCAGCACACTGGTGTTGTCTCCAACAAGCTTTTGAAAAATATTTGTATATCATAAAGATTCATTAATATCTAAAAGAATTCTTACTATTACCATTCCATTCTCTTTTAAAGGGGCATAGTCCCGGTAGCATAGAGGGCGCTGTTGATGATACTGCCGATCACCGTTAGCATTGATACGAAGATCACCGAAGTTGAGCTGTCCTCAAGAGTAAAGTGCGTAGGTGTTGCTAAGTAACGTTGCCTTTGTTGTCTTTTCTGCGCATCGCGCAGTCTGTAGTAATGCCAGGGTGCGTGCATATGAGCTTGTTATTATGACATCACAAAAGAAGTTTGCTAAAGCTGTCATCCCCCTCAGCCGAATCATGAACCGAACTGTAATCCGACCACTGACTACAGTGAATCGGACTTCTTCGGACTCGGGGAAGTGGGCCAAAGCGTAAGTGCTAAAGAGGAGTCGATAGCGTAGGTCTCTATAGGAAACCTGCGCCGTGCGCCCGCGTACGCAATTGACTAAAACACCGGGACCATGCACCTTTAATGCCCAACTTGAACTATTGTTTCCAAATTCAGGCACACTGTAGTGAACAGAATATGTCAAGGCTTTATACATAAAAAAACCCCCACCATTTGAATTATTTCTTCATAGCAGTTACCATGCTCATCCAAGCAATTATTTGATCATCTAAAAACTCAAACATATGCAACATTCGATCAGGCATTCGTGTTTCCATGATTTAATATCTCATAGTGGAATAAAGCTACCACTACCACCAGATTATATAAAAACAAAGTAAACATCTCATACTTTTAAAACTCATCTCAAACATTACCAGCTTCACATGCAATCCTCAGATTTTGTTAAGCCTAGAAGTTTATCATAGTACATTCTGTTAAAATTTCACGTAATATTCATTCAAAATTTTAAAAAGGTCTGCCACCGATGGACTAGTCAGACTCTTCTGAATGGGCTTATTTGTTCGCTGCCCTGGCTCATCTTCCCCTGTAAATCATTTTCCTTCTCCTTCAGATCAGACAAGAAACTGTCCAATCACATTGCCATGATAGTGCTAAGTAGGGCAGGGTCAAAGGTCAAATCTATCACCTGCATTTCACTGTTCCCCTATCCTGCTCCCTCATCAACCCCCACCTCCCATCCCCATCTCCTAGTTTGGAATTTCATTTCAACTGGTGGGACCCACATTCCACAAGCTTTGCTTTTTAGTGGGTTCCCCCCCCCCCCCATCTCCATCCTCCAATTCATTTATCACAAAAATTCCTATCTCTGCAATCCCCATCAAAAGTATAATGTACCCCCCCCTTTTTTACTGATTTTTTTGTTGACATTTCTCCAGTCAATTTTAAATTTTTCATATTTTCTGAAAAAGCAATATTACTTCCACATTATTGTAAATTTTGGGATCATGAAATGAATGGGAAATTGTGTTTCTAGCCACTTTTCTAGAACACTTTTTATTTTTTTAGAATACTAGTGTGATAATTAAGGAATCTCCTTTTCATTTCTTAAAGACCCTTTATATACTCTTCACTTTCAACTCAACTAACTTTTGAAAGGATAATGCTACTGCTTTGACAGTTTGTGTTAGACATGGGCAGAAGGTGTTAATAGAGCATGCTCGGTTTTAACTTAATCTGATAATCCTTTCATTGTTGTTGCTATGAAGATAAACATAGTGTTTGTTTGGGTTTGTTTGGGTTTTTTTTTTTTTTTTTTTGGGGGGGGGGGTTGTTCCATTGCTCAGAAGTAGGGCTGGTACGATTAAGTAGCTTTAATAAACCCTACACTTCAGGTCCTCTTTTCTCAGTACACACTTTTCCAGAATGTGTGTTTTTTTTTGAAGAATATTTAGATAGGTTAGAAAAGTCCATTTGAACTGAGCTATATATAATTTAAAGTTTAAAGTCTGCTCTTTAACAATCTGCTCTTAATCAAATATCCATGTCTGGCAACTTTTTTTGTTGGTTTTGTGATGCAGGGTCACAAATATTCTATACCTGCAGAAGGATATGACAGTTCTCTTTTAAGAAATCCTCGATAAATGTAAATTTAATAAAGAATCTCAAATCAATATTTTGAATAGTGTAAATTATCACACTGAAGAAGTCACATGATTAGAATAGGTTGCAGTAATATATTGTACAAATCACTCATGATTAAAATTTAAGTTTTGGTTATGGATTGAGCAGCTCAAATTTAATTTCTTTGTCAATCATTATTGCTGAATCATATCACCAACAAAAAAGCAAATGATACAATTCGCCTTTCAATTCAAGTTCATATATTTGATAAGGGTGGTCACTGCAATTTGTGAGACTGAGAAAAGTGTGTGGTCATTATAACCATCAAATTATTCATAACCCTGGGGACAACAATCACTGTTTCCTGAAGACAGGTGAAACTCTCAGTCCGACACATTTTTTTCTATGCTGTTTCAAATTCAAACTCCACCTGATGTCCATTAATTCTTTACCTAGCTTCTACCTCTCATACAAAACTTGAAAGATGGAAGGGAACTTCACTCTTCAGGACAGTGCCCCCACCCACTCCCCACACGCACAGAATATTTGGTGCTTTTATTTGTCTCGGGCTTATAAAAGAAATATTGTCTCATTTCCCTCATGGAAAATAATAAAGCATTTGTAACATATATACACACATGCACCTGCTGTTAACCGGAACTGCATGGTTCACTAACATGTTAAATCCAGAGCCCTTATGTCACAAATTTTGCAACAACTAGGACGCAAAAGGCCTATAAGTTATAATCACCATGTCTATTCAAATTCACAAATCTATTTCCCTGATGACCCATTAGCCACCATTTGCAATTCACCTGTTCCTACTAAATACCTGGCAGCTGAATTGTATGCATAACTGGGTATTTGTGTTATTGTGTCAGACACAAGCCTTTAGTAAGTTCATAAGCTGTTGGGACTGAGCTTTCTCAGATGGGTATGTACAAAATTTGTGATAGTAAACCAGCCTTTTCAGAATGATGAGACTACCATAAAAATCATACATTAAACAGTTTACTCATTTTATGTTCATAGTAGCTTTACAGCTACTGTAAATCATGATATTTTTCATGAATTGGAGTCAACAGTCTTCTTCGCGGAATGACATTTGTGACCCGCTACAACAAAATGATCCTAAAGTCGGGCGAGGTCGATTATTTGAAAATTGCATGATATAATCCCCTAATCTTTCTGTTTTAAATTGATATATAACACATTTTATGAAAATAATCGGCTGCGGAGATATCGATGTTTAAAAGAGAGCATGTCGAGACGTCTGGAAAATCACTGTTTCGAGAAAAGCGCCCTAAAAGTCTTCCTTTCGACGCAATCGCGATCAAGGGACACGCAAGTGAGTTTTCACATCTGGACAATAGAAGGTAAGCCCTAGCAAGCCCCGAAGAGTTCATTCAAGCACATCAGCGTCGGTGGTCTCCTCACCAACCAATCAGTGACCAGGATGTGAGAAGCGGCTGAGCATAGCGCACCCCGCCCGCACGCACCAGTCGACTGGGCAGTGTGCGAGCTTCACGCTTCGGTTAGCAGCAAGCAGCAAACTGACCAATGAGATCACTCTGGTCGTTGTTAGGGGCGGAACCTATCCGTGGCGCTCAATCCAAATTTTCGAACCAGTTTCTGCTTCGTTGAAATGCCAAAAAACATGGCTCAGAAAAACGCTATTTTTTGGTCTTTCCTTTGATCATTTTGCTTCGAAATTTCGACAGATGATAGAAGACATGTTAGACTCCAATAATATATCAAAATCAGAAAATCCTAAGTTTTGACAAATTTTAATGCTCTGACTTCAAACTCGATTTTCACGGCTTTGACCGTGCGCGACTTTAGGATCTTTTTGTTGTAGCGGGTCACATTTTTTGTGAATCGTTACTGCCATTCCATGCATATAGTGTAGACAAGAACTTTTGCATGAAAATTAATTGTGTGAATCTTGGCTCCCACAAAATTTGAGAAATTAAAGTGCACACTAATATTCCTTGTTTTACAATGATATTTTGTCCCTGAAAGATACCTTATAATATCAAAAAGGCCCTCTTTACCCATTCATCTCCATCCCAACTAAATCTACAACAAATACCATCACACTCATCACCACTAGGATCACCACCATGCACCAAAACTACCATCACAAACAGGACATGTGATGAATAGATGTGATTTGCCATTTCTCCGCAGGCTACCACTGGGATTGATGACATGCACAATGAAATCCTGCAGCAATTTAGTGAGAATCCACATGCATCATCGGTAGTTCATGATCATGTGTGTGTCACCATTTACCCCAGTTTAAGAGTCTCTACTGAAGAAAGATGAAATGAGACACTGTTTGCAGAGGATTTTTTTTTTTTGGCCTTGCCGGAAAGAGTTCATCATGCATACAATACCCATCTACCTTCATCACTGCATGTGATTATTGAAATGACCATGTCCATTGTGAATAAGCAGGTTTAACTGAACACTTCTAGCTTAAAGGACAAGTTCACCTTCATATACATGTGGATTAAGTGAATGCAGCAATATTAGTAGAACACATCGGTGAGAGTTTGAGGAAAATCAGACAATCTGTTCAAAAGATATGAATTTTTTAATTATCTGCGCAGTCACTGCTGGATGAAAAGACTACTGCCATGTATGATGTCACATGTGTAGAACGTTATAAGGAAAATATATAGAGAATTTCACAAAATTTAATTTTTTGAAAAAAGTGCACATTTCCTCGACTTGTCACGGATGTGTGTTCAGAGTAATATTATTCCCCCTTCCTTCTGAAAGAGGCAAGTGAAGTGTTTTATTATTATTCAAGAAAAGTGAAAATATGTTGATTTTTCTTTATTTTTTCTATACATTGTTGTACACATGTGACATCACAAGCTGTAGTAGTCTTCTCATCCAACCGTGACTGAGCAGAAACTTCAAAAATGCATAACTTTTGAACAGATTGTCTGATCTTCCTCAAACTCTCACTGATGTGTTCTACTATTATTGCTGCTTTCACTCAATCCACATGTCTATGAAGGTGGACTTGTCCTTTAAGTTATGAATGGGGAAAATAATCAACCAGTCTTAAGTGATTTTTGGCCTTGAAGGATTGTGATAGGGTTTTAGGTTTAGTTCGATGTGAGGATTAGGATTTGGGTAAGGGTTATGTTTGTGGTAAAAATTTTGTTTGACTTAACGTGCAGATATTTCATGGGAGCAATTGTGGCAGATGCAAATGTCATGGAACCATCTGCACTATGGCAGTACATTAATGAATCACTGTCAATAAACATTGTTCAAGGGAGGTTCTATAATCCAAAACAAAGACTTCCTCAGACATAGTTATGGATTAATTGTTTATATACAAATATTATTTGTCCTGTCATGACAAATAGGGAATCCCTTGAGCCAAGAAAAGGTCAGACAGTGTGAAAAATATGATTCGTTCAAAAACCTAGTATCTTATCTACCTCCTGTCCATCAGCAAAGTCTCATCACGGAGCTACAAGAGGCAGCTCCCTGGTCTCATGTCTCACTGACACACAAACTCTGGCCCAGAAGTGCTCCTGAAGTGCTTTGACTTATGTTCCTTTGAGTCTGTGCATACAGAGAATCACCGCTTGCTGACACCACTCGTACATTACGTTAAGATACCAGTAACAAAAATTTTTATGGTGAATGTTTGTTATTTTTATTCAATCTCTATTTTCTTCCTTCAACTGCATCATGCACTAACACCTGCCGTATCCGGCAAATTACCCACCCATTCCCCCCCCCCTCCCCCCCCCCCCCCCCCCCCCCGGCTAAATACTGGTTAGTGGTACAATTAGAGTAAAGATTATGGTTAGGGTTTGGATTTTTGGTTAGGGTTAGGATTGGGTTCAGGATTAGGATTAGGATTAGGGCCAGGGGAAGGGTCCGGGGTAATTGCCCAGGGGGTAATTGCCCTAGACCCACACCTGCAACTGCACTGCACCATGGACCTACAGGTCCATGACTGCATCCATCCGATCTCTCAATTTCCTCCAAGATAGTTGTGTCATTGGATAGTCCTTCTATGAGGCCCCATTCATTTCAAGCTTAATCCCTTACAATCGCGGTCTCCTGCATTCAATTATCTCTGTTATTTACGGAAAAAATACTGTATATTTATATTATGGTTCTGCGTATGTATACTGCTCAATGCAATCACTTAAGTGTATCTATTTGTGTACTGTTATCGTTTTATTTCACTGCACTTGGTATTCTTTGTCTTTGTGCTTTTGAAATTTGTATTCAATTTGTATCTGATTGAATGCAGAAATAAATCAAATCAAATCAAACCACTCTTAAAGTGTTTGAGAAAGACAAGACCTGTCATGGTGATCTACACGTACGTGGAAACTTCTAACATACAAATTAGGTACATTCTCATTGTAAAAATTTCAAAATTAAGGTCGCGATTTGGGTCATGTCTCTTTGACAGTGCGTTCTCAATGTAAATCTTTTTTAAAGTTTCTGGGTTGTGATTATTTGTGAGGAGCTGACCTGTGCATGAACATGATTGGTATGCTTACTATATGTCACAATGCCAATTTAATATACTACAGCATGCCACATCTGGTAAAAATAGCAAGGAGCGATACACGCAGTGCATGTGGGATATTAACTTTTTCACTATCTTTCGGTTGCAATTCACACTGCACAACGTCACATATTTTGTGCAAAAAATCGCCAAAGTAGGGCCTACTGATATTTGGATCAAGATGCAAATCTCGCAATCCTGATCGCCACCCAAAATAACATGTAACTTTCTAATGCAATGAGATGACAGTAGCACTACAGTATGCAGAGCTTGCACACCACACTCCACTTCCGGAGCACTCTAAACATTGGTGACCATTTATAAAGAATTCAGAGCACATCGACCAGGAGGGCTCCTGAGTCTAGCCTAGAGAGGGGCATAACTTTGGAGTGCTCCAGGATTGTCTGTTCAAGTAGACTTTAGAGGGCTTCGGGGAACCTTCCTGGAGTGTTCTAAATGCCCTGTATGAATGGGGTACAGGACTGTTGTTTCAACAACAACAAAATGTTGAAATCATGTTATGAACAGACCTCTCATGTTTGAATGTCCAATTTCTAGCATACCTGACTCCATGTAAATGTCAGAGCCCATTTCTACACTACTGTGTTTATTTGGTGCCTGATGCTCATACCATTTCTGTTGGGCTGTAGGGGGCATTCATGATGGTAGCAAAATGCCAGCATTTTTCTCACAGTCATCAGACTTTCAGTTCTAATGCAGCTAGACATCTATCCAAAGAAGAACATGATGATAAGGTTTTTGGAAAGCTGAGTTGGCAAATCATACATCACTGAAGGGCATATGGTTTTGATTTTGATTTGATTTGACTTATTTCTGCAATCAATCAGATACAATTTGAATGCAAATTTCAAAAGTAAAAAGACAAAGAATAGCAAGTGCAGTGAAATAAATTGATAACAGTACACAAATAGATACACATAGGTGATTGCATTGAGCAGTGTACATACACAAAAACATAAAATAAAATATACAGCATTTTTCAGTAAATGACAGAGATCATTGAATGCAGGAGACCACCATTGTAAGCGATTAAGCTTGAACTTGATGGGGGCCTCTGGTCTAGAGAATACAAATACACCACCATGGAAATCAATGTTCTGAAACATTCTGTTGGTTTGTGGTCATTGGTTCTTTGCTAATTCCTGTGACTTCTCTCTAACTCTTCTGACAAGAACATTTCATTTGGATATACATTGCAGTTGATCTCAACACAAAATTCTTGCTCAATCTCAATCTCTTTCTTTATTTTCCTACCATTAATCTAATGTATCAAGGAACGTTTTGTATCGAAACACATCCATCCACACTAATGTCTGATTATTTTCTGGACTCCATTAGTCCAAAAGGGAAGTTTTACTGTTTTCTATTTACTGTCTCTTTTTCAAGCACACACACACACACACACACACAAAAAAAAAAAAAAACTATTTCTTCTTTGAAACATAGTCAAATCAGTGAGCCTAATCCCCATGATTACAACAACAACTAATTCTGATTATCAAACCTCTATAATCACATTATCATTTCTTTACAAATGATTCAGTGCAGC
This sequence comes from Diadema setosum, assembly GCA_033980235.1. NCBI lineage: Eukaryota > Metazoa > Echinodermata > Echinoidea > Diadematoida > Diadematidae > Diadema > Diadema setosum. Next base: position 2,827,076 of record CM067068.1, read on the forward strand.
TTTCCAAATTTGAATATTGTTGTTCTTGTTGTGTGATTCAAAATGTATTCAATAGATGTCAATGTACAATTTTCAATTCAATTCAAATGAATTGATCAGGAATTTTCTGCATTGAATATATATTACAAATGAAATACAGTCATTTCTTTTTAATTTCAAGACAATAAAACATACAGTGTGAACATCCAAACATAACTGAGATATACATGTACAGATTGAAGAAAAGAATAAGAGAACACATCAATTGGGAACCACTCGAGATATAGTGAATCAAATGATCTGATTGAATTATGGCACATGTATTGGGAGTGTGAATGCAGAAGACTGTTGTCAAATAAGCATATAGCTTGAAGATACGACAGCCTTAAAAGAGAAGAAAAAAAGAAAGTGGGCAAAACATACATCATGTATGCTTCTCAGAAACAAAAGGAAAAATATAAAACAGAGTCATTCTGGCATCACATTGTGACAACAAAAATTGTATAGACACTATATGTACAGAAAATAAGCAATAGATAGGCCCTATCAGTTGTTGTTGTTGTTTTTTTTTTCACAGTTATCACAGAAGCTGTTTCCTTCCATTTTGTCCCCTTTTGTTTCCCCCTCAGTGATTATTGTTTTTCAATAGAGAGAGACACAGGGACTCATTGGTAATCCTTCCAACAAGGTTTGATACTATCCAGCAGAGATTGATTGGGTGGATCACTTGTGCAGACTTGGAATGAGTTTGCTAAGCCCCAACATCTACAGAGAGCAAGAGCAGTAGGCAATTGCTTCTGACATTTGGAAGCATTAGGCAAAGGCAATGAATAATAAATCTTTGCTGAGGACATTCAAGAACCTTGGGGAATCAATAAGTAATTACAAATATATATAGATTATTGTTGTATAAACTTTATTTTTAAAAAGGAGATGATGCATGTCATTTTTTGCAAGTGTCTACCAGCATTTTGGTTATATTCTTTTTTTACTTTGCATTTTCCTTCTCTTCATGTAGGTTAAGTACAATCCATTTTAAGGCCTTTAAGGCCAGTCTGACTCTATATATACATGCAGATGTCTCACTTTAGTATCTGCTTTCTCTCCTAATAATGCATTGATCTATTTTTCATCAATCTATTTAAGAATGAAAGGAATGTAAGAATGATTAACCACCAGCATCCATTCATCTCAGTCAAGTAGAAACAAATCTTTTTATGTAACTAAACATGTCCTCATATGGTCACGTTTTCCCCCATGGGAAATGCGACGAGCTATTTTTATTCCCCCAAAAAACAAAGTACTTTTTATGAATTATGGTATCACTGCAGTTTTGTCTGCTTTCAGTAAATTTAACTCATGGAATATCTGAAAGCACATTTCCTTGGTGGTTTGGTACTTATCTTTCTGTTGTAATGTTACAATCTTCTTTCTGTCTTTGTTAGTATTTGTATCATAAGGTACAGTTAGAAATTTGTCTCTCATTTGTATCCCTTGTTGTTTGCTTTCTGTTGCAGAATTTTAATTAATTGCTAAATTTAAAAGTGACTGTAAACTTGGAAACACATTTTAGAACACCAAAGTTCTAGTTGCTTTCTCAAATTGGCAATTCTCTGGAATCCTTTTTTTCTCCTCTGATTTCAACTAGAAGTAATGACCTTGTCCATTTCTGTCTGATCTCGCTTTATGATAAGAAAATATGAAATGAAATTGAGAGTTGCCAATTTAAAGGACAAGTTCACCTTCATTAACATAAGGATTGAGAGAATGTAGCGATATTAGTAGAACAAATCAGTGAAAGTTTGAGGAAAATTGGACAATCCATTCAAAAGTTATTAATTTTTGAAGTTTTTGTGCAGTAACTGCTGGATGAGAAGACTACTGCAGTGTATGATATCGCATGCATACAACAATATAAGGAAAATATAAAGAAAATTTCACAAATTTCATCTTTTGAAAAAAGCACACATTCCCTTGACTCGTTAGCAACATATATGTTATGGGTAATACCATTTCCCCGCCTTTAGAAAGAGACAAGTCAAGTGCTCTTTTATTATGCGAAAAAAGTGAAAATATGTTGAATTTTCTTTACATTTTCTTTATACTTTTGTACACATATGACATCGCAAGCTGTAGTAGTCTCCTCATCCAGCGGTTCCAACACAAAAATTTGAAAAATTCATAACTTTTGCATCAATTGTCTAATTTTCCTCAAACTTTCACTGATGTGTTCTACTAATATTGCTGCATTCTCTCAATCCTTATGTTTATGAAGGTGAACTTGTCCTTTAATGATTAAAAGCTAGCTGACAATTCCTGCAGGAAAATTCCTTTGGACTTCATGGGTTGATAGTATATAACCTCAGCATTATGAAATCAAATGATACCCATAATGGCTTGAGAGTGTCCAACTTCAGCACTAAGGAAAAGTGAGATGGGTGAATAAAGGGGGATTCAATTATTTTACCTCACCCAGTCTGAGAACAAGACTATCCAGAGGACATTGACCGTGGGGGATTAGATCCATGCTTTGAACCCCTGTCAGGCTAAACCTGAGGGGTCTCTTTCATTCATTTTAAGGTTTTTTTTTTCCTCCTTTTTTATCCCTCAAACTTCTCAATCTAACCACAAATCTGCTCTACCAGTTATATACCACAGGGCACATTCTTATCTTACCTTTTCCGGCTTATAAAAAAAAAAAAAAGTAGTGTAAAACACACAAAAATAAGCTGTAGGGCATCACATTTCTAATCCATCAGCATGCATACTTACCCACAATGCATTACCACAGAGGCACTCAACACGTGAGGAAAAAATAATGTTGTGCTTATTCTGGTAAGTAATATTTCATTGGATGTTTTTCAGGCAAGAATGAATGAGTCACTGGTGAGACTGAGGCAAGAATTTAAGTCCTCTTCCAGCAATTATTTGTTTGTTTGTTTGTCTGTCTGTCTGTCTGTATGTATGTCTATCTGCTTCAGTTTGTTTGTTTGTTTGTTTGAACTCCTCTACATCAAATATTGTATACGCCATATATTTCGCGAGTCTAAATTTTCGCGAATCGGGAATTCTCGACGATTTCGCGAGTGGTTAAATTCGCAATCGTGGAGTTCCTGTACTGAACAGAGAAGAGTACACGCATACATCACATTCACATCGGGATCAGAGTCAATATTTTCGCAAGTCTTTAATTTCGCGAATAGCACCTGACTCGCGAAATTCGTGAAAATAAAAACCTCGCAAAATATTCGGCGGATACAGTACACCACCTATTCTTGTAGATCTTTACTACCCCATCTAAGATTTGTCTTCTTTTACACTGCATGGCTTCTGTTGCTAATAAAATTAAGTTCATCTCAAATAGGTGCAAAAAGCCACACTGTTTGAGGCCAGCATATCTCATTGCTGTTTGTCACTTGATTGTATTTTGTGAAATGGTGACATTTCAGTGAAGAAATCTAAAACTGACAGTAAGCCAGGCCATGAAGAGTATTAGTATGCCGGGGCAGAAAAACAAAGTACTTGATATCTTCAGCGCACTCACACTTGTGGCATTGCACATTATCTTCGCGTGTTGCCCACTGCATCCACTGCAGTGCTGTAGAATTGTCTGAAATCTGCAGCTAATTTACAATGTGCTGAAAAGGAGGTGACACTCTTGCCCCATACCAGTATTTATGACACTTATTCAGAGTATAAAAAAAAATAAATTTGCATATCTTGAACTATTAGGTTCTTCCTTGAATGTTCAATATCTAAAAATATTTGATATGTTCCAATTTGAGCATTCAAACATGATTCTGATTTAAAAAATAATGGTTACAAGGCACACATCATTGTGAAATGAGTATAATAATGAGCAGCAATGACTGATGTTACCATTTTCATCCTTGTGGCTTGAAGTCTTGTCAGTTAGATGCTTGTGTCTGGAGATTGAGTGTACAGTTATGTCTTGTTCGCAGGTGAGCACATGTGCATGAGTGCATATATCCGGGACGTGTATGCATTGATTAACCCTTTGAGGACGTGCTGATCTTGCTGTAACACACATTTCCCTGAGACAAAAACCCGAGTATACTCCGGACTAGTCTTCAACGGGTTAACTCTGTCATAATGACAATTGTATAATCATATGAAAGCATTATGATGATCTATTTTCAATTTACGTCCTCACTTTAAAAATGATGTTTTTAGGACAACACTTTCCACAAGCATGCTACCGAAAGAGACAGGCAAATTCCAGTATGCATATAGTCTGAGAACTAATGTACTTACTGGTACTTGACTTCACATCAACCTGTCAGGATACATCGTTCTACATAAATGAAAACATGATGGAAGTTGCTGTTGTCTATCTACTCACTGTAAAGGAAGACATTTTTTGCGGCATCAAAAATTTGTGAATTGGAGCCAACAGTCTTTTTGCCGCATGAAAATTTCGTGAATTGCCACTGGCTTTCATTCAATGCATGTAATGTAAACAAGAACAAGAACTTTACATGTAATGTAAACAAGAACAAGAAGTATGGAATCCCCCTCCCCCATCTTAATTTTAGTGAATCTTGGCTCTCGTAAAATTAAAATGCACATGAAAATTTCTGGTTTTACAGTATGTAATGCCTGGACCTACTACTTAGGGGTGTCGTCTACTTCTGTGCAGTCTCCCATCCTTAGAGGATTCATGTTCACATCACTGTGAATTCATGAATGCACATTATGACAGAGGCCTCATAAGTACTTGCATGTCCCACTCCTGACCAAACATGGGACTCAACCTTCAGATACAGTAGCTCTTTTGGGTCTTTTGAGGTGGCTTGTGCATTTCTGAACTACTTCCTTTCACTGTCACTTATATCAGTGCCATACAAGTTACATGAATACGGGCCTTCCATTTAAAAAACACCAGAATTAGAATGATGAGCACAATGATACAGATACATGATAATGATTATAATGACAATAATGATAATCACCATTACTAACATAATTATTGTCATTATTTTTACTATTCTACTATTTATTATTATCATCATCATTGTCAGAATTTCATTATCATTATTACTATCATCATAATCATCCCCCCTCCTCCCCCACTCCCCACTCCGTGCAATGTCTTTTGTTAATAAAATCAGTAACATGGACATATTATGCAAGTTATGCTCATTCTAGGGTAAGTTGCATTCCAGTGTCTTTTGTTAACCCGTTGAAGACGAGTCGCGAGTATACTCGGGAAAGTGTTTATGAAAAATTTGTGTTATAGCAAGATCAGCCCGTCCTCAATGGGTTAATCATACCAGTACTTAAGCAATGATTGACAGATGATGTCACTGACAGAATCTTGATTTGGAAGTTGTTGGGTTTTTTTTTTTTTGGTGGGCATATCCAAGTAATGTGAAAAAAAAAGTAGTGAAAATGTACATATATATTGCATATATTTAGATATTCTTTTGGCAACATGAAGGGATGTTGAAGGTATCATGAATCAACACAAGTCAACGTGCATTTGCATCACACAGTTCCTTTAACTCATTGAGTGCCAGAAACCATATGTTTGTTATTTAGTGCAGCATCTGTCTTTTCAACATTTTTATTAGTATTATATATTATTAGAAGAAAGACTGTCTTTCATATGAGCCCTCCATTCTTTAAATATAATTTTTTACTGCAATTGCAGAATTTCCAAAAAAAAAAAGAAGAAATTATTTATAGCTAAATCTTAATTTTAAAATGCATTGAAATCTGATAGAGTGGGTATATTGCATCAGTCTTTTATAGTAATAGTATGGTCTTTGCAACGTTTTATTGCACGTCAGTTTTGGGGGCGGAATTTCCCACTGTAGAAAATGCAGGCAAATGCAAGTGCTATTTTCCAAGAACTTTGCACAAAGGCTTTCACAAAAGCTTAGATATCTTGCTACAATTGTCTTTTCAATATTTGTTTTCCATGATGCCCTTTTACTCCTTCAGTGGAAGTTCATCTGAATCATTCATTAAAGGACAAGTTCACCTTCATAAACATAAGGATTGAGAGAATGCAGCAATATTAGTAGAACGCATCAGTGAAAGTTTGAGGAAAATTGGACAATCGATGCAAAAGTTATGAGTTTTTAAATTTTTGTGTTGGAACCGCTGGATGAGGAGACTACTAAGGCTCATGATATCATATGAGTACAACAGTATAAAGAAAATGTAAAGAAAATTCAACATATTTTCACTTTTTTCGCATAATAAAAGAGGACTTGACTTGCCTCTTTCTAAAGGCAATGAGAATAATATTACCCATAACATATGTCAGTAACGAGTCAAGGGAATGTTTATTTTTTTCAAAAGATGAAATTTTGTGAAATTCTCTTTATACTTTCCTTATATTGTTGTACACATGTGACATCATACACTGCAGTAGTCTTCTCATCCAGCGGTGACTGCACAAAAACTTCAAAAATTCATAACTTTTGAATGGATTGTCCAATTTTCCTCAAACTTTCAATGATGCATTCTACAAATATTGCTACATTCTCTCAATCCTTATGTTAATGAAGGTGAACTTGTCCTTTAACAATAGAGTGAAAGGTAAAAGGGAAGCACAGAACTATTCATGCAATGCTGAAAATTTAATGATAAATTGACCCTCAATAATCATAATGCATTAGATGGCAATGAATAGGATACTATTAGTGGCGGATCCAGGCGGGGGCGCACCAGGTGCGCGCCCCCCCTCTTTATTTTTTTTTTTAACAAAAGAAATAAAAAGAATAAATGGGGGAGCGCGTGCGCCCACCCTTTAATTTTGTAAAGGCGCCCCTGCTTTATGAAATTCCTGGATCTGCCCTTGACTATACATGGGTATATGTATGTTTCTCTTGGATGTAGACATTAAAGCACATTGTTTCATAGAATTGGGAGACTATTCCACATTTTTGGGCCAAAATAACTTTTTTGTGCATTGCAAAAACTCACACCTGAAGGTGGGTAGTTTATATTTCTTGGTCTGTCTTGTGCAGTATGTACTTACTTCATTGTTTTTTACAAAATCAAAATCAAGAGAGCATGGTATCTTTAATATTACTTCTAAACAAATACATAACATATTGGTTGAATAAAACCTAAATATTTGACAAAGCCCTAAAAATCAGGTAAATCAGATATTAATATCAATCGAACATCTTCAAACTAAATAAAATCTAAATTTAGTTTAATTCTCTGATGATGAAAGCAAAGTTATTTCATAAAGGTATACATAACTTTTAAAATTCCAAATATAATAGTTCATAACTTACCTTTTGCACTTTAGATCTACCACAGTCCATGTTGACTTTGATTAAAAGGATAAAACCAAACAAACAACAGTTTATTCTCCCCTCTTTTCTCAGTCCCTAATATACTTCATAAGAAAGAGATAAAAATGAATAATATAAAGGATAAAACTGGCTTTAATGATGTATTTCACCTTGATGTGCAGCAGAACAAAGAAAAATGTTGAGATCGATATAAATGATATCTAAGTAGGGTGCCAGCATGTCCTTTTAAGTACAGTCATTATTTTCTACTACCAGTGATGTGTACTTCTTGATGGGAAAATTTTTATCTCTCTTCCATATGATCTTTAGCACAACAAAAATGAAAGTATCACGGCATAGAAATTTGAAAAAAAAAGAAAGCTGAAGCAATTATCTATATAATACATTAAGAAATAGAATGTAATGGACTCTTGGATCCATCTATCTAAAATAATATGAATGAAATGAAGAGGACTGTTCTACTGTCAGAATGTTATTTTGTCACTGTTTATTTTTCTGTATATCTTGTTTGTTTATTGTCTTGTTTGTTATCTGTCTAGACCATGTATTAATTTGCATTAGTTTGCTTTTCAGTACTGTCTTGCAGTCTGGCATTTAATTCGGTTAAGTTCATGATATAACATTGTTACCACAATCATCACCCGCATCATCTCATCTGTATACCATTCATCATGGCTTATGCTCAGTGTCAGTCCAACGCACAAGATCAGACATACTTGCTGTGAGGGGGTTTGCAGGGCTTCAGGTTGCATGCAACAAGCTTGCATCAAGCACGGAGCGCCATGCAACAAATGTGCCAGGCTTGAGATTGCACACTGAAAGTTTTAAACCAGCTGAATTTAGGTTTTCCTGCAAGTTGAAGCGACGGGCTGTGGGCTGATCCTAGCTTGCCTGCATTTAAGAGAACCCTGGAATTTGGAATTCATAGGCATAAGTTGGGAAATGTAAAGAAAAAAACATTATTTGAAAAGCCCACAGTTCTTAGCCCTTTTTTCAAAGTAGGTATTGCCTTTGGTGCCAAGTAATGAAGATTTATCAAGAGTGCAATTCCATGTCAACACTTCTCAATTCCTGCAACCCAACTCTGCTCTGGGAGATTTTCCCTGAAAATCTTGGTTCCCAGGGGAGCTGTCCCCCCCCCCCCCCCCCCCAAAAAAAAAAATGAAGAAAATTGTAGATTTTTTGAAAGGCAAAGGCATGCTGGTCTGATTAAATGGAAGCTTCAGTTCATGTTCACACTGACATGAACGACTGCAGTAAAATCAAATAATGACAGGGGTGGATCCAGAAATTTCGTAAAGGGAAGGAACCTTTAAAAACTTAAAGGGGGCACATCCCCTCCATCTTTTCTTTTTACTTCTTTTATTTTAACAAAAAATTAAGAGGGGGTGCACCCCCGGTGCACCCCTCTCTGGATACGCCACTGTAATGAGAAATATTCACACTAGCATCAAAGACAAATAACAAATGAAATAATCAGAACATTGAAAGTTCTGCTCACTTTCAGAGAGCAATCACATTGGTTACAATCATGTAGACATTGTTACATGAGAAAATGTCATTCCCTCACACATGCCTCCCATTTTCATCTACTGTAAAAGTGGAAATTTTCGCGGTGTTGAAATTTTTGCGCATTTCGCGCAACCAGAAACTAGTGCGAAAATAAAATCCCGCGAATATTTTTGCTTGCCATATGTTCCTGTGCATGATGTCTAGATTCCGCGGAATTAAAAACACGCGAAACTCTTCTGACCCGGCCAAGCGCAAAAAATTAGTCGCACAAAAATATCCACTTTTACAGTATCCACATCGTTATTAGATTTCCCATTTTTAAATGAACTTTTTTTAAAAAAAAAGGAGAAACAGTGTATCTTGCATCATATCATTCTGGAGTTAGAATAACTTAGCACTGTTTATTTTTATAGAAGGGAACCTTGTTGTGATGCAATGACTAAAAAATGACCCCCCCAAAAAAAATCTTCATTTCATATGAACAAAACAGTAAGAGAATTATGAGGGAAGTACACAATGCCTCATTTAAATTGCAAATATTGTAGACATAATATAGATTTGACCATTTGACACACAAAAGCAAACAGCAACACCTAAAAATAAGTTAGTCAGCACTGACAAGTTGTCAGTCTCTGACAATAACCATAGTAACAGTCAGTGACCAGAGCATCTCAGCCAATCAAAACCAAGCATTTTGCTGAAATTGTCAGAGACTGACAACTTGTCAGCGCTGACTAAATTGATGAAACACCCCCCCCCCCCCTTAGTGTTAAGTCCCACTGACATTGAACCTGGCTTCATCATCTTTCTGTATAACCTCATGCATCCTACCCATTCCCTCTCCTTTCCTTCACCCCATCTTCTCCCCCCCCCCCCCTCTCTCTCTCTCTGTCTCTTTCTTTTTGAGCAATCTATATACACAATTTGAATCAGACCATCACCTTGTATTTTTTTTAGTCCTTTAAACTGTTGATATGACAGACTGCATACCAAGACTTCTCTCCCTATGAAATTGATTGCTGCTTCCAGATCATTATTGTTATTCTATTCCCCTTATAAAGATTGGGTTGAGAGTTTTACTAGGATAAACCCTAGATGAAAAAGGTATAAATAATAAGATTAGAATACCACAAAAATAAACAGTAGCATAAAATGTCATCTGATGGATGGTCATGCCATCATATTCTCCTTATCAAAATGATGCTGAGAGTTTTACTGGATCAGGCCATAGATTTAATAAGATTGATAGATCATACATGTGGCACACGTACCATGAAAATAAACACAAGCATATAGTGAAATCCTGATGAACTTTTGCTTGCTGTCTTTACTTCAACATGCACAAGTTGTTCATCTGTTGTCAAGATGTATCCATGATGAATGTGTGACAAAACTAAATTTCCATACCATATTTTATACATAATTTGGATATATGAATGAATGAATGAATGAATGAATGAATGAATGCACCCAAGCTCTTTGTTTTTAGTGAGGTTTACACAACGTTTGTGATCATTAAATTTTTAATTTCAATGATTAGCTTGAAGTTTTAAACTATGATGCACTTCCACATGTCATCTAATCTTTCAGATTAAACTTTTGAGGAGAGCCAATCTCAATGTTAAACCACAGAACCAGAAGAAATAAATAGGTACCTACTTGCAGCCACTATCAAAGCCATAAACCCAATCATTAAATACAGGAATGTACAACTTGCACTGGAAGTTGACCAAGACATGCAAATGGGAATGGGGTTCACAGCAAGGTCTCAGTAACTTCTGGGGTCGTTGAATGTAAATTACGTCCACATAATTATTCAACTATAAGTGGGGACCCCATGTGGCTTGTGGAAAGAGTGAAAATTCTAAGAAATCTTACTATTCTAAAACTTGCAAGTGCATCAACACAGGGCTAAATTACAGGATAATCATTAAAGTTTAAAACTTCGAGCAAGCCTTTAAGACCAGGAACATCATGTGAACATGACTTTTGCCTGAACTGAGCTGCTAAATGGGACTTTATGGACATCATTGGGAGACCACCCAATATACTACATCAACAGAACAAAGCCAACTGTGCCTTCTGAAACATGAAGGGGAACAGTATGTACCTCAGAGCGACCCCTCCCAAATTCTTTTTAAACACTTTTGTCTGTCAATGACATGCAGTGTCAGACTTATTGACTCTCAGCCTCAGACAAAACTTTTGACCTGCTTGGCAGTAAGACATGAAAGAAATGTTTTCTTTCATCTTTACTTATTTTCCATCAAAGGCCTAGGGACCTCTCCATTTACCGATAGCAACAGATGGTTGATTCATAGCGGTGTTTTCTAATTCTACTCCATGACTTGTTATGTAAAGGAACATAGTGCTATCATTCTTTGTTCTTTATTCCATTTGTTTGTTTGTCTGTTTGGTTTTCTTTTCTTTTCTTTTCTTTTTCAGGTTCAGGACCACTGATGGAATCTTACATAGTGGGGATGATAATGAATATGATTTTAATCAGTCAACACTGATAAAAGATATATACCTTTATTCACTGACGGGCATAAATTCAAAATCCATCCCATTTTCAGGTAAATCGCAAATAAAACAAATACTACTCATAAGGGGACACAAACTTGATGGAAATTAGCCTAGAAAAGAAGAAAGGTACAGACTTGTTGTTCCATTATAGTTTGTGAAACATTAAATTGATTACAAAGGTTGCATGCAAATTTCCATGTCACTAACCCACAACTCACCCCTTTGATTTTTTGTAAAATTATAGCTTCAGCTTTGAGAATATTAAAAATGACATTCCCTCTTCCAATCTAAATATGCTACATGGAGAATAGTTGACAGTGAAACAACTCTTGATACAAATTGACAGATTTCTGCGTGATTGCAAAATATTTCTTTGAATGCACACAATGAACATGATATCAAGAGGTTTTAACACAACTGACACATTACTTCTCATTCTGCATACATGAGGATCTATATCATGGTTTGACAATTTTTCAAGAATCTTCACAATATAGTCCAACTACTTCCTCATTTCTTCTGATTCAAATCATATATAGGTGCCTACCCTTCTTTCATTTCTTTTCAAGCAACCCATATCATCTAAAAATCCAATTTATGATATGATCCTTAACATGACCTGGGCAATAGCCTTGAATGAAAATCTGAAAGATTTTGCAGAGTTTGTACCAAATGTCATCTTTGGAGAATAATCAGGATGAGCTAGAAGAAAAGTCACACAAAACAGAGCTTATCCCTTGGTTGGGGAGTGCTCTAAGAAAGCACGACCACTAGGACATATTTTCTCCCACAAAATCACTCAAAAACTGGAGTGCCCTCATACCTTTTGAGCACTTTACATACCTCATTGTTTTTCAGGTAAATCAATATAAAGGCCTAGGCCCTCATCATATGCATATGAGAAATTGTCTGTGTGCCTGTGGCGTGATGGCGGGGGAGGGGGAGGGGATTGAACACTCATCTTTCCCTGTTATTCAACTCTTTTAGAAAGTCACCCTGCAATATTGATGAAAGATTACTTTCAGCTACAAAAAACAACAACACCAAAAACAAAGACAAACAATATCACCACAGACACGACAAATATTCTGAAACCATCTTTCAAATACTAATTAAGTCTGGACAAGAAAAGGATTAATTATTCCAGCAGGCAGGTGATATCCATTATACCAATTTACCAATGCTTGAAACCGTAACATAGGAAAAATGCTGCCCACAGAGCGAACGTGACCAAATGCTGCAATATGGCTTTTCAAAGCTTGCAAAAATAAGCAGCCAATTTCACTCTCTGATCCCCTAAACAGGTCACGGGAATTGGGTCAAAAAACAGGTCGTACTTTCTTCTGGTCCTCCCCTGTCTGCAGCGTCTAGTGACCTAGACTGGGCTGAACCCAACTATGCCTGATAGTCTTTCATCTTCAGACTCTGTGAGACATATCTGGAAGACCCACAATTAAACTTCTGATTTTTTTTTTCTTCTTGGTTTCTTTTTCCATCCCTGAGCTTTATGTTTGGAGGAGGTTGGAAAACATCACAACTGCGCTGAACCGCACAGTTCTCCATGTACCTTCATTATTTGGAAGTCACACAAACAACTTTGAATAATTTCTTCTGAATCTGCCTAAGTTTCATAATTTCTGGGAGAAGGAGAAACCTATTTGGTGTGCACTGCATTGTGAGCAATCAGATAAGTCAACTTGTGACCACTTTACACTGCAGTATGCAGTATGCACTGCAGGTTGTTAATAGCACAATAAAGACTATATCTGCTTTCCTAATGGAAACAAATTATAAAGATGCAAATGTGTAGATTTCTCTGGACGGAAAATTTGTTCTGAAGTATATTGTGCCCATTGTAGCCTTCAAATTAAGACTCTCTCTATAGTCAACATGATACTAAATATATTCATGCAATGAATGGATGACTGACTGACTATATCAAACCATTGATAAACAACATAAATACATATCTAGATATGATCTTAGAAACAATTTGACTAATTCTAATTACTACTTAGAGATATAATTTTCACTGTAAAAAAAAAAGGTTGAACAAAGTCTAAAAAGGAAGAGGTTTATCCAATGTCCATGTCACAAGTTGCCAGCCAAGATAATTCCTTTTATCCTCTGAGCACTATCAGATTAAAGGGTGTGTACAGTTTTGATTGAGGTGAGGATTTAGCTTTTAACATTTTGCGAGATATTCAGAAGCCACTCTATAAGATGTCAAAGAGCATGCAATTCTAAGGGGTATCAAAAGTTTATTTGATGAAAATCAGTTTTGAAATGGCTGAGATATCCAAAAACAAGGTGAAACAAAGAGATCGTAATAAAAGGCGTGGCCTGTTGTCTTTTATAATTATCACTTTTTTGGATATCTCAGCCATTTGAAAACCAATTTGCATCAAATAAAAATTGAATCCTTCTTAAAATTACATGCTCTTTAATATTTCATAAGAGATTTCTCATTATCTCACTTACAGAGTGTAGGAATGTTCAAAACATGAATCCCCACCTCAACCAGTACTGTACAGTCCCTTTAAACAAACAAACAAACAACAACAACAACGACATTTAAATACTTCACAGTAAAGTTGATAGTGGGAATAATATGTTTAAAGGGATGGTACAGTCATGGTTTAGATGGGGCTGCAGGTTTTCAACTTTTGTGTGTGTTTGTGAGATGAGAAGCCTCCTATGAAATAATGAAAGAACATGTAATTCTTAGAGGAATTCAATTTATTTGATGAAAATTGGTCTTGAAATGGCCGAGATATCAAAAAAAAAGTGATCCATATAAAATGTGATAGGCCACAACTTTTATTAGGATCTCTTTGCTTTACCTTAATTGTTTTTGAATATCTCTGTCATTTCAAAACTGATTTTCATCAAATAAACTTTCAAGACCCCTTAGGATTGTATGCTCTTTAAAATTTTGTAGAGTGGTTTCTAAATATCTTGCTCAACGATAAAAGCTGAATCCTCAACCAATACTATACCCTCCCTTTAAAGGACAAGTCCACCTTCATATACATGTGGATTAAGTGAATGCAACACTATTAGTAGAACACATCAGCGAAAGTTTGGGGAAAATCAGACAATCCGTTCAAAAGTTAGGAATCTTTAAAGTATCAGCGCAGTCACTGCTGGATGAGAAGACTACTACAGTGTATGATGTCATATGCGTACAACGATATAAAGAATATAAAAAGAGAATTTTACAAAACTTCACTTTTTGAATAAAGTGCACATTTCTTCGACTTGTTACTGACATATGTTAAGGGGTCCCCCTGCCTTCTGCAAGAGCGAAGTCAAGTGTTCTTTTGTTAAACGAGAAAAGTGAAAATATGTTACATTTTCTTTATTCTTTCTTTATATCGTTGCAGACAAGTGACAACACAGGGTATAGTAGTCTTCTCATCCAGCCGTGACTGAGCAGAAACTTCAAAAATTCATAACTTTTAAAGGATTGTCCGATTTTCCTCAAACTCTCACTGATGTGTTCTACTAATATTGCTGCATTCACTCAACCCACATGTCTATGAAGGTGAACTTGTCCTTTGAACACAGGCGCTGAGCAAAAGAGGAAAAAAAAACAAAACTGGTGACCTGTGATAGCACTTACTAGTTCAGTATTTATCAACAAATGCTGATATATAGCCTCTATAATAGAGGAGGAATGTACACACACAAGTGCAGATTGTTTACAACCCCTAGAATTGTGTTTTAGCCTCTGGACAAAGGCTCTGGAAACTACATGTCATGCTTAAATCTTGAATAGTTTGCTGTTTTTCTCTTCAAAGATTTTGATATTTAAAAAGACCATTCACTGGAATAAGTCCTCCTTGAAATACGATGCTTTCTAACTTCAGCGAATAACATGTGAGGGCAGTATTAGTGAGGCTAATAGATAGATAGATACTTTATTTTCTGCAAATCAATATACATAAGTTACATAATCATGAACATGTAGGAAATAGACAAAGTAAATTCAACACAGAGTCGTTTGACTTGCATAAACAGTGATATATAATCATAAGTTACATAATCATGAACATGTAGGAACATATGCAAAGTAAATTTACTACAGAGTTGTTTGACTTGCATAAACAACGATATAAAAGGAAATTAATGATATATATAATATACAGTATGCATGTCTATGCAGCAGGGATTACAAAAACAATTAAGCAATTATGCAGAGTGCCGCCATTATAAGCATTGCTTGAAAAGATGGCCGGCCAGAGGAAAAAATAGGGACGTACTAGATTCATAACAATACAAATAAATCATCATAATCATTAACCCGTTGAGGACTAGTCCCGAGTATACTCGGGCAGGTGTCTATGGGAAAAGCGTGTTGTAGCAAAATCAGTCCGTCCTAAACGGGTTAACATCTTCATTTTTATTACTGCCACTACCTCCACCATCAACAGCATAATCAAAAGTATAATCAAAATCATCATCATCACCATAACTATCAAAATCACAAAAGGCATCATAATCATTATTCTCAACATCAACACCACCAACATCATCTTGATCATAATCCTCATCCTCTTCATTACCAAGAGCATGATAACTATCATCACTACAACAATCAACATCACCTGGCCTACCACTAATTACATTATCATCATCATCATCATCATCTTGTGAATCCATATCTGATATCATCTCATCAACCGTTTCAGTATCAATATCCTGTTCAAGCGCATGACCATGAAACTTTTCTTTTTTTTTTTCAAATTGTTCTCATTCCTTGCTTTCATTCACCATCATCAGCATTACCAATACTCTATCATCAGCAGGTAATGATGACTAATAATAATGATGACCCTTCTCCTTGGAGATGACTACCAAGACCTCAAACGAAATAAGCTGCATATCATTCATGCTGCCAACATTGGGCAACTCCCGCCACTTCTTTCACTTATTTGTATCCATACCTCTCTGTTTACCCTTCATTTATTCCTTAACTGATGCCATTCAGCCAAACAACATTAGCATCATTTGGGTCTTCAAACATTCATTAATGTTATATTACGTTCAGCAGCACCACGGTCATTTGATAAAAATTTCATTGCAGCCATGCATCTTTTCAATAATCCCATCTTCATCTTCTGCATCATTTCGTCACGATAGGGCCATCTTTCACACATTAAAGCCAGCAGTATAGATGGAATTTTCTTCAACATGACTGACATTAGGGATCATTGCATCCCCATTTCATCGTACCAGCTCTTCCTAATTTTCCTGCAGACCATTTCGTTACAATCCGAGCTTCATCCTCTAAGGTGCCTCCGATGATGCATCAATCACCCACTATCATCCTCACCCACTATCATCATTACCCACCAGTGGCAGATCCAGAGGGGGGTGCACTGGGCTCAAGCCCTCTCTTTATATTTCAATAAAACAAAAGAAATATAAAAAAATTGGGGCGCCCCCTTTAATTTTGTAAAGGCACATCCCCTTTATGAAATTCCTGGATCCACCCCTGCCCACTATCATCATCACCCACTATCATCATAACCAACAATCATCATCATCCACTATCATCATAACCAACCATCATCATCACCCACTATCATCATAACCAACCATCATCATCACCCACTATCATCGTCACCCACCATCATCATCACCATATCAGCATCATTATGCCATCACTTTCACAACCCTGTCTCATGTTAAATGTTCTTGCCGATACTTTATATACCCAGGCCCATCTAACCAGATGTTTAATACAGAATTGGTAGGCATGCCTAGCAAAGATAACTTGCTAAATCCCCGTTTTAATACCTCTCCATCTATCAATCTCTCCCTCCCCCCCCCCCCCCCAACCTCTACACTCTCTACACTCTCCCTCCATCTCATATTGGTATTGCTCTAAATAGAAAAACAATTCATGTTCCCTATAGAGTATACTATTATTCACACTGCCAATGCCCCATGATGCCTTATGCTAATGTCGAATGCATCTGGCCTTTTTTACGATCAGTGGTGTAACTTTTGTACTCGGAGGGTCAAAATTTCAAACAAAATATTTTTTCATTATTCTGTTTGATTCCTGTTTGAAAGTATTCAAATTTTTGAAAAAATAACATTTCAGACCTTAAAGCTGAAGGGTTATTGGTGTAATTTAAGGAAAACCCTGGCACCTGAAGTAAATTTAAGCAAAATTTTGCTTTCATGAATTGCACCATATTGACAAAACTCTGTAGTCAAACTTCGCCATGCAAAGTTTATATGGTTAACAACAATATATAGTTTGTGAATCAAAACTATTTGGGGGTTGAATATAAAGTGAATTTAAAAAAAAATACGTGAGATTTATAAATTTTTGCTAAAAATACCAATTGACATGCAATTTTTAAGATTTTAACTATTTATTGGAGGGCAGGCCAGGTCAAACTCTTACTATAACAAGTCTTTAAGAAGGGCTACCTTCCTATGTAGGTTAAATAAAATTCCAATCATTTCTTTAAAACTTGGATTTTTCAAACATGGATGTTTCGGAGGTGACAGTTAACATATTAGAATGTTTCGGAGGTGACATTAATATTAACACTCACTTTTTTTTTTAGAATAAGTGACAATAACACAAAAACTTCTTCTTTTTATCAATGTTTTTAATAATTATAACTCGAGAACAAGAAATTAACTCCTGTTTCAAGCAGATAAACCACACAGAACAAGTGTTTTGTTACACTTCATTAATTAGCATCATGGGTACCGGTAGTGTGCCTTCCATTTGGGCGAAGGATGTAAGCTAAATATTGTAATCTGAAGAAACATGGCATTCCATTTTCTACCTTAACTTGAGATGAGGGTGTGAGATCATTTTAGTAATGTTTCTTTGCTCTCTGAACATTTTATTCCACAACACCAGGGAAGAATCACTTCGTTTCGGAGGTGACATTCAATGTTAACATTGTGTTAGAATATTAATTTACAGTAAGAATATGATGGACATAAGCTAGATATTGTAACCTGAAGAAACATGGCATTCCATGTTCTACCTTAAATTGAAATGAGGGTGTAAGATCATTTCAGTAATGTTTCTTTACTCTCAGAATATTTTATTCCACAACACCAGGGAAGAATAACTTTGTTTCGGAGGTGACATTCAATGTTAACATTGTGTTCATGTATTCATATACTATGTCCCCCCCCCCAAAAAAAAATGTACAATTAGACTTTTGCATTGATAGCACCCAATATGATTAAATCAACTAAATTCTACTTTGGGGTCTTAAATTATAACATCTTAGCTCTATTTTGCAGAAAGCCCCAGTCAATTTGGTTAAGTGATCTCAAAGAAATGTGGATTGTTATAAAGAATGTCAGGAGTCTGATTCTTCCAAGTTCAGCACTTGGATGCTCTTGGAACTGCATATTAATGTGTAAGCACAATATACAGAACTTGGAGGGAAGGGAATCCTCACATGCTCTACAAAAATCCTCAATTGTCTTTGACCTCTGAAGCAAAGTGAATGGGGTTTTCTGTAAGGCGTGGGCAATGAGTTATAGTTTGAATCCCTTACATTGTATTTTAGATTGATTCACTATCTTTAAAGTTATCGTTGCGGAGGGTACCACTGTAATTTTTTGGCGGGGACATACGGTATGAATATCAAAAGCAAAAATTCTTATTTGACTTGTGTACGTTTTTGTTTGCAGGTAGTTTCATAAATAGATTAATTCAAGGATGTTCATGAATTCTTCATCATCCTTGATAGCCACCATACCAATGTTATGATACTGGTGAAAGGTGTTTGGTTCATCTGGGATAAATTTTCTATACACCAGATTCATTTAAACTGTTGACATTACTAAAATATATTTTACATTTTTTCAATTGATTGAAAATTACCTGCAAATCATGCATATTTAACAGTCACTTTTGAGAGTAAAAAGTATATGATAAGAAAAAACATTTTATTGTTTTTGAGGTGACACAACACAGAGACAACCCAACTTCTCAGGTGTTAAATATTTAGTGAACATACATGTCTTTCCTCATAGCTTTAATTTTCAAATATAACCTCTTTCTTTCAGTTCTTATTTGTTATTTTGTTTGGTTATTCTCTTTCATGATAATGGATACCAGCTCATATTTTGTTTGAGATTGTAATTCATACCAATCTTTAGCAAGTTTTTACAGTTTGGTTAAGACAACAGTTTGTGTTTCCCAGCTGAAGAGAGCAGCATAATGCTTTTCTGTGAACTTGAGGGGAAAATTTGTTTTTGTTCAGTAATTTTCCCCATCAACTTCACAGAAGGTCCCGGACACAAACTGGTCTCAAATAAACCTACAATGTATAAGGGACCGAAACTGGAAAAGGACAAGTTCACCTCAATAGACCTAAGGGTTGAGTAAATATAGCAATATTAGTAAAACACATCAGTGAGAGTTTGAGGTAAGTAAGGCAATCCGTTCCAGAGTTATGGATTTTTGAAGTTTCTGCTCAGTCAAAGCTGAATGAGAAGACTTCTATAGCTTGTGATGTCACATGTGCACAAGGATATAGAGAAAGTATCAAGAAAATTCAACATTCTGTATTTTCATTTTTCTTGCACAACAAAAGAACACATGACTTCTCTCTTTTGGAAGGCAGGGTGAATAATATTGCCCTAAAATACATCAGAAGCAAGTTCAAGAAATGTGCACTTTTTTCAAAAAGTAAAGTTTTGTGAAATTCACTTATATTTTCCTTATATCGTTGTATGCATGTGACATCATACACTGTCGTAGTCGTCTCATCCAGCAGTGATTGCGCAGATACTTAAAAACCCATAACTTTTGAATGGATTGTCCAATTTCCCCCAAACTTTCAATGATATGTTTTACTGTTGAACATTTGCATTCACTCAATCCACATGTATATGAAAGTGGACTTGTCCTTTAAGAAACCATTTTCTTTTCCTTGAAATTCCAGTACTTAAAGCCAAATTCTAAGATAAAACATAATAACAAAACAAGGTAAACACCTCATCAAAAGTACTGAAATAGAACTACAATTTTTTTTTTTTTTTATCTTTCCCTTTCCAGTCCTGGGGACTTGTTCCTCTGTTCACTTTAGTTGTCACATACAACTTCAATAATCTTAAAAGATACAATGTCATAAACAGTTGGTTCAACTTGGAAAATGTAATAATTATTGTCATATTAAAAAAAAAAAATCACAATTTTGTTTATGATTACCACATTGTACATGGAAAAACAACAATTCAAGAACAAGTTGTGCAACAGCTATAGGCATGTGGCCTTTTTGTGGAGTTTGATGATTTGATGATTTTTTTTTTACATTCTTTTTTTTTAAGATTGTGGACTAGGGCATGCATGAACTGCCACATGTATTACTTTGGTATCAAGGGAATTCTGGTGAGCTATGTATACAAAAGTCACTTCTGTTGTGATAATTTTGTAGTATATTAAATGTATTAGAAAATGTTAATAGATAGTGAAAAGGAACTGAAGTCTTGCCTTTCACTATCACATAACAATATGGTGTTAACAAACAATGTCACCTCCGAAACACAAGAAAAAGCAACCTACAAGGAAAGCTGTGATTGGTAAATCTACACAACTAAATTGCTTGTTGGAAATCAAGCTTCTAAGATGAAAGCATCTATATGTTTACTTAACTAAAGCAGGAGAAATGATCTTGATTACAATATTATATATACAACAGATGGGTGTATTTTGTGCATTCTCATTGTTAAAAAAGTGAAAAAATGTAAATTTGCCCTAAAACGTACAGTCTAGTAATAAAAAAAAGAGTGAGAGTGTGGTAGTTGATTTCTCCACTTTCAGACTTATGTTACTAAAATAAATGAAACCATTGGAGTACATGATATGGTTTCTCTTCAACAGAAATGAACAAAAAATCTTGTTAACAGTGTTTTGTCACCTCCGAAACAGTAATTTTTAGTTTTTATTGAATCTTTTATTAATCCCTAGAAAATTCTCACTTCCTGTTGCCATATTACTATTGTCATCCAAAAGAGATTCCTGTCAATTGGAGAGAATCAAACAAAATTGCTTTGTCTTCGAGAAATTATCAAATGTAATATGCCTGTTGTTTCGGAGGTGACAATTGTTTCGGAGGTGACAAGTGCTAACGGAAAATTGTAAATTGCTCCGAAATGAAAACAACAGGCTATATTTCTACTACCTTCCTTCAGAGATAATGTGAGGGGATATGTTACATTTTTGCAAATGTAATGTATAACTGATGTCAAGAATGAAAAAAATAGATACATAAATCTGTTGTCTCGGAGGTGACAGAAATGTTAACGGAAAAGTTACATAAATTTATAAACGTTCACCAAAAAATGATAAGTTATTTGAATTAAATAATCTTTGGATCAAAGTTAACTCAGATTGATTATTATTCTGTTTTGATGGAAATTAGCAAAGTTGAATTTCAGAATTGTGAACAAGAACTAACTCAAAAGAGGGGTTAATTGTTAACGGAAAATGTCACCTCCGAAACATAAACTTTGGACAATTTCAGTATTTAAAGAAGACAAAGCAGAACCTGGTAAACATAATAGTTCTTAATGTTGGATACCTGTCTATCACAACAGCAACAAAAATAATGAAAAGGAATAAACAATTTAATATGCTAGCTCTGACAAAAATACTATGTCAGAGTGAGTACACCAAAAGTGTTGGATTTCAGGCATGTAAGTGCCTGCCACATCTGAAAGAAAAAGAGAGGAAAGTTCATTAAGGTACCCAAGGTAGACACTGTGGATGGTAAGATTATGAGAAAAAATAATGCATATCTGTCAGTGTATAAGAAAGTTATACACCAATTAGTGTCAATACTGCATTTTACACCACTGATTGTAAAAATGGCCATCTATAGATTCATCATGGCAACAAAAAGGTCTACAGACAAGTAAGGTATAGAATCAAGCAACAACTAAGGAACACAACAGGTGTGGACAGAATCTCTCGTTGTAAAAACCCTGTCAAATCAAATATTGACACTCTGAAAATACTCACAGTAATAGATGACTAAAAGCTGGAAACAATTCAAGTGAGTGGACCCTGCCAGATAGCTGCGTAGTGTGTGATGATGGCGGAGCTGGTTAGAGCAGGGAGCTGGTTTGAGCAATGAAGGACTAACTAGTACCTCCTTCAGCAGAACAATGGCAGAGTAACGGTCGTTGGTCGATCTCTTCTCGCCAAAATTAAAGGGCAGTCTATCGCAAGTTTTGTCAAACCATGGTCATAGACAGGCAGCTACTTGTAGTGTCATCCATCACAACCTAGATAGGCTTATGCCGACTGACCTGAGGAAAAGGAGTCCTTTAGTCTGCGATGAAAAGTCCGCACTAAAAGGACAATCGCCACTTCTCGCTCACGCTAGCATTAATGGGAGAAAATGAAGAAGGTGCAGCTAGAACAAGCAAGTTTATTATTCTGACATCGGTGTTCTGCATCCCTCGCTCACGACGCTTCAGCTCGCGTGCGTACAACGCTACGATACCCGCAGAATTGTGGACAACAGTCGGGTAGCTGACGAGGTCATTGAGGGAGGTACCCGGGAGTTGGGCTGAAGTTTAAACTTCAGGGTTTAGAGGGTCTTGCGCATGCAATAAAGACATTGCTGAAAAAAGAAAAAGGAAAAGAAAAAGAAACTCCGTCACTTCATTGGAAAGTTGTGCACGCTACCATGTGGGATTCATTTCCGAGAGATATATAATTGCATGAATTATACACTAAAATATTTAGCAGCTATATCCTGCCATGTTTTTATTACAATACAACCATACTTGTATATTTAGACTAAAAGGGAACATGATAATCCTTTTTATTTCATTCAATTCTTAATACAGTACTCTCCGCATAATAGGGTAGGCTCGGGCAGAGTGTTTCATACCCGATTAAGCGGAGTACCCGATTAACAGAAGAACACGTCTCATTCACACTGGACACACACAATGTCCATGTACTTGCATTGTACCCTGCACCAAACACCTACGCGTGCTTGTAAGGCACATTCGGAGCGCAAGTGAAGGGTGTTCAACTCCTGTCTGTCTGTGCAATTGTGAGGGCCAGCTACGTGGCTGTGTAATATTCGTTTACGTGTGGCAAGTCGGAATTGGTACATATGTTTTCATTTGTAATCACTCCCAAAATGATCGTCTTCTTTGCTTAAGCAGAGAATGCCATTAGCCGTGGAAAATTTGACATTCATGATATCTTAAAGTGTCATATCTGGGATAAAATGTGTGTCGAAATTAGATTAGAAGAAAATTATTTACCCATTTATGCGGAGAGGCAGCCCGATTATCAGGTAATTTCAATGTGCATTGGAACTGATTTTGACATTAATACCCAATTAAACGGAGTACCGGTACCCGTTTAAGCGATACCCGATTACGCGGAGAGTACTGTACTTTTATTTTTACGTAACATGGAAAAGAATGATTATACATCAAGTTAAATTATATATACTAATACTCATTCATATTCCGGAAGTTACTCGCTGAGATGTTGCAAAGTCAAACTTTCATTCATCGCTTTAACCTAGGCTATAGAAAAGTAATTTTTCACCTCCGTTGACTCATAACATCGTCGAAAATACAGAAATTGGTTATCAGGTTGATTCAATCCATTCCAGTGGCGGATCCAGAGGGGGGCGCAACCGGCGCACGCCCACCCCCCCCCCCCTTTATTTTTCGTTAAAAACAAAAGAAATAAAGAGAAAAAAATGAAATGAAACCCAGAAGTGGCACCAGAAATATTAGTTGCGCCCCCACCCCCTTCACAGAATTCCTGGATTCGCCCCTGCATTCAGTCCTGTGAAATGGTGTGCCAAGTATATCGTGACTACGGTGTATATGAACTATTTCACGTCACTAGAGACCCCCCCCCCCCCGTCATTACTTCTGGGTGACAGTTTCCTATGCAATGTCTTCAATATTTTTGAGATGTTGTTCCTTATGAGGGTTAATTTACAAAGCTATAATTCAACGATGAATGAAAAACCTAAGTCAATTCCTTGATAACATTTAGACGATTGTGTCTATGGAACTTTTTATTTTCACCCCATAACCACCCTGTCCTATCCCCTTCACCTTCAACAATAACAACATCTGGTGCAGTGGTGGATCCAGAGTTTGCTCACCGGGCGCGCGCCCCCTCTTTATTTTTTGTTAAAACACAAGAAAAAATAGAAAAATGGGGAGGAGGCACATGCGCCCCTCCTCCCACCCCCTTTAATTTTTAAAAGGTGCCTCCCCTTTACGGAATTTCTGAATCCGCCCCTGATACGTAATGGTTTCAAATATATAGAATATGAATAAACTAGTCGAATCATTGTATTACATTGATGTTGTGTTATTTTGTGTATGAAAATGTTGTTGGAAATGAAATAAATGAAATAAAATGAAATGAAAGGAAAAGTGGTATACTCGGCGAACTATGTTAGTAATTGAAGCAAATATAAGCAAATTTTACTGCATTTGATGCATATTATTATCAACCTGGGTAAGGGCCAAATCTATTTTAGTTAAATACTTAATAATGGATTCCCCTCGTGCATAATCCACGCAATTCGTGCAAACCAGTCTCCGACTACCGACTGATTCCCCGACTACCGACTGATTCCCCGAAAACCAGGGTAAGTACGAGTGGGCGTGTTCATTGTTTTCACTACACAGCTGATGGGTAATTTTTCGATTTTCCTGTATAATAAATGTTGAGTCCAGCACGTGATTATGGGAGGTTTATTTATATTGACTCTTCGTGCGTCACGGTATCAAAACTTTTATTCATTGGGTGGCGCATTGCATGCTCAAGATTTATTGCGATATTACGATAAAAGCTTTGTTGCTTTTCTAAACACATCTCGGTTTTTATACTTTAAAGGACTCTAAAGGATATTTTTTGGGGAAAAAAAAGAAAGTAGAAAGGTAATATTCAAGAGAGCAAGCAACAGGGACATTTATGTGGGAGAAATTACATAAATATTTTTGGCGCACAAAAAGCAACAGTATTGTCTGAGAGTAATATTGCATACTTAAAGGGTCTTATGCAATGCAAATAATAAATGATGACTTATGTTGATTTATGATACAATGTACCCTGATCATTATTGATAAAAGCCGAATGAATATCTGATTACCTCCCACGTAATTATTTCATTATATTTTTTCTATATTTTTCTTCAGAAAAAAAAACACCGAATATTCAAACCAAGATTCTGTCTATGACATCATCTATTAATCACTGGCAATGTACTCATAATAATAATTGATAATAGATATGGAAGTGCATCTTCCCCTGACGGAGCATAACCTGCATACAGTCATATTCTGATATGGTTAACAAAGGACATATAGATCCTTCTGAAATGAACTCTCAATGTTCTTGAGAGGAACTGCTTTCAAACTCCTCTCAAATGGATCAAAGACTCTTTGTTCTTACTTCGGAGACAGACACGACTTTCACACAAGTCTCACCAAAAGACAAAATATGACGGCTACAGTTTATCATTCCGAAGGTTCGTTAATCCGAAAATGAAATAAGGTTCGTAATTCCGAAAGTTTGTTAGTACGCACTTTTCCCCCCATTTTTTGGATTGACGAACCTTCGGCATAGCGAACCTTATCTGATTTTCGGATAAACTTCGGAATAACGAACATCACCCAATATGACAATGATCAATCTTTTAGTCTTAAATCATGCTTTTAAAAGAATACGGAGAGACGCACATGCTACTCGAACCACGCCCGTAAGAAAACCACAAGTCATCCAGGGATATGGAATTTGTTTGACCATTTCTCTCACGGCGGTAAAACTACTTCTCTCAATAATATCTTACGATGCATGATGCAAGTTACAGTCTCCATTTGAGTCTCTTGAAAATTCGCATTACATTCGCACGTTTTGTATCCTTGTGCGTAAAAATAAATAAATAAATAAATAAATAGAATAAATTTATACCTCGCAATCACGTGATAATTTTACGTCTTGTTTCATGTATGACTTTATTTTGATGATACAGAAATCAAAGATAATTAACACGTTTTTCTTTTACGAAATTTGTGTGATTTGAAATTCTTTATTCAATTTGCTTTATGTGTATTACCTTGTATTACTTTATATCGATATCGAAATAAAATTATTTGAATATTTCAGTATGAAAAAAAAAAGAAGAAGAAGAAGATTAGTTTGGGAAAAGAAAACTGACAAAGTGCTGGAAGACGAGAGAAATGCTTCAAAAAAAAAAGAAAGAAAGAAAGAAAGAGGCTTATTGACGAAACAAGAGAGACAATACTATTATTCAATATTGGATCATTTATGTATATTCAGTTGCATAAAGGTAACCTTCAAAATGTGTTTTCCTCGATGCGTGTTCGTTAAGAATATATAGTGAAGTACATTTTTATCCTACATGACAAAGAGATTTGTGATTTCATCTCTCTCCCTTACGAGTGTCTGCCCTGAAAACAAAAACTTCAACAGGAGACAATTTTCGGAATGATCTGCACAGAAGAATGATTCAATCACTAAGCATAAACTCAAATTCGCTCTTCCAAAACCATCAATATCTGTCGCATTTTTTTTCTTTCTTGCTCACCATGCACTCTAGGTTCAAGCTTCAAATTTCTTCAATTGTATTGGGGTCTAAAGTCTCGCTCGGCCGATCACGCCGCTCTTTTCATAGAAATGTAACGGATATTAATATCGTTACATCCTTCCGCATTCATTTTCCCACTTCCTAATTTGTCATTTTTTACAACTACAAATAATTATGATTCATTATAAGAATTCACTTTATATCATAGCTTCTGGCATACAGTGCCTCCCATTAAGTAACAGTTCTATTCAGATTCTGCATATTTGTGCTCGTAGTTGTTATATTACACAAGACATTTAGTTGCATATTCAATTCATCGATGTGTTTATGATTTACTTGTAAAATATGGAGTATTGGACCTAAAAACAAATAAACAAATGAGAAGCATCTTTTGCACTGATTTTGTTTGGATCAATGTATTTCCTTACACTGTCGTTTTAGCTTCTTTTTTTTTCCGCGTATTGGTCAAAAGCAGCTGTTACTTTGCAAGGTTCATTAATTTGTGGCCCTTTATTTGTTTCTTTTTATGTGTGTTTGCGCAGGGAGGTGGGGAGACACCTCCCTGCATGGTTTGCGTGTGCGTGTGTGTGTATTAAAACATCTTGGTACATGTTTAAGGAATTTGTGCGCTTCGGAATATTGAACCTGCGGAATAACGAGCATCCCCCGATTTTACATGCATTCACGACGTGACGGAGGTCGTAGTCAATTTGGAAAAGATAAGATGAAGATTCATATAAATCACCTCTTTCTCTGACAACTATGAAGTCAAGAAAAACGGATTAAATCCTTTCCAATCGAGAGTTTAACAAAGACCGCTTTATCTTCAGAGAATCGTCACTAGACGGGGTTTGTTCCATGACATTTGCTCCTGCAACGATAATGCTCCCATGAAATATCTGCAAGCGAAGCCAAGCATTTAAGTTCTACCCACAAACACAACCATAATCCTAATCCTATAGTCCTCATACCAAAATATCCGAACTCAAAACCCTGTTACAACCCTAACCCTAAGTCCTTGGAGGAAGTAAGACTGTACAGCAATTGTCGCAGGAGCAAATGTCGTGTCACCAACGGGATTATGATTATGATTGTGAGCAAACTTAAAGGGTGTGTACAGTTCTGGTCGAGGTGAAGATTTAGCTTTTAACATTTTGTGAGATATTCAGAAATCACTCTATGAGATGTCAAAGAGCATGCAGTTCTAAGGGGTATCAAAAGTTTATTCGATGAAAATCGGTTTTGAAATGGCTGAGATATCCAAAAACAAGGTGAAACAAAGAGATACAAATAAAGTTGGGGCATGTCGCCTTTTATTATTAGCACTTTTTTGGATATCTCAGCCATTTGAAAACCAATTTTCATCAAATAAACATTTAATCCTTCTTAAAATTACATGCTCTTTCATATTTCATAAAAGGCTTTTCATTATCTCACTTAGGAATGTTCAAAACATGAATCCCTACCTCAACCAGTACTGTACAGTCCCTTTAAGGCAGAAACAAGAAGAGTGAGGAAGAGAGAGACAAAAAGGAAAAAAGAAAAGAAAAAAACATGAAGTAAGAAAAGAGAAAGAAAGAAAAAAACTATAATCTACATAAAAGCGATGAAGGTAAGGCGGAGCAAGTCTCGTCAACGCGACAAAGTGAACAAACCATCGTAGATGGCGTTGTAAAGATTTGCCGAAATACAGTGATTAGCTGTTACAACACGGCTGAAAAACCACCATTTTTGGAATACGTTTCTACGCTTACTTTTGGTATTCATTGTTGTTATCGTTATTCTTCTTATTATTAACATCATCATCATCATCATCATCATCATCATCACCATCATTATAATCACCATAACCCTGTCATTGTTATTACTTTGATCATTTTTACTTCCGAGTTTGGGCTGTGTAGAACCTTGAATCATACAATGTGTTGTAATAAGAATTGGTCAGATAATGGCAAGTTTGACTGAATGCCCATAGTTACTGTATTTTTTTTTGTGTGTGTGCGTGAAAAACTCCTGGTAAATATTAGAAGACAGAAACAAAAACATCATCTTCCATACGTTATAGTGATGCTCCTATATTTACTTGCCAGATAAAATTTCTTGTCTGTTCTGTGTCACGTCTTTGTATTAATATTTCCGTCTATGCAGTGTTTCGTCTGTTTGTTTGTTTGTTTGTTTGTTTGTTTGTTTGTTTGTTTGGATTTTTTTTTTAGGGGGAGGGGGTATTTATCAAAGTATGGGCCATACAGCCTGGACATCGTGGAAGTCTTGAGAATTCTCATATTAACTTACGAATTCATCACTACATCAAGGAAGAATGAAAGATTTTGAACAAACTTCACCAGAGCTCAAATCTAAATAGATTGACCTCTTGCAGAAAGCATTCAGATGATATCATGACAGTCAGAAGTGCTAGTAAACATAGGGCGCAACTAACAATTGAGCTGAAAAAAACTTGTAAACGACAGATGTATGATTTGTGTTGAAATATAACCCCATTGTTATTTCTTTCATGTACGTATTTGCAGTTATTTTATCCCAGTGTGCCTTTTCACCTGCTTGTTACTTGTAAAAGTTTTGCATAATTTTGGATATGGAAAATAAATAAAATGAAATAAAATTAATTTCTGATATGTAAAGGAATGATCTCACGAGGGATGAAATAAACATATATTTTTTTAATCCTTTGACCTGCCATCGTATAGAATTTATTTGAATCAAAACTTGTTATATCAGTCTCAAGCCCTTTTTTTTTAAAACATTATTTCAAATTTTTGCTTTATGCAAAGGTTACTTGGGTATGATATTATGTTAAGAGGGGTGTGAACATTGAGAAGCAACGAATGAACTTTACGATTGCAATAATTGCATCCGCGTGGTGACACTACAGCAGCTTTCGCTCAGATGTGGTCATTGACCAGTAACAATATGCAATCTTTTATCAACGTGTAAAATTGAAGAGCGCCACCTTTAGGTAGTGCGTTTGCAGTCGAGAAGTTGTGTCAGGAGGCTCGGCATAACACAGCATTTTGTTTATCTCCTTTTGAGGTTAGGTGGTGTTATAAAAAAATATATATATTTAATTCTGCATTCTGCGCAATAATTATTGTGTTTCTGGTGAGTGGATGTTGAGATAGTGAGTGAAAGATTCTGTTGATTTTTTTTCCCACCAAAATTGAGGCCATTTTAGGCCATCATTGATTTAGAACAGGGAGGTGAGTTTCCTCACACCTCCCTGTTTAGAATCACTACTTTTCTCTCATGTTGACCGCTGAAGGGTGTGGTCTAACATGAATCCTTTTGGTACTGGTGTACAGAGTATTTTGTCATCCAAACATGGCTGTTGTCATTAAGAGAGATTGCCACAATTGCTACCATGGCCATCATCACCACCAACACCACCAACCCACCATCACCATCATAAGGATAAGCGCAATTCCCACTGTCAACATCTCCTTGCATATTGTCGCAAATTTTGGACACTTACATTTACAACAGTAGGACAGAACAGATGTAGATCTTACTAAAGTGGTAATTGTGTATGCCGGTTTATCATATATACACATATGAAAAGTTCAAAATGTAAAAGCAGACACATTGTACAGTACATGTATATCCATTCTTATGAATTTGAAATATTTGAGGTTAGAGCTGCTGAAAAACAAAAATAACAATTGAAATGTGACAATTTTAATGTCTTCAAAAATATTTCCTGTTGGGCAACAAGTGCAGTTTCATTGCAAAGATTTTATTTTTGTTTGATGACCTCACTTTAAAAAATCTGTTTTTGTATTCAAACTCTTCAATCTATATATTTAAGTATGTATGTATGTATGTATGTATGTATGTATGCACTTTTTATAAATGTTTGTTCAAATGTGAAATGTCATTCATAAAAATTCTCAGCATGTTAGCCAAGACATTCAGGGCGTTTACGAGACCACATTTGAATACATGGGACTACAACTTTATGTCCCTATCATTATCACACTCAAACAATAAACGAATGTCACTATTTTGTAACACACGTGCTATAAAAAAATTAAAATGTTGAATTTTCTTTTTTTTTCTTTATATTATTGTCTTGCTGTAATGCCACCTTCTGTTGTAGACTTTTCATCCCACGATGGTGGCACCGACACCCTAAAAATTCATAACTTTTGAACAGATTGTCCAACTTTCCTCAAACTTCATTGCATTGATGCGCTTTACTAATTTTGCTGCATTCACTCAATCCACATATAATTGGGTATTACTCCCTTGTAAGTTTATCTATACATCATACACTGTGATCAGCAGAGACACACACAAACACACATAAGGCATACAAAGACACAATATACCAAAAGAAACACACAAATACTGGCACACACAAAGAAAGAAGTAGCCAGTTCAACATGGATTTCCACATCTCTTAAGATATATTTATCACATGAAACAAAATCAGAAACATCCAACCCCACTTTGTCTTTTCTTTCTGATAGAGTCAAATCACACAAGAACAAGACAGAAAATAGATTTTACACAAGACTTATTTTCTTCTTAATTATCTGTTATAGTTTACAATAAAGTTTTTATCTTTGTAACATATGATACAATAGTTTTATCTGCTCACACTAGGCCATTATTCCTACACCACTAGCCTGTCCTGTTATAACTTTGGGTTTTTCTTTAAGAGCAAGTCAGTCCTTTCTCCTATGATATATGGATCACTCCACAAGGCAACGTACATGGAACTCCCACACTACACTGATGGAGTGTTTACTTTTAGCACCGACAAAAGCTTGTCTCCTTTGGCTGTGAGGACCTGGTACGTCTCTGTGCTGGGCAACTTGCCCTTCATAATTACACAGGAAATGGTCAACACTGTCTTGACCATCAATATTTGGACACATTGCAAATGGCTTATTTAGGAGGTGGTCCCTGGAGGATAAACTGACCACTTGTTTCTCAATGTATTTGGTTTGGTCTGTCTCTGACAAATAACACCAGGTCACTGATCTCCTCTTCCCCTCGGTAAACACCAAGACAAGTCTTTGTACATAGATGAAGTTGTCTATGCATCTGGATAAGCGAAAAATGTTGAGTTATATGGTAGACAGCCAGGTGTACAATTTACTACCTTCACCCATACCTAAAGCTGTGAGAAAAATGTAAATAAGGATTTCCTTTACTTCATCATTTAGAGCTTCAAGTAGTGTGTTTACTCTTGCTATGAAATATACCAATATCACAAAATTTTGTGACAACAACAAGGTTTTCCTTGTCCTCACTGTTCAACTGTTCAGTTTATATCTGTTTTCACCCTGATCTAGCAAGATTGTGATGTAACAATGTGAAATCACTGGTCCCAAGGGGTTTTGTTATTAGGAGACTTCACTATTTCTCTGTTCACTCCTATTATATTTTCTTGTCCTTCATTTAGGTTGCCATCACTCACAAAGCAGTTTGAAAGAGTTGAAGATGACCTCTCAAATGTCCAAGCTTAGTGTAGAAAGAAAAAAACCACAAGAATATTATTTTGCTTGGTAAATATCCACTTCTTCTCATAGGCACCAATGCTCCGAGAACTTGCACATCTAGATACTTTCATAGCATACAAATACTGAATATTTCTACCTTAACTCTTACCAAAAGACAACTTTCTTCTCTTATTTGAATACATTATTGGTAACTTACAAAAACGATACAAAATCTGTGTGATTACTTACAAGTTGATATGCTGTCGAATACAAGTCTATCGCTGTAACCTTGCAAACAAAAACATTTTCACATAGAAAAGTACACACGACAGCTTGAAAGATAATGCGCTAACTTGGGGGGAAGAGTCTTTCGAAGACAAAATAAATACTTATGAATTTGTACAAACTTGGGACACATACCTTCCAGACCTGTGATTAACCAAATCACCTCACTGAAAGACTAATTGCACATCAACAGCTCAAACAAAGGAATATACAGTCTTTACAGCATTTATCCACCGAAGTCAAATCCCATAATGTCTAGTCTCAGCTCAAGACTTTATGCAAGAGTATAGCTTACCACACATCTGATATTTTCCATATTAATGAGTATAGACACACACATATACATATATACTCCCTAATGAGATGAAAGTAAGCACATCATAAAATGATATGAACACTGAATTTTAGGAGATAAGGTAGCATTTGTGTGCAGCTTCACATTCACCTGCAGCAAAAAGAAACCCAAACAAGCAAAGTGTCTAAATATAACATCTAATATCTTTTCTCCCATGCCCACACTACCCCCCTGTAAAAATCCACCTAAAGAGAGAAAGAGAAATAAGGGAAGTAACTGATATTATGCATAGAGATTGAATGACCATAATGTTGCAACAAACAGGCATCTACATGATGACAATCACAAAATAAGACCAGCTACTGCTGTCTTTTAAATCAATGAGAAAAAAAAAAATCTGCTTAGAAGCACAGAGAAAGTAATGCAAATAAACTCTATCTTTCCTTCATTAATACACTTCTATCACTCAGTAGCAAATAAAATCCCTCTTTCATCTCTTATATCATCTCTCTTTGTAGATGAATAAAGCACGAAGGCATGTGCAATTTCAAATGTCAACAATAAAAAAAGAGGATTACACCAAAGATGCACCACCTCAAGTTCCATTATTGACACATGCACCATAAAATTGGATCAGTCAAACAAAAATTATGCATGGTAGATCCAACAGAACTTCAATCAAAGGATTTATCCTGAACAAGATGAAGTTGACATTTGCATTCATACAGCATTTTGGAAATACCTGCGACAGAGCTTAAAATCTTTAATCTGATTTTTTTCTTCTTTTTTTGTTGTTGTTGTTGTTGTTGTTGTGCTGAATACTGCAGTTTCTCTGGTTGTGAACTATGATACAAGACAAGTATAAAATAAATGTCAAAAATTCAAAGAAAATTAAATTCACAATGAGTTGAGGAGAGGTGATTCTTTGGTATTTATAAAAAACAACAAATGGTTCTGTTGAAAGAAAGTTGCAATGTCCACATCTGACAATTCTTCTGCACCTTCAGAACTACATCACAGCTATGTTCTCATTTAACATCAAAAAGCAAAACAAAACACCCCCTCAAAAAAAAAAAAACCTAAAAAGTTAACCAATTTCAACACTTCCAACAATAAGGACTGCATGTCTGAAAAATCTTAAATAGTTTGATATCTTGCATACAAAGAGACACTAACAACATCCTGCTGGTGTCACTGCCTACCATTATTACACCAGACAGCAACAAAACACGTAATTAAAGCCAAATTAGAGCATTTTGATGTAAAACACGCTGGCAGACGGCAAGAAAGCGAGACCAAATTAAAATACCAGCGATAGGTGTGATGTCGCTACTCACTAATAAAACCTGACAAGAACTGGTTTTCTCATTAAAGTAAGAGGAGGGGAAAAACATCCCAGCAGAGAACTAGGTAAAGTTATGAAGACACCATAAATACTGGCCAAGTCCTTGAGGCAAATACAATCAGGCAATATCTAAACCACTTACACAGTGTAACAACATTAATTTATAATTCAGGTGATTATCAATTAATGCTTTCACTTAACTCTTGATTGTTAATTAATAAGAAAGTTTTCAGTTCAAGAAACACTTACACACAAAAAAAAAAACCACACAATAAAACAATGTCAGTGGTTTTTAAAGAAAAAAACAATTACAGCGTCCAAGTCAATAACTCATTTATATGTCAATTATTGCATACAACTATAACTTGACTCTTAACTTGACTACCACTACCTTTACTGAATGACTGATCCATAATTGATCATGAAGTAAGTTCCCAGACACTGTCATTCTTTGTATCAATCTCCACCAGCACTCTGTCCTGTTCTCTATTGTTGTAAAGCACAATTGAGAGTGACAGTTGACTCATGAGATCGTGTGAAGGAGAAATGGTAATATTCATCATATCACAATGACAGTAAATGAGGCATGAGACTTAGGGTGAAGTCAATTTAATGTATGACAAGGTTTTGAAAAATACACCAAAAATAATAAAGAAAAACATAAATGACCATACTGGCAAGTGTTGGGTTTTTGACTTAAAAATCACTGATTGTACACATTCACATAAAATACCATTAAAAAGAAGATGATAATCTGCTACAAATTTCAGTTAGGACAGTACACATAAGGTTTTGGGAGTAATTTAAAAATTATTGACCAATGCTGCTTCTTCCTGCAAACTAATTTTATTGCGTTGATTTAAGGCCTGTGTACACAAGTGTTAATCTTCAAGTAAACCTACAAGCCACCTGCTATAAGTTTTCACCATAAAAGACAGAAATATTAAAGTCAAGACAAAGATTTTTATAAACAAGACTGTCTCCAGTGGGTACTTAAAAACACCTGCACTCAGTGGGAGACCTCATGCATTTGACCTGACCCTATTACAGTAAGATGACCAGATACAAACATGGCTGCCTTCACAGGGAACAAACCCAACCCTATCTCTTTGATTCAGGTAGAACAAGTTCAGATCACACCAATAAAAATGCCTACAAATTTGTCTTCTTACTATCATGACACAGAAAAATATAAAAATTAAAATGGAGAGATTTTTTTTTCAGAGTTGCACACTTTCTTATCATGTCTACATAGCACTGAGCAGGAAAATATGCTACAACCACAAGCTTGAATTACTTCATAGGCAAGTTTAACATCAATTGTTATCACATTTACAATAATGTCAAATACATAGAAAGATCCTGTCATTTGAAAGTGAACCAGGTGCAGTCATTATATACCAAGTACTGACACTCTGGAACGGTTCTTTGGAATTTCTGTGAAAACTGGGCCTTGTCCTCTGCGAGGTCAATTTTATGCCAGAAAACCCAGACACTGCATCGATCGACCTGTTGGAGGAGCTAGGTCACTCTCATCCTAACTAGCCTATCTTCCACTATTGGTGGTCAGTCCAACCTTGTTTTGTTTGTAGCCTATTCTCAGCATGTGAATGCATCAACTGCTCTGGTTTGTATTCAAGTTTATACAAATGGGATATAATATGGATGTCAGGAGGGATAAAGACCAGGGTGACTCTCCTAAAAAAAAACCTGACCTCATTACAGCTAATCTCCTTTGGGTCATGAGTCACTGTAAACACCTTATCAGTTTGGCAGTTAACACCTTTGCATCCACTTGAACTACAGCTCCTGATCAAACAGTATGCTGCCTTTTTATATTTCATAACATTTTTCTACACAGATATGTTCGGTTGCCTTTACCATGACTGTAGCCTTACATCAAAGCTGCATAAATTTATTTGAGTGGGTTCTAACACATGGAAAGAATTTGCTTTGTTTGCTAGAAAAATGAAACTGCATGTTCATTTTGCAGTGAGACTGCCAATAAGAAAGTACTCTTGGTCAGCTTAAAGACTTCTTGTGGGCATACACATCAAACATGGAAAGAATAAGATCCATTTTAGTGCTACAGGAATGGCATTAGATGAAAGATTTTTTTTTTGGTTCTTTCTCTTCTTTTTTGGTGGAGGGTCTTGACTTTGCAACCACCTGAAGGATTATTTGAACATCATGTCCCTGTCAGAATATAGATTCCACATCGTGTGACTACAATTTTCTTCTACTTTATTGGTTAGGTCAGTTAAGGAATGACCAATATTTAAAAATAAGTAGCTAAATTCTTGATAAAATCTGCTTGCTACCTATTTACTGTATAGACTGGTGACAACAGGACTGAGGGGTAGGGGCCTAAATATACTATGTAAACATCAATGTATTTTGCTTAGTGTTCTAGTAGGACTGAAACATTGCTGTATTCACAATTACTGAAGCATAACGAAAAACAAAGAAAGAAAGCATACTCATATGTTCATGAGCTTTCATCAGAATAGTCCTAAAATGGGCACCCATGTACAACTTCTCATACATATTGAATGAATTCATAAATAAACATAAGTATTCACAAATAAGGATAATTTTTCTCTTTTCTTTTTACAGAATATTTCAGAACATTTGGGCAAATCATTCATGTGTTTAACCCACTGGCTATAGAGGAACTTGCAGGGTTACATAAGTCTATGTGGATTTTAGAATCTTCCACAGAACAGGCTATGGAATGGACATTCTCCGACTTTGAAAAACAGGTCTATTAAAGGTGCACTACGTCGATATCAAAATATTTTGGGCGTGACCTCAATTACATTTACAGGCCTGCTGCTGGAGAAAATACGGAACTTCCTGATTACTTCCTGACTTCAAGCCGCTTCCTCTCAAAGATGCGGGACAAGTCGTTCAAGTCGTTTTACCAGCTGTTGTCAGGCAAACTTGGGAACGAAAGCATGTACACGTAAAAACAGAAAAAAATAAAATCTGCATACAATTCAAAAGACATGACATGGCAGGCATAACGCAGGAAGCATGTTTTGGAGCAAATTCCTAAAGCCAATCAAAAATGTTGCATCAGAAAATTGCTGATGCCACATGCGCAACATATTAATGCACTGAATGCAATATGGGACTTGTATACAGTGGTGGCAAAAGCAAAAACAACAACAAAAACCCAGATGCCATCATGAGCAAATTAACCCTTCCCTTCTTTCTGATTGTTAGACTTGCATTTCTAGCAACATTTTTTGGGTGCAGTCTGCACAAAAGACGCTCTCTGTGCTTTTGCTGGTGTCACATGCAAAATGCATACACTTCATTGAATTGCATACCACATGAGATGAAGCAAAAGATAGTGAAAACTACCAAGACTACAAATTATTTTATCTTTAAATGAGAAAATATGCATTTCTTCACCATCATATCATACAATTTATGTGTTCTGTATGTTATGCAGCTTTCACACTATACACTGGTAATGATTTGGATTAGTGTATGATCATAATCTTTTCACAGGTGTACTCTAAACTGAAGGATGGGTATGTCCCACATCATGTCTTGTCCCACAACAGACGTTAGTATCTCTGCCTCTAGTTGGGACTGTACATCTAAAAGCAAATGGCAGAACCACTCCTGGTAATCAGGAGCTGTTTTTTCCATCCACACGAAGTGACCGTGCGACTCTCCTCCTGCCTCCACTGAATCACCATGAAGTTTGCGTTGAAAGCATGGAGGAAGGAGAAAAAATTGTACAGACGCCTGGGAAGAATTTCTCATCAGGTCGGTGTTTGCTGTGACAGGCTTCTGAGCCACTGACATTCGTCTCTCGGTATTCCGGCATCTGGTCCGTGAGAAAAAAACGCAGAAGTTCGTAGACCGGCGAGGCGAGGCCGCATTTGGCAGCTTGGTATGTTGACAGTGTGAAGCTCATTCCCCCGGTGAGAATTTTATGCTGGCAGGTCACACTGAGGCAGGTGTGTGGGACTAAAGGAGGAGTGGCCTGCAGTAGGTCCGTGCAACTGCTGCCGCTGGAACACCATGGAGCCATCCTGCAGTTAAAACAGAGGAGAGAATACACAAAATTTATTCAGATGAGGCTGGCTGACAATGAATATCGATTCAAAGACTCTGCATGGCTACTTTAGTACGCAAAAACATGATGACAAAATACAGATTATATTAATGAGATATGCCCTACTTAGGCAGTAAGAAGTAGGGTACAATAATGAGGCATACATAAAAAAAAAAAAAACCTACACCACAGTATTCCACCCCCCCCCCAAAAAAAAAGGGGGGGGGGAAGAGTAGTTTGTGGCTTAAGCATCAATAGGCAGCACTTACTGCACAATATCTTGAAGAATAAAGGAGGAAATGGACCCAATGAAATGAGGTTAAAAAAAAAAACAAATGAAGAGGAAATCTGCTCTGTAAAACCTTAGCCTATATTATGTGTATTTATAACAAGGTCATCCACTAATGGACAACAGGAACGGGAGCAAATGGGCTGCAAAGAAAGGTGTACAAATTGGAACCGGAATATGACAAGAATAAGAAAGTACAGTTCATTCTACGATAGTGAGCAATTTGTTCCCATCACCATGGGCAATCAAATAATTATCCAAAGAATAAATAGGTCTATTTTGATAGGTCGGCATGAGAGAGAGAAACCTTTCGTCTCTGGAAAGCATCTGAACTATTGATTGTTGGTGTTACAGCTCTCCTGGGATATGTGTTGGGGGGGGGGGGCAGAGAACAAGTTGCCAAGAGGACCTCCTGTAAGGGTTTGCTGGCCAAGAGAGGTTATTACCCTCTGTCAAGTCACATGGGGTCATTTTGGTCAGTATGAATAAATATGCAGTACCAATCCAATGGCCAACAAGAATTTAGGTGACTTTTTTTCTTAAAGAGTAAAAATCATATTTTGAGAAGCCTTCATGTTATATTTGCTTCTTTTTTTAGTCATTCATACTGATGTTGATGTAATAAGTGTGATGACACTGAAAGTAGTTGCCATGACAACAAAGTGCCAGGGATGCATTGGTCTCAACATTGGGTATGCAGTATGACAAACAGACTACAACCATGACTGAAATTAAGTGCCAACTGAAGTGTGCCTGCACCTACATTTGACACCACCACGAGTGACTTTCTCCACAAATATGTACTGAGAGCCATTTTTTTTTTCAGTATTCATAAAGAATTTTACTCTGACAAGAGAAATCATGGAGGATCACTTCTCTCCTTGCATGCATTCAATAAGGGAGCACAGTCCATTCACAGTACACCACATTAAAGAAATCATCTCTGATGCAGATTTGGTATGACAAGCACTGCCATCTCAAAGTCAAAATAAATCCACATACTGTCTCTACCAGTTATATGATTTTTGTGATATAATGATATAATGACCCCCCCCCCCCAAAAAAAAAAAAAAAAAAAAAAAAAAAACACTACCTTGATTTCAAAGATTTAAAAAACGCTGCTTGGGAATTAAAGGCTTCGATGAGACTAATTTTTTGTCTACTCCCTCAAATGTATTTTTTTTTCCCCTTTTAATTCCCCACTTTGTACTTTATGTGCAATTGCCATGTTCTGATCATACTTGCGTATTGCTTCCAAATTCACAGCAAGTGAAATAAAATGAGAGAGAGACTTTCATAAGATAGATTTGAACGTGAACACATCCTTTACAAAAGGTGAGGAGGGGGGTTCAATGAACAGGGGTCACACCACATGCTCAATTAGCCAGGCTGTGGTTTTCTCCGTCTGTCAACAGAAAAGATGAAAAGAGAATTATACCAATTAACAGGATGGCCTCATTGTTGGCAACAAGAAAGGGGAGTCCAAAAAAGAGAGAGAATTGGGAAAAGATCGATGGAAAATAGGAGTGGTGGACGGGGAAGAATTCATGCCTGCAGCAACTGGTATTTTGTGTTTCATATGTTCACACGGGAAGCACAAACAGAAATTGATAGCTCAGACAAATTGATCTGAAAATATTGTGGGAATTCACTGGAAGTGAGGAAAGAAAGGAAAAGTACACAGAATACCGACACCACAAAATGGATGTGGGGATGAAGAGAAAGCGATTGCGAACGGGCTCATGAACCATGGAACTTTCAATGTCCATGAACAGTGCACATCAATTTCTGTCTTCAGAATTACAGCTGGAATAAACTTGATTTCATAAATATCTGCAAGCATA
This sequence comes from Diadema setosum, assembly GCA_033980235.1. Classification (NCBI taxonomy): domain Eukaryota; kingdom Metazoa; phylum Echinodermata; class Echinoidea; order Diadematoida; family Diadematidae; genus Diadema; species Diadema setosum. Next base: position 2,867,597 of record CM067068.1, read on the forward strand.
TGGAGACTATGAATAGTATTGAAAATTGTGAAAATAGCTGTGGTTCTGGAAGCATTGCTTGTGTACTTTTAACCCGTTGAGGACGAGTCCAGAGTATACTCGGGCAGGTGTCTATGGGAAATGTATGTTGTAGCAAAATCAGTCCGTCCTCAACGGGTTAAGATAAAAGTTGATATTCCACAGGGAATGCCACTGCATTCAACATTTCAAGCAATTCAACAGTTTGAATGACAACATGGCAGAATATAAGAAAATGTGGCATGTGATACGTTAAAAAAAAATGTACTGGTAACACGAAACCCTCCCCATCCCAGCATCTTTACTGCAAGAAGCACACATGTCGCAGCTCTCACATATGCAAACATCATTATCATTGCCGGCTCTCTCAAAATATACACAGCGGCATCAGTCAGCGCGAAACGCCAAACGCGGTTGCCATTTATAATGGAGTCCTCGTACATCGGTTATTGGAAAATTGGACAGCCCTGAATGGGGTTCTGAAATTGGCAGCTTAAAGGTGCATGTCACTCAGCGATTCCCCCCACAGAAAACCATCCCTCTCACAACAGCTACGCTATGCATGATGGATAGTCTACACAGCTGGCAGAAGATTACATGCTGACTTGATTTGCAAATATATATTTGATACATAAATTGATCTGGTTGTACAAGGAAATATTTAAAGGCCTATTAGCATGAGGATACAATGTTGTGGGAAGGCTGGCTCATCTCAAATATACTCAGGAATTCCCGTAACAAATTGCATACAGCTACATATATCACTGATCTCTTTATTATGTAAATACACATATAGCCAAAGAAGCTTGTCTGGATCATTACTGATGAGCATTTGCTTCCATACACATATTCGCTGATGGCACAATTCTATTCTAGTGCTATTCAGGACTGCCTATTTGTGTGTTGTTGTTTTTTTAATGTTGTTTGGTGGGCAGCGATTGAAGACCAATTCAATTGAGCCACCCATCTCTCCACATGCTCTCGCATCTTTAACCCATTGAGGATGGATTGATTTTGCTACAACATGCATTTCCCATAGACACCTGCCCATGTATACTCGGGACTCATCCTCAACGGGTTAAGATATCATTAAAAATCAAACTATGAACATAGTGTAAAAAAAGAAGTCTTTGACAAGTGAGTGGGCTGTGATTTGTGTATTTTAACACTGTGACTAATATTAGAAAAACAAACCTTGATCTTTATCTATCCTCCTTGTGAATCACTCAATTAAAACAACAAAAACAAAACACCCCTAAAAATAAATACACTAACATACTCTGCTTTCTGAAGGTAGAGGGTTTCCCTTACACATCTCTTTTTATATCACAGCATCTGCTGCTAATACTTCAATGCAACTCCAACTCTGAAATGTCAAGGCAAATTTTTCCACTTTTGTTCCTAATGCTCATATAGGTATATTCTTATAATTCACGTATTAATAAAGCTGAGGAAATGACAAATGTGCTAAATATCTGAAATAAAACAAAAAATAGGCGAAATCACTGACACACAACACGTTGTGTCTTAACCCATTGAGGACAAGTCTCAAGTATACTTGGGCAGGTATCTATGGGAAATGCATGCTGCAGCAAAATCAGTCCGTCCTCTATCGAGTATGTGGTCTCAAAGAGATATCAGTGATTGAGTGTATTTGCACTGTTAACCCATTTGTCCTCAAGTTTGTCCTCAGGGGTTAACCTGTTTCATTAAAATCCACAATAAATTATGATCTACATTTTCCTGCTTATTCATCCACTTCAACCATATTTAGAAGCAAAAAGTCAGTTTCCTTCTTCCAAACACCGAGCGAGGCAAGCTGCAACATACATATGTACTACTCTTTCAAATAGCATCCAACCTTCAGCAAGAATTGTTTCAAGTCTACCAGTTTACCATCCACAGAAGATCAATTGAACACCATTGATGTTGAAGAATTTGACCCTTCCACTGTATTCTGCATTTTCCTCCCTTTTGTCTCAGAGTAATTGTCTCATCATACCACAGTCTTTTTGGGCACTGATGAGATGGGACTGATCAAATTTAAAAAATCTATACAAATAAGAAAAAATTAACATATTTTTGCAAATTTGAGACAAACACATTAAATTTATTTCTTTTTAATATACACAGTACTGCCAGTCTTAGGATCTGTTACCACTTCTGATAAGGTTTTGATAATTCTTAGAGTGAAATACGTAAACAATGGTTATGTATAACTGGAAAAAAAAATCTTACGAAATATACAGCAATGGATGATACAAATTATTTTATAAGATATAGAGACTCCAGCTCGCCTGCTTTCAGTGAGAGATGTCCAGCTTTGAGGTCATTTTCTCAAAATCTCCTGCTTGAGTTTGAATTTTTCCCACTCCAGCCGTGTGTCTCCCGCTTAAGATGCATTTTCCCACACTTCAAATTTAGCCTTCTCCTACCCAACTTTAGTTCTGTCAAATCATAAAAAATATATATACATATATATATATATATATATATATATATATATATATATATATATATATATACATATATATATATATATATATATATGTACATATATATATATATATATATATATATGCATATATATATATATATATATATATATATGTATATGGCTAGGATAGGACTACAGAATATATACCTACAGTTGTGGTACCCTTAACCCATTTAGGACGGGCTGATTTTGCTACAACATGCATTTTCCATAGACACTTGTCAAAGTATACTCAGGACTCGTCCTCAACGGGTTAAGGGACCCTGGACCAATCTCCCCCATCCTGCATTTCAGGCAAGTGATTCTGTGCACATGCCTGTAGAATTAGAGGCTCTAGTTTGCTATGTGTCTAAGTGGGAGAATCTCCCTTTTAAGAGATTCTTGGGGTTAGAGTCTCTGAAGATACAGCATCAAAACCACCAAAAAAAAGTGGTCACAGGGACCTTACGGGTTAAAGAGCGAGCGACCTAGATAATTGACAATGTACAGCTGGTCTAATTAGGGATGCGGGGGTTGCTAGGATCCGTCACATACAACCTTCGGATTCACCGTCATCTCTACTACTTGCAGCACGAGATTCTGTCTTTCTGGTCTAATGACGTCAACGCAGCAATGTTTGGTCGCAGCTAGTGACGCTCAGACGATATATTACCATCCAGGCTATTTATTCAGGAGGTTGTTAAAATGGTACATCCTGATTTTGATACTTGAGGTAAACCACTATCTTGTTTTATTTCAGTTTCCGTGTAGCAGTGATAATTCATGCAGAACCAGTCATAGCCAACCCACTTTGCAGGTACAATATTTCATTTCCACTTAATCTATTGTTTCTGCATGGTACAAATTAATATATCACTTATGAAAACATACAAATTAATTTGTCGTGGCTGCAGCATCATGTGTGCATTTCTCCACAAGTCTTTGTTTTGTTTTGTTTTTTGTTTTTTGTTTTTCACTCAGAAGTGAAGGAAAGGTAAACTGCTTTTTTTCAACCTCAACTAACAGTGCAAAAACTGCTATTTTTTATAACCTGTTTTATTTGATCAAATCTCTTCTAACTCACTTTTTTTTCTGTTCACAAAGAAATCACAAAATCTAGGCGCTTTCATTTTGTTGTAAGCCTTGGCCATGCCACAGGAAAAAAAAAATGATAACAGGGAGATTCTATGACAGTGTATTGGCATCCTGGCTTATATGAGAGCGGGATCCTAATTGTATGCCGCTAAGAAAAATCTCCATTCACTGAGAGGGAACGCCATGGTTACTAACTTTGCAGAATGACTGCCTGTTAAAGGTACTGTTTACCATTGGGAGCAGTGATTTAAAAAATGTTCGAGTTTGAATATCACACTTGACACATGTGTAGATCAGTTGTATCACAAAACATCCTACCATATAATTTTTCCCCCCATAAAGCCCAAAATATATGGAGATATCACAATTTTTTTTCAATAAACCATACCTGTAGATGGTTTTGTCCAGAACCAATTTTATTATAACTATTGTTCACATTTTGTTTATTTAACAATACTTAATGATAATACTGATTAACATTTTTACATACATATGATTGTATGTCATTCCTTTCCCTAACTCACATTTTAGAACTATTTTGAAGCACTAAGGCTGGTGTTTTGTGTTTCATCTGCAAATAGTAAATAATGCCTTTAAAGTCTCCTTTTTTTGTCAATCATGCTCTGATTATAATAAGACTACATCTAGGCAGGAAGCTCCAAGAAGCCTCCTCATTAGTGCAGCGGCGACGACCATGGAATGTTCTTTGTGCCAGAATTTCAATGCAGTTTTCTTTTTCACTTCAATCACTCTTTCCCCTCACTTTAATAGCGAGTCCAGCGATCCAGCTGCGGCAGATCTCAATCACATGTAGCGGGGCTCATCCCTCATTCACTGCTATCTCCTGCCGTCTTTACACAGCAGACAGTGGAGATGAATCATCGTTCAGGACACGTTAATGCAGCATTTAAGGAGAGGACTTCATGAAAGTAGTGAATAAAACAACTAAAATCTCCTAAAATCTTGAGATCTGAAATTACATGTACACACAGGTGCAGTAATCTGCAAATGTTGGAGTAAATAAAACCACAGCTTCTCTGAAACACTTTTTTTTTCAAGTAATAAAAAGGTCTGTGTAAAGCTGCCAAGGGGTAGCTTGATTGATATCTTTATATTTATGCATTACTTCTTTGTTAACAAATGGTAAGATGATGTTATGATCTCTACAGTCTACTTTTCTCAAACCCTTCTCCCCACTCTTCTCTTTCATCAGTATGATGATTTTTATTTGGCTAACACACCCTGCTGGTTACTAATGCTGAAATGAAAATTTAGAGCTGTGTATCTACTGGAGACATATCATTTTCATACTCACACATCTGTAGTTTATCTAGGCATTCATTTTATAATCACAATTCTCACAGTTGTCACAATTATCTACTAAAATACTACTACCGGTATCTCACTACTCCCCATGTGTATCTTTTCATGTATGCTGCTAATGCTGTCTCCCACCATGTGGTTCTTACTCCCTGCTCTGATCACCAAATTTCTTCCTACCATATACCAAGCTACTCTCCTCATCTCTAATAATGCTCCATCTTCTGCCCCCCCCCCCCTCTCCTCTCTCTCCTCTCTTTCTCCCTCCATCTTTATCACATATATATATTCCTCCTCCTCCTCCTTGGGACCACATAGCATCTCATCTCCCCAAGGCTATGTCACATTCAAATCAGGAGGAGTGGATGGCAAATATGAATTTGGCTGTTCCGAGATGTACTTGGAGCGCATAATTCGTATGCGTGAATGTGTGCGAGTGTGTTGAAGTGCATGTCAGTGTGCGTGTCAGTGTGTGTGTGCCAGTGAGTGTGCGTACAGGATAGGAGGGTGTTGTGTGGTATTCGATCACAAGCTCACTATGTAGGACATACATGCATCGCCCCCTTGTAGCTCAAGCCGCTGTCCGCTGCGCTGCTGTCATGTCATCCTGATAGTCACAAACCCCGCCATGTTCCCTCCCCAAGATGGATGAGAGTCGGAAGTTCCAGCTGGGATAAAATAAGCACCTTTTATCGACAGTATCGGAAACGGCTGTATAACACCACAGACTCAAGCCAGCAATACACAGGGATGAAGCAAAAATGGAAGTGTGAGATACAGATAAAATAATATACAGAGATGGGAGAGATAAATGACGGATTTTGACTACTCCTGCATCTCTTCACAATAGTGGCGTTGAAGGTGGTATACCCCTTTTGCAAACATCACAAAATTTTGCATCGTTGAAGAATAATGTCTCTCAACATCGTGTATGGAATCTTAACATGATAATACACCTCAATTTTTGAAGAAGAAATGAAAATCTAACCCTATGCTACTTGAAAATATGCATCCCTTTTGCACTAATAAGAACAATTGCATTTTTTTTTGTATGAATGAATTTACTGGATATCTATAATGTTGTTTCCCCTCCATCATAAAGAAGTTTCTGGTTTTCATTTGATTTTATTTCATTTATCTTATTTCCACACAGTCACTTGTTTCAGCCACAGGCTGTTCTTTTCACAAGTCTGTGCACAAGTCTGAGGAAAGGTCGGAATGACCTACCTCTACAATACCAGCCTACAATGAATCTAATTTACAGGGTTGCAATACATGTAGGAACACACAAACTCGGAAGCATGGGGATACCATGGCGCTATTTGTGGTTTCCGAATGTACCCTGGTGGGCAGCGAATGAAGGTTGATTCAATTGGACCGCCCATGTTTCCCAACGCTACAAGATCTTTAGCAGAAAGTCATATGAGTACAACTTACGCAGGTGCATAGAAAGTGTAAGGATGGATAAAATGAAGGCTTGCTGATTAATTACAATGGAGAAACAATCACTGCCTTAACATCACCCTTCTTGTTGTACATGGCCATTTTCAAATATCATTCTAAAGTTGCTCATTGGCTAGATAAAATTCAAGAACAGGTAACTTTCATATTAAACACAACTTTGAGAATACCATACTCAAAAAAAGTTGTGAAAAACCCCCACCTAACTGATGCAGGAGGATTACCCAAAGAAATCCAGATTTTTATATCAAGGTTTTCCTCAAAATATGGATACAAGCAATGTGCAATGATATACATGCAATACTACTTAAAGGTACCTACAAATCCTAACAAGGCCGAGCTATTTGGGCAATATGACTCACATGTCCTTGTGTAGGACAGAGTATAGGAGGGAAGAATCACAAATTACTTTACTTTACTATATTTTACTTTACTTTTACACACACTCTTTCTCTGTCTATATGTTATATTTCTTCCCTCGTTAAATTTCTTCAGGAATGTACAGATTATAGTTTCAGCCTATGAATATTTGAAATCTGCTACTTACAAAGGCAGTATTTATCATATGGAGGAAATGGGTCAGAAGCATCCCAATTTCTCATTTCTCTTTGTGAACGCTGCCTAACTCATCTGTTTTGGCCATCTGGCAGGCTCAACCGAATCTGGGCACTGCCCAGACAGACGGCACGAGAAAGCCCCTCAAGTTTATCTGACCTCAAATCAGAATTTCATACTTGAGTCAACACTGCCGAACCGATGACTGAAGCATGGAGGAAGAAAAAAGTAAAAAAGCACAGTGCTTTCATATCGCCTTTGATGTAGAATATATTCTTTTCTCAACAATTTTCCATGGATGGATGGTTACAGGCTTGCAGGGACGGCCTCCTTGCTTTTCCCTTTATTGGCATGTTTACATTTCTCATCGCATTTCATCTCCTCTCTTTCTTGACCACTGTGGAGCAAGACAAATATTATTCCTGCTCATCTACCAAATTCAGTGATTCTGCAGTGCCTCCTGCAGTCTGCCGACTAGGTGATGAATTTTTCATTTTCTGACGACTGCAAGATGTTTGGGACTGCCCCCCCCCCCCCCCCACGTAATCAAATTGCCGCTTTTCATGCCCAAGAGTTGAAGCCCAAATCAAGTTTTGATGAATCAAGGCACTCCGAGCAATATTGCAGAATCAAATATTTGATAGCCAATTCTGACAAAACTTGGCACACGATACACTTCCAAACATAAGAGAGGAATACACAAGGCAACCAATATCTGTATTTTAGGCTTTCTAAAATCCATTTCATAGTCTCTCTCAATACCCTTTCTCTAACAAGTGCCACAGTTATGAATTTTTGCAGCTTTATGTCATTTGTTTGATCTAAATCAATACTCATTAGCTATTCCTTGTCATGCTCTCATGATGTACGATTTTTATGCATACAAAACAGATACATCATCTCCCCCCCCCCCTCCCTTGAAAATGGATTCTGCCACGCAGCTTAATATTGCTTTCTTAAAATTGTAAATCCCCTAAAAACCACTACACACAATCCACTTTAGATTCACACGCCTTGTTTACTCGCAGTGCTGACATGCAGTTAGGGAATTTTGACACAAATTCCTCATCTTCAGTCTACTGTTCAGTCTGTTTGGATTTCACGCCACATTGTTTCTGCTCGAATAATCTCATTCCGACTTTCTGATGATGATTCATCGGGCCTCAGATCCACTGTAGAGGGCCGTGCGTCATCGTCATGCGCCGCCCAGATAGACACAAACCTAATGTCATTATACCACTATCTGCGAGTTCGCATGTCTCCAACATTTGCAGCTGAATTTGCGAGTAAATCTGCCAAAATGGCAGCAGCAGACGAGGATTAGTAGAGGAGCTTGGACTAATTAATGAGAGGGGAAAAATGCATTGTCTTTGAAGGATGAATTTCTTCTCATGCCTTTAATATATATATATGAAATGCTCTAAAACCTTTTAATCCGTTGAGGACGGGCTAATTTTGATACAACATGCATTTCCCATGGACACCTGCCCGAGTATACTCGGGACTCGTTCTCAACAGGTTTATATTTGGTTTTGTCTCAAATGCTATTTTGGCAGGACATAAATACATTATGCTTAAGTAGCACAGGCTATAAACTAACCTAGATCTTTTTTAATTATAAAAAGGATGTGCTTTTGCTAAAACTCCCATAGGCATGTCTTCTACTCAAACTTCACTGATGTGTTCTACTAATATACTGTAGTAAATCAATCCAAGTATTCGGGTAAATCTTCCCTTTAAGATAAATATGTTGATAACCTTGTGTCAATATGAACATGATCAATGAATATCACACCAATCAATGTTATTCCCATATTATCATACACATTTTCTGTATAATACTGACACTTAACAGTATACACAGCATACTTCAAATTTTGTCGCTATTGTTATCGTGCACTTGTCGAAGTTTTCGATTTTTGATAATGATAGTAAGTGCAAGCCCCTACAAAGAACAAAATTTACAATGTACATCTGGTTTCTCTAGAATCGCTCATTCATTAAAAAAAAAAATATATATATATATATATATATATATATATATATATATATGATATGTACATACAGACACTCTGAATGAGATTGTGGTATATGTCTCTTGTTTCACCTGCATTCCATCAGAATGAAATATACAATTAGATGACCTCTCATGGAAATTGGCATTAACTGTCAATAAACGTGTACTTCTACTCAAGCTGTAGCTCAAAGAAATGCTTCAAACAGAAAAGTATTTCCTTCAAAAAAATGCGTACTTAGAATCTCAATGCAACATTTTGAGTGTAGATCTGTCTGATTTTCTGACACACTGTGTAGTTTGAACCTTCACTGTTAGAGGCATAGTGCCAATCCTATTTATCTTGACAGTTGAACCATGATAATCCTTTCCATAAATTCCTCTTCTGTCAAATGGCAGCTTGTCGGGCATTCTTCCATTCTGATGATATATTTACATTGCTGGCCAGACTGTATATATACAGGGAATTTTTGTGACTCACATAATAAGGCATGTTTCATCCTTGCAATGCTTCATAAGCCACATGGATTTAGAAAGGATTTCACTGACATTTCAAACACAATATTCATCATCTATTATAACCAACAACATACAGTCCTTGTCATTTTGACTTTCACTATTGCTATGATATTTTCCATGCTTCTCTCCTGAAGTAAGATCATCTATGATTGCTATAATACATTTCAAGCCAGATTCAATTAGTAACTTCCTTAAAAAAATAAGCCCAATACATTTGTACATTTGCTTCTTGAATGTGAGAAATATATCAATCATGGACTGTTGAAGATTAGGAAGAGTAGTCTAAACTTGTTTATCATACAATAGATGATGTAATTGTAATTGTCCACATAATCAGCAATATGGCTAACTTTTTCAGTGGTTGGAAATGGAAACTACCCTCTAACCTATAGTTTGGTTCTATTCATGCATCTTGCATTTCTTTCTGTCTCAAGAAATACAGAAAATATGATAATCTGACTCATTATCTATTGATTATAAAATGTACGTCAGCAATGAATATTGCATTACATATGGAAGCTGTCACTAACAGCTCTGGACAAGAATACATATCATAGGACAAAAGGATACATGTGTGCACTATGGTCTATGAAGACTCCCCCCGCCCCCACCAACATACATAATATAGGCCTATGTATATTATCAAAACATACACCAATCCTATATCTTTTCAACCAGTAAGAAAGAAAAGGAATCCATACAGATTTCAACTAGAAAGAATTTTATGAGTAGCGGTACAGTGTCCACGTCTCATAAATGCAGAATAAGGAATATAAATTTTCCAACCATTTCCAATTCTAAGAATTCATGCGAACACACACACACACACACACAAAAACACAGTAATACTTTACTGCCACTACAGTTCTGAAGAGGTATTAAAGTTACACAAACTAGGGAAGTGCTGCATTGCTACACTGCTGGTTGTCATTTGTGGGGCCAATAGCTATGCCCATAGTATATGCACCATCAATAATTAATGGCAACTGACAATATCTCTGTGTTTTATCACCACTGAAAGTGCACTCAGGCAAGTACTATCAATTTTCATCTTAACACAACACTGATACAGACTAGGCTAGGGCGCCACAGTACTCACTTGTAGGCCATTAGCTAATTTGTTTCCTCTTTTCAACCGACTGCTCTGAAACCTACTTTCCATACAGCTATCGAGTTCTTATGACATGGAAAGAGAGGTTTCTGGGCAAAGTTTTCCCTTTATCAAGCCCTGCTTGCTCACAACAGCAAATTTTGATGAAACAGTATGACCGAAAACTGCCACAACAACTACAGAACGGTAACTGTTGACTCAAGATTTCATTGACTTACTGTTTTTCCTGCATTTTTTTTTTTCTCTTAAAAAACTTTTTGGGGTGTAATTCTTGTCTACAAATGGCCTAATCACCCCACAAGAGAGAGTGTGTAAATGCTTTGAAACATTGTTAAGTGAAGTACTTAATCAAAAATCCATCTATAACAAAGGCATAAAAATTACATTTGTGATGTAACACTATAATGTAATATAAATTATTTCAAGTTCTTCCACAAAAAGCAGCCTGCAGATTCACATCTCTAACATTGAAGCAGGTAAACAGGCTGATTCAGTACAGAGGGGAAAATAAATGAACTCGACTGGTTTGTTTTACACAGATCAGGGAGGTGAGATTTCCTCTCACCTCCCTGCACAGATCCACACATGGCTGTGGCATTTCTGAGCTCAAAATAGCTCAATCCTTGTTTGAGAATGACAGAGCATCCAGAAAGGGGGAATTGAGAAGGATACAAGATTATGACGGGGCTCCTGAAAATTGCTTGTATCCATGGGTAGTGATTGGGGGGGGGGGGGGGGGAGGGGGATTGTCAGTCCTCCTTAAAGGTCACACGCACTCTAGCTGCTGCATATATCTATGCCATGGATGGACAGGTTAATAATCAGTGGACATGCCTCAGCTGATGAAGAATTGACATTCAGTGGCTAAATGAGGCATATCTAGTGATTACAGGTCACTGGTACACCAGGTAAACCTTGACAAGTGCAACTCTGTCATTGGTGCCTTCTTATTCAAAGTGCGAGAGCAAATTAGAGTGGTGTTGGTGGGTGTATATATCTCCTACTTTAACACAACATGCTCACACCTCTTGAAGGTAGTGGCAATGCTTTGATGTAAATGTAATCAATCTGTTACCTCCGTCAACAGGTTGGTGTGTTATTGTACTTTGCAAGACTTAATAAGTGCTACATCTACTTGCGAAAAGGGTCAATATTAACTGTACTTTTTCAGAATGATAAATTGTAACAAATCATCAATTAGCAAAAACCAATCAAAAAATCTGGCAGTACATTTCAAGAATTTGAAAAAAAAATAGCAACCATGAGAAACATTCCTGATTTTGTACACACAGATTAAAAATTCACCTTGCCATGAGTGGCAATGTAATTTTCAAAATTGCATTTTCAACAAAGATGCATTGAAGCTTATTCTTCACATGATAGACAATTTCCAGTTGTTTGGTTCACCTGCCTGCCAGCTAAAACTGAACGAAGCCAGAGAAGTGCAGCTACAGCATCAACTGCATGAGACCCAACATACTGAAATCCTATGATATCAAGACATCGCTTTCTACACGCATTGGTTATGGAAGAACGAAAACAGAGATCTAAAAGCAAGAAAAGATGACAAGGGAAGAGATGAGAAGGAACGAGATGAGATGAGATGAAAAGAAGAGAGTGAAAGATAAGAGAAAAGAGAAGGAAGGAAGAAAGAAGAGAGAGAGGGAATAGACCACTTTTATCTTCTACCTCCATATGGGAGGAGTCTCACATGGTGCTATAAGAAGAAGCAATGACTCATCCGCCTCTATGCCCTCAACTCCTTGGATGACACTCATGCACAAAGAGGGTGTGAATCTCAAGCTTGACTGGCGTCAAATGGGTCGGTCCTCTGAATGCACAATGCACAGATTAACTCTCTCGTTACCAGTGGCCTCTGCCGACAAATATACTAGATGGCAGCAGTGGAATCTCAGAGTAGACTGAGGGTTAAAAAAGTAAGATTTACAATCCCATCTAAGGGTGTGGTAACTTCTTCTTCCATAACTTACCTCTAAACCTTCCCCCATTCCATCAAAAGTGAAAGCGACAGACTGAAATACATTTCATAAAGCCTACCGATTGGAATGCTAAATATTCACAACAAACCAATAACAAATGTCTTTACTGCACAAATTTCTGTTCATGCACATACTCAAAGGACTATCACTTGATAATCCCCAAAATAGAATATAAAAAAAAATCCTTGTTGAATGTGAATAAATGTTATATCCATATGCCACTGGAATGGTCATGTTATTAATACTAATAGTACTCCTTTTCACACGTCTCTGAAATATCAAAGCAACAAAGGTGCTGATCCTTGTATTTCCATGACAACAACACAACAACCATCACTTGTTTTTCTGAACATATTGTAGTATGTTTACTAAATGCCACTCTACTATCCCTTTAAAGCTCTGGTATGTAATTGAGATTCCTACCTAATTAACTGAAGACAGCCCCTTGACTCTTTATCCTATTAAAAAAAGTATATTCTGTTTTCAAGAATGGACAGCAGAAAAAAAAGGGGCTTGATAGGGTCAATAATTGCCTTTGAATTTGCAGCTCTCAGGTAAACATTCGCATAGTCTCAGTTCCAGACGTGGGGTATTATTGTATTTCTTTACCTTTCAGTTAAAATGCATTATTCCATATTTTGGTGATGAAAGCATTTGTATCCAGCATTAAATATGTAATTACTTGTAAAAGTGGAAATTTTCATAGTGTTTAAATTTTTGCGCATTTCGCGCAACCAGAAACCAGTGCAAAAATAAAAGCACGTGAATATTTTTGCTTGTTCCATGTTCCAGTAGTTCGTGTCTTGATTCTGCGGAATTATAAACACATGAAACTCGTCTTACCCGACCAATCCCGCAAAAATTACTTGTGTAAAAATATCCACTTTTACAGTATAGTATACATTTTGTACATCAAGCTCAGATTTTGGTCTAACTAAACAAAGTCTATGATTTAGAAACTAGATCAAATCTGTGTCCATTACCACAAGGCATTATGCCTTCATTTGTTTGACTTTGTCGTCTCCTTGACATTTCACAAACAAGACCCAAATCTCTAATCCTTTGTATCACAACCAACGTGTCTGTTTGCAAAAGTCTTCATTACATACGCTTGTCCAAGAATTGTTCACAGGATAAAAACTTTGTACATCTTTAGCGATACCTCAGGTGGTGCTATCAGTTTGTGGTAGTACTAGGTCCTTTACATCCTTTGGACCTAACAAGGACTTTGTACTCCATTGATATGGCCATCCAGCTTCAATTCTGCCAATTCTCATCAAATCAGACAAGGGAACAGTCAGGGCCTTTTTTGCCCACTTTTTGCAGACTGGGTTACATTGTACCTAGAATGTACAGAGGAAATTATGCCAACACATGTGGCGACTGATCCCTGAACCCCACAGTGGCCTACTTTTCACTATGTCCACTCTTTCTCTTTCGGAAACCTGAGATGAAAATACTGACAGGAAGTCCTTACTGGATGCCTGGATGTTGGGATTGCCTTACCTGGCCACATGTGGGGGCAAGTGGGGGGTATCAGACTGCACTGTGCAGTTGCTATGGCAACCAGAGGAGTGTCCCTTTTTAAAGCTGCAAATGCTCTCTCCTCCTGGGTCAAGTGGAAGAGCTCTGCATGAGGTTTGCATCTTGATTGACAGTGACACTGAATACGAGCTATTGTGGGTGCCATAAGCCACAACTACAAACTCCTAGCATGGCCTAAGATCCAATGTCAGAGGTCAATTAGTACACTGCAGTGAACTGCACAATGATATACAGTGTCAATACCAGAGCACTAGTGTTGGGACAACCATAACAAAAACAAAACAAAAAGAGGATGAAATTCCAACCACAACAAACATACATATTAAAAAGATGAATGGTTATAAAGTAGTAACATGCATTCAATGCAAAGTGGCATTGCATGATGTGTCTGTGCAAATCTGAGGCACACACCATTGCACAGACTGTAAGCTGCCATGGCGGCTGCATTATTTAGTTTTTAAATGAATGCTAATCCAAGTGTATCACGCAAGGCGCTTCCCACAATCTTCTTGGCAGGACACCAAGTTTTTGAGCTAAAAAAAAAGGGGAAGAAACTTGTGTCTGGCACGTATCAGTGACTTTGCGAGTGTGTCATGGATGTTTATATAATGAAATCAGCAGCCATAGCTGGCCACACACACTTCTCATAAGGCCCGTTCACACACAAGGGAAAAAGTGCGATTTAAAAATCGATTTTCTTATCGCGATCAAAATTTCGAAATTTTTTCCAGTGTGGACAGAAAAATCTCACTAATTACCGCGATCCTTATCGCGATCCAACTCGCACTATTAGTGCGATTTTTCAGAATAATCGCGATTATTTTGCCAAGCGTCGTGTGTGTGAGCGCGATCGAGATTCGGAAATCGGTATTTTTTGTCCCATCGTTCGTAGCGCGTGCGAAACTCTATTGAGACTGCGGGGTTAGTCTTCGGTCATGCAAGATTCGCGCATGCGCAGTTTGGCCACTGATCGTTCTTTCCTTGCTGCGAAGTGCGATTTTTCCCTGTGTATAAACGGTCGAAAAAAAAATCGAAATTTGGATCGCGATTGAAATTTCGATTTTCGTTGTTTGTGAACGGGCCTATTGATATGTGTTTGCTGCTGTAAAAAATGCACAGGGGTTCATTACACCTCCTTGATTCCTTATCAATTCATTTCAAATACGTGCATGAAAATTGTGAAATGAATTTTAGGGTCAGCATTAACTTTTTTCTCTGGTGGCCTGTTCAGGCCACTAAAATCTTTAAATCTGAAATTTTTGGTGGCCCTCAAAACAGAAATTTAGTAGCCCAAAATAGAGGAAAACATAACAGTTCATTTTCAATTTCAGTTACCTGATTGGGCCACCAAATGATAAGCTTTTTGAAAATTTGGTGGCTAAACATCAATTTTTAGTAGCCCCGGGCCGCCACTAATGTCAAAACCTGCTGTAGTTTCTCATTATACACACAAAATTGAAGTTATCCCTCATATTCACTTCAACAAAACAAACATATTGGTGCTGAAAAAATTGAAATGTCAAACGGAGTCAATTCTACATGCACAGCTTGTTTTCTTTGCTAGGCAGCATTTATAGGCCTACAAATCCAAGATACCATAATTTTATTGCGGCATCCACCTAATTATGGCCACAGTGTACTAGAGATTCTTATTCCTAACAGATCTATAGTTGACGTTGTAAGGATAATAAGAATTTAATTGTGACTATGCTTCACTGGGTACCACGTAACAATATCTGCATCCACATTAACTGAATGACATCTTATATTCATGTCTAATGAGCTATTTCCCTTCCAGCCTCGTAAAGCAAAGAGCAAAGTACTGGAAGACACTGTGGGAGAGGAGACATCGCTAACAAACTCGGGTGTTATTAGCGATGATTAAATCCACAGAGGACTCGTTCAATCTCCTCTCCTCCTTCCAACCGCTCAAAATTGACTCCTGGAGCCATATTGGATTATATATGTGCCACTACTACTAAATATCACACACACACACACACACACACACACACAAAAAAAGAAAAGAGGATAACAATACAAACTTCTGAGGCTTAGTCTTGTAATACCAACAGCATTGTATGCTTGCTGAATAATTGATGTAATGACACGAGTCCTCAGTTTTGGTAAAAAAAGAAAACATAAACAAAATATCTAGACCATTGTTATTATCTGCTTCAGTTGCCCATGGTACCCAATATAAGATATAATTCTTTGTGGATAACACAAATGCATCATAATTTAGTTCAATTATTATTTTCATGTGATCACTTTTGTCATAGTCATTCCATTACAAGCAGTAACTAAATTTCCAATTCTGCAATGATGCTTACATTTTTCTAGCAGAAATTGTTAACTTTTTTATAGCACTTGTGCAAGCACTACGTCATATTATGACTCCAAACTATGATGGATTTTTTTTTTTCACGTTCTTCAATACATTTGACATGTAATGCAAAAAGAAAAAAAAATACCCCCCCCCCAAAAAAAAAAAAAACACAACCCACACACACACACCTGTATGTAAATCAGATGTGCCTCACAGTATTCTGCCTAACTCTATACTGTGTAGGGAAAAGCTTTGCCCTATAAAATGCTTCGCATAATTCATCTTCTACCAGACCAGAGAAATGTGAAATGCCCTCCCACGAGCCCCTACCATCCATATTGTATGCAGCTTGAGTGTATCAGCTCCCCTATCCAATTAGCAAGTCTTGTTGGTTACCTCACTAATGGCCTGTAATTACCGCTAATCAGCTCACTGCACATCAACATCATATATGGCGGGCATCTGCCTAGAATAGAAATGAATGCAGGGGTGGGTGGATGAATGGCATGCAAGCTCTTCGGCCGGCCAGAGGTACACATTGGTACACATGTGTCAACGTTGCACGAAAGTTACCATATCAAAAAAAACCCAACAACATCAAACTCTTCAGTTCAGTTTGGGGGTGATTTGTAACTCTCTCGCACACATGTTTGCCATGTGCATATTCATGCAAGTCCTTACTTTGTTCACTCTTTTTTTTTTTTTAAGTTGAACTGTTACTGCAACAAGTATGTGCTCCTCTGGAGTACACAAGTATATAAATTCTTGAACAGGATGGAGTACATACCTTTATACGACAAGATGTCAACTAAAAGAGCAAAAAGAATTGACTAGTTAAATCTCAACATATCTTCTTTTTTTTTGTGTAGGACTTTCTATGGGGAATTCCTCATTACTTGATGCTGCTAAGGGAAGTGAAAGAACTATACATAGCACAGTGGATAAATGGAAGGTGGGCAGAAGGACATGTGTAGACTATGAACATACTACACAAAAACAGCATTCTTACTGCCCTGAAAATTTGTAAACTCTGCAGGAATGGAACATTCCATGCAGGGTTCGAAATTGGCGATGGTCCGCTGGCCATTGGCCACCCAAAAATCATGTCGGACTAGCTAAAAATCATAAAATTCTAAAGTTACTAGTCCATCTGGCTAGCCAAAATATTGCTTCAGTATCAAAATTGATTCTAAGTAGTCCGCCTGGCTAGTTACAAAAAAAAAAGTTAAGTGCGACCCCTGCCATGGTTCAAGAATCTTGCATGCCGAATGTAGGCCTACAATTGTACACCATAAAGTGCACAATGGTACTTAATACCAAGACCTTATGACATTTTAGATTAACAGATAAACTTTTCAACTTTGCTTCTTTCAGCAGTTTTATTTTTTTCTCTCTCTTTTTTCCCCTCAAGGTGCTGGGACAATGGGCAGATTCTTCATTACCTTCCCATATGAAAACCTTGGAAGACGGTTCTTTGTACACCTATAGCCACACAGACCACAGACTAACAATAGAATCGAGTGGGGCTCCAACCCTTGAAGAACACAATGCATGCCATGTCTGCAGTAATCATGAGTAAACATGTTCATTATTTGAGTAGACAAGCCATTTATCAGCCACCCCATGAGTGATACAGTCTAAAAGGCATGTTGCAGTCACTACTTGCGTGGACATAAGTTTTTGGTACAGGTAGTCATTTGGTAGCTGCATCAGTGACTGATGCGCCCTACAGTCCAACTGCAAGTGTTACAGATTTTCTAAATACACACAATCTGATGGCACATTACTCCTACTGCACATGATGGACTGTGACACACTGAGTAAAATATACAAACAAATGTTTGAGGAGGGATGTGGAAGAAAGGGGGAGGGGTGCACAATAGGCTGGCAGAGAGTGTTGGAGTATTAAAGGGGGCAAGAGGGGACTGTTTTTTACCGAGGAGTCACTCACTATGAGCAAATAAGGCTTAGAGTGACCAACCTCTTTCCTTCGTCCTATAGATAATAACGGCAGACATCTTCAACTGACAAACGAATGTTCACTTGAACCGTCAACTGATGTGTATCCATTTTACTGTCATGCAATGATGTCATCAAAAGTACTGTACTTGCATGATGTGTGTTGCTCTCTATGTAGCAACTATTAGTGGAAAGATGCCCGTGCAAAATAAAGTGCAGTTAAGTCCCATTAAAGCAATCAGCATTTGGTTCTTGCTGCAAATAATGAGTGTATTTCTCAGGAAAGCAGTCAATAGGATTCTCCCACATCAATATTTATTCAATGACTCACAGAACAACATTTTAAACATCTGTGTGGGTGTGATCTGACTTTGGAGAGCATTCCACATAAAATGAAAAAAAAGGCAGTACTGGAATATGAATCCATTATTATTCATCTGCCTACATTTAGCAAAAATAATTTACCTTGTGTCACTTTGTATCTTTTGTACAAGTACTTACAGAACAAACACGTACATGTACAATACATGTAATTACTAGTACACAGCCATCATGTAAAAATCATAAGCCTATATATTCTCACTCGACAGCTTTATATAGTGGGAGCATGGCTGCCCAAGTGACTATAAAGCAAAGATGTATGAGTCAACATTACACTACATTGTAGGCAGGGGATACTCAAAAGCAAGTTTTCTGCACAGAACATGCTTTGAATGCATAGAGCAGTTTTTTCCCCATTGTTTTTAATAAGTCATAATGTAACTGAGTTGCGAGTCTAGAAATCATTATTTTAATTGAACAAACCACACAGTTTGGTGGCATTATTTTCTTCCATCTATCATGACGTCACACAGAGGCCTTCCATTCCCCAGCAAAGTACAGGTTACTTTTGAGAGATTATGTTGAACATTACAAACGTTTCAATTACCTTGGCAAATAATTCTCTCCACTATGATTGTACCAGGCTAGGTCATGTGATCACATGAGTAAACGAAATGAAATGTTTGCTCTCCTTTAACTCAAGAGGCCAAATCAAACAAAGTCTCATAAATCGGGAAATTGTTGATTAAATGTAATTTTTGCTGTGTAAGTAGTGTTAGAACTAAATACCAAAGATCTGCAGGTTAAAGAGGGAAGAGGTCAAATATGAATTAAAAAAGCAGGCATGAATGTATAAACAAGTAGAATATTCAATAAAAGCCAAAATTCATCACAGGCCAAAACTGTCTGCTATGAAGTTGGGACTTTCCATACACACAAACAACAAAAACAGAAAATCAACAGTGCAATGAATGCACTACTGATGCAGGGTACAGATTTGATTTATAAGCTACATATGCTTGACAGATGAATAATGAATGTCCGTCATGATTTTGCAGCAAACAGAATCAAGGCCTATTTACCGCATCGTGGTTGGAGGAGTAATTTTTGAAGGATGTGCATAAGCTTTGACTCTATGGGTGAAAAATCATGGTGGGATGGGACATTTTTTGCCTAAAAGACCTGATTTGAAATCTAGTGATTTTTAATGTATAGTCTACATAGCAGTAATGTATGAGGAGATTCTATAAATCTTTCTATAATTGGGACAGGATCCACCGGATAAGGCACAGATAAAAACCCTAACAAACACAGAGTATCAAAACTGGAGCAACACCTCCATTGGTGTTTGATGGGGTGGGTTTTATAATTTAATTCCTTCCCCTATTATCATCTTGGCATGTCTCATTAGAAAAAAAGGACAATTATGTATGATTTGAAATGTTTCTACAATCACTGAGTGATAATATACAGTAAACTTGTACAAGTGTAGTTCATGAAGTGTTCATGAGTATAATGTGGTATCAACATAAGAATGTAAAAAAAAACAACATATTTTCTAACCAGATGTTTCATCTTCTTTGAGTTGTAGTCATTGCAACTTAATGTCAGCAATATGTCTAATCATGGAGCTATCATTTGTAGCTCCATGGTCTAATGGATTAAGAACATATCTTGAATCCCAGAAAGTTGAGTGATTAAGATTTCTGTGATGCTGTCACATGTTGAGACCAGCATATACCACAAACACTTATATTGTATCATCACTTGTTCCAATAGGGTTTTACTGTTCACAAAACCATGAACTACAAACATGCAATGTTTATTTATATTGCATTGTATGACACACCTCATTCTCCCACATACTCCTTTTAACCATGCATTTTTTTTTCTTATAATAAGACTTTCTTTTATGGTTCCTATCAAAATCATATGCTGGATTTTAACCAGTAAAGTTTAACCAAGGACAACACATATCAAAAATAGGATCAGAACACTATCTATAATCACCCCATCCCTACCGCACAATCTCCTGTTACCATGGATATAACAGACATATTGTGCACAATATACACAACAGCCCATGCCTTATGTAATATCTGGCCTCCTGTACATTCACTGTCACACTAGTATGGGCACATTGTCTTGCATTTCTAGCACACGCATCAAACAGTGCTCAGTCCCTAATTAGTATGCCGGGCAAGGACCCGCCATTCCATGCACTGTGAGTGGCGGTGTTGATCGCACTGCTAAGGCTCGTAATGGGGAGGGGGAATTTCATTAAATCGTGGTTGGCTATCGATTGATCGTGGGCCCCCTCGTAGGAGATTAAAGGAAATGGAGAATTAATATTTTCTTTTGTCTGCTGGCTTGTGGCAAAGAAAAGGCTCTGATTTAAGTGGTTTCATAAATCAGGTGCAGTAGCTATACATGTTTTGTCGACTCATAGTCTGTGCACCAGTACATTTAAATCCTGTCTGTAAATGTTTCCCCAATTAATGTTGTAATCTTTGCAAGTCATCCAGACACGGGAAATATAAAACCCAAAATAACATACCAGGTAAGTGGTTTCGAAATGGGCTGTACTCAATATAGTTGGCTAATTCCTTGGTATAGACTATAGTGAAATCTTTCAGGGATGCATTTAATACTTAGATGCTGGAATTTTAATGTCAATATGTACTGAAGCTCAAACATTTCAATTCAATACTCATATGCCACTTGCACCATACAGACTAAATGTGACTAAACATGTTCACCTATATGTGCACGGTAAAACTAACATTAAATTTCTAAACTTTTTCCTTTTTTTTCAGGGAGCACATTGTACTCAGAATTACTACTAGAAGGTGTTAATAGACTTTATTATCACCATAATCTTCATGAAATTGGAAGAACTCATTTACAACCAGCCATAAATGATAATCTGTGCAGAGCATCCTATTCCTTCCACATGCATGTACTATACTTAAAGGGTGTTGAAAGGCTACCTAGAACTTGCAGATGGCCAAACGGGTCTAATGGCAGAGGGGAGGGGGTAATTTGGATCAATTTTTCCATTACCGTGTCTGCGGACCCTCGGGGTGGCTGAAATCAAATTTGCAGAGAAAATAGGGACTGGGTAAACAGTGAACTAGTGAATGAAAGACGGTTGTACAAATATCCTGAGTAGTTTGGCTCTTATAACATACTCACTCAATACCAACTGCACCTCCACAACTTAAAATACTTATATCATAACTCACTCATATCAAACTGGAGCTACATTCATGTATGGTGGACCGAGATCACTGCAGTCACAGTGGGCTTCACTTTTGTATTTATTTATGATAATAATGTCTGTTTTCAGACCCTCTGACCATAATCTGTCTGTTGCCTCTTTTGAAGAGTTTGAAATAAAAGGCAGGAAAAGAGAACAACCTGTCCTCGACCATTCACTGTCGTAAAAGATAACCTTTACCCTCCCCCCCCCCCAAAAAAAAAACCCAAACAAACAACAACAACAACACAACTAAAACACAAGTAGTGGATCAATGTTCTTTGCATAACAACTTTACACTATGGTATCAATGCAAAACAAAATACATGGTGTAGGAATGAATTAATACACATGCAGTGTGACTTCCTACATTGTAAATATTGGTATATGGAATCTAAACGGGACAAAAATTAGTGGCTTGAAAATATCAGAGCTGACGGTAAAGCTAAACAACCTTGAATTTATTGCCATACGCTAGAAAAATTTGTTGATTTCCCTTTTCAAGCAGACATCACCAATAGGGGGATTCAAATAGGGCAAGCAAGGCAATGCTGACAGAGCAAAGGCATGACAGAAGAGGAGATGGCCTCTCCTCCATGCCGGTAATCTATTTCTATCTCATACCAAAGTATTTCTATAACATAAAATCACCGATTCCTTCATCTGTAGTCTGAAAACATCCATTTGTTGATTGAAATTCACTCATACAAATGCATAATACTAACAGAATACAAACACACAAAGAACAAATTGTCTTCCAAGGAAATATATGGAAATATCTTTATGCCACTTTCAAGCTGTAGATAATGAAAAGATCTATCCTGTCTGTGAAATAACATTCTGTAGTCTTTCCTGAACGTCAATATTACATAGAAATTTTATTGTCAGTGCACATATTCCATAACTTGACAGTTATGCTTTATTTAGGCACATATTTAGATATGATACAACTGTCATCTCAACATGATTATTCTGAAATAATGGGGCAGATCCTTTCTGCCAAGTCTGATAGTGATAGCGACTAGAATTGAGACTAACACCCAGTGTTAGATCAAATTATATTCCAGACTGATGGAAAGCTGGGAAGCAATGGGCATGCTCGAAATTCCATCTGTGGGAGTGAGTTGGTGGTGCTGTATGCATGTACATGTATGTCCAAAGGGTTAGTTGAGGACAGCAATATCACTTTAAAGGGATATGCCTACTTAGCTGGAATCACTTTGCTGAATAAAATTCAAAACAAAATATTCCTAAATCTTACAAGTGCATGTTTATAGATATATATATATGCATACAA
Organism: Diadema setosum; assembly: GCA_033980235.1. NCBI lineage: Eukaryota > Metazoa > Echinodermata > Echinoidea > Diadematoida > Diadematidae > Diadema > Diadema setosum. Next base: position 2,890,876 of record CM067068.1, read on the forward strand.
ATTGTAGCTCAGGCACATCAGTATCAATTCCCACCCCCATTTTTTTTAACATCTAAACATAACTGGAATTCTATGCATTCTAATGTTTATTCCAACTACTCTCAAAAAGGATACTATCACAAAGATTCTCTTTAAGGTGCTCTTACAGCAATAATGCACTATACCACAAAAAACACAACAAAAATACTTCTACCAGAGGTTAGCAGAATTTCGCTATTTAACAAGAATAGTGAACACATGTGTATATTTGAGGACTAGCATATGACACTGTATGACACACAAACCCTTTTAACACAATCATTTCTTTGTTCTTGTTGTTGTTGCCTGTATGAAAATCATAGAATTTTTGCAGATCCCCTGAAGGATCTAGGAGAATCATGAAAAAGAATTGTGTACACATTTACAATCAACAGAAATCTCCAGCTTCCCATTCATCAAATGTTCATCGGACCATGCACAAAATTGATGCAAAAACTGCTTTCAATACATTTCTGGCATGTAACATTATGTAGACAGGTGCTGGTTGTTTATGAGTTAATACAATGAATGTCTTGATTTAAGCTTCATGCTGTATATTTTATGTTGAAGAGCAGTTCATGATTCCTTTATAATGTAAATAAAGTTTGTTTGTCAGGAAGAGGGCACAATAAAAAAAATAAAGCTATGGGTTACACCAGAATCAGTCTTGTCCAGCCATTAAATCATTCTCACCTTCTCTGCCACAGAATTCAGAAACCAAGAGTCATCATGTTCATTACTGTCTGAAGACTCCAATGCATAACATGTCAGAAATCTTAAAGACTCCTGAAGGCATTTTACAATTTACATTTTTTCTGGGGGGGGGGGGGGGGCAGTGTCTATCACATTCACAAAATTATATCTTTTTTCATGTGAAACATGAATTCGTCGGTTGAGAGTGATAAGGGCGTTCAGTTGCCATCAAACCCACAGTGTTCGAGACAAATTATCGCCCATCTCATTCTCAACAGACTAATTTTAAACTGCATTCCTTTATATGCAAGAGGATCTTGGATTTTTTGAGACATAAATCTGACATATACGTAGTATGTTCTCTTCCAGACAATACTTATTCAACAAAATTCATCTTCTCAGTATAAAGGCAGTGTAACAAAACCTTGAAAGACATACCAGGTATACAAAATCAGTTGCTTCCAGGTGAAAAATCAACAAAGATACTGGTATGCTATTGTGTGCATTTTAGATGTAATATAATGGCAAACTATTTGTAGCAGATTTCACTTACAAATAGGATTCCTTCTTTGAGATATTAATCTTGGAATTATCATTCTTCAGTGCAATGACAGTAGGTCTTCCATCAGCAAAAGATAAATGTGTAAAAGTCAAAGAGAGGTATGAATACCATCAGTTCATTTTCTGGTACAAAGGGTATAGCCTGCAGATGCTATTCCATACTATGTCACAGATGCTACAAGGGTCAAGAGTACAACCTCTTCAGTTGCGTGGGAATGGGCACAGAGCTACTGGAGAATATGATACTACCCAAATGATATCTGCTAACAGGCAGGAAATGGAGAAAATACTCAGTTTCTGTGCAAAAAAAAAAGGAAAACAACAACAGCAAAGATATTTCTGTCTGTCTGTTGGGCACAGCAGTGCATCCACCTCAAGTGTCCTGATTTAGTTTGGCACTTTCCTGTATACAATCTGTTGTTACCACAATTCTCCAGTTTCCACTTTGTGTCAGCCATGTCAACCGTGATTGGCTGCGGCAGAGGGCATGCCACACCCTATACCAGAGTGTATTATAAGTGATGAGGACACTGGGGCTGGTGGTATCCACATATCCCAAACTGAGTAATGCTATTCCACTTCACAAGATCACAGTTCATCACCCACATATCACTTACGCACCCAGAAGAGTTGGTAGCTATCAAGGGAAAACTGTTTTTTCTTTTTTTCTTTTTTTTTTTTTGCTATGAGCGATATATTTAGTTGTGGGAACAGCTTAGCTTTACACTGAGTTACCAAAACAAGCTGGAGATAACATAAACAACAAAAAGTGCTAGATTTGATGCGAGTATGAACAAGAAGAATTGTCTTTTCATTTAAAAAAGAAAAACAAAACAAAACAAAGTACAGGTCAGTCATATCTTTATTGAAACTTACCTGAACACTTTCCTCAAGAATTTCCTCATGTATATAGGGCCTATGCCTAAAATTTGTATTATACATCAAGTTCACGTTGCTACAAATATGTTTGCAAAACTTGTGTAGGGAAGCAGAATGCATTCTACTGATTTAAAATGGCCTTCAATAGAACAGGCCTAGTTCCATGTATATATTTCATAAAATACCTCAAATTATACCATCAACAAATGCAGCCAAACACTTTGAAGAATCATGACATTTTTTACATCTAAAATCATTTGGGGATTTTCCCTAGGATTGTATGCCAATAAGTCAAAAGATCAGTGTCATACATAATTCTTCACAGTCATGCAAGAAATTCTACATTCTTTCTCTTCTTCTGCCACAGCCATGTGAAGACATGTTTGATTGTTACTTAAAGGACAAGTTCACCTTCATAAACATAAGGATTGAGATAATGCAGCAATATTAGTAAAACACATCAGTGAAAGTTTGAGGATAATTGGACAATCGATGCAAAAGTTATGAATTTTTAAAATTTTTGTGTTGGAATCGCTGGATGAGGAGACTACTAAGGCTCGTGATGTCATATGAGTACAGCAGTATAAAGAAAATGTAAAGAAAATTCAACATATTTTCACTTTTTTTCGCATAATAAAAGAGCACTTGACTTGACTCTTTCGAAAGACAATGGGAATAATATTACCCATAACATATGTCAGTAACGAGTCAAGGGAATGTGCACTTTTTTCAAAAGATGAAATTTTGTGAAATTCTCTTTACATTTTCCTTATATTGTTGTACACATGTGACATCATACACTGCAGTAGGCTTCTCGTCCAGCGGTGACTGCACAAAAACTTCAAAAATTCATAACTTTTGAACGGATTGTCCGACTTTCCTCAAACTTTCAATGATGTGTTCTACTTATTAATGCTACATTCTCTCAATCCTTATGTTAATGAAGGTGAACTTGTCCTTTCATGTTCAGGTCATTTTAGAAACTTGTCTTTCATCTTAGAAAGTAACAAGTACAGTATTTTAGCATGCAAATCATGAAATATTTGTACCTAAATGCAAAGGTTTTTAATGGTGTCAGAGTAGAAACATGACATTTTGGCATTTTAATTAGCTTTTACACTCTTTTACACTCTTTTACACTCTTTTCTTCACCTCATTCATTCTCTGTATGTATCTTTAGAAACAAACTTTTTGTTTTTCAGTTCTAATTTTGATAAAACTTTTACAGCTTTGTTCAGATAATACTCTTGAAGGCAATGTGAACATGGCACACCACTGCAGTTTAAACACATGATAATGTGAAGAGTCAAGAACAAATCTGATGTTTTGGCATTTAAGTGAATTGTCTGCATAATGTGAACTCACCGTTACAATGGTGTCTCCTTCTTGTAGCCATTTCTGGATGAACCCTCAAAGCCAACTTTGACTGCCTGCTTCATCTCCAGGTGTGATAATCCATTTCCATTGGTAATAATCTCAGGCTGGTTGAGCATCCCCTGGCTGCTGTGTAATCCAGTATTTCCATGGACATGGTTGGCCTTACGCTGATACTTTGGGTTGGTACATATTCCATTGCGCTTGGTGCGTGGCTCGGGGGAACCTGGCATACGTCCATTCTGCGCTCCCATCAGGCGCTGGATGTTGATCTGGTTGAAGGAGCCAGGTAGTGATGCTTTGCGAGCAAATGCCTGCATCTGGTCAGGAGTCATGCTGACAGGCTGAGAACTGGAACGGTGGTGAACAGGTGAGGGTTTCATGGCATTCTGCTGCATGATCATGGACTGCTGGAAGGAATGCTTTGTGGCATGTGTTGGCGATGGCTGCGTCTGGCCACAGAGTTGACAGGAAGAACCACTGTTTGCATTCCCATTCAGCTGCTTGCGGGACATGCGAGGAGAGTGGTCCACTGGGATATAGTGAGCTGGAGAGCCACCGGTGTTGTGGACAGAGGTATTCAGGTCTTGGCTGTTCAGGCTTCCCAAAGAGCTTGCTCTATGGAGAGACTGCTGGGAAAGCTCCTGGTGTTGCTGAATGAGGTGCATGTGGGTCTGGTGTTTGTGCCATGGAGATGGCACATTTTGCTGGTCCTGGACATATCCATTTCCAATCTTAGGAGACAGCTGTTGGCTATTTGTCCTTGGCACAGGACGCCTTGTTGGAGATGGTGATGCAGACTGGACATTGTGTACCACCACATGCTGCACAGATCCATTTGGTAGGGGATTTGATGATTTTCGAACACGTTGAGGGGTTGGGGGTGGCTTGGGCTCATTTGAATTAGTTGGTGAGCTGGGGGCACTGGAGGAACTCTGTCTCCTGGGAGAGTGCCTCGGGGATGGAAGTGGCGATGCTTCACTTGGAGTTGCTGATAACTGATCAGCCCTTGGTTGATGGACAGAGGGAGAGGATGACCTTGAAGACATGTGTGCTGGTGATGTTGACCTTCTTGATGCACCAGGTGGGTTAGACTGGTGTCTTCTTGCACTTTGCCTGGGAGTCCCTTGGAGCTGTTCAGAGCTGTGAGCTGTTGTGATATTTTCTGGTATCGTTTGAAATGAGCTGGTAGGTGTGATTTTGGTGGGGGTACCATTCCTACCAACATTTGCATCAGGAGGGCATGTTCTTGGTGATGGCGCCCGTTTGTGTGAGACCATATGCTGCTGGAGCTGCTCTGTGAAAGATGTCATTTTGCTCTGCTCCCGTAGTGCACTTAGATGTAGGCATGAGTTGTTGGTGGAGTTAGTAAGATTTGATGATGACTTGGTTGAAGGGTTTGAATTGCATGACTTCCTTTTGTCATACGTGGAGTCTGGAGAATTTGAAGGAGAACTACCTTGAAGTAAGGCACCATTAGTCAGCATTGATGGCTTATTGTCACTGTTACTCGAGGACAATGAACTTCCACTTCTCTTTGAAGATGCTCTGCTTGAAGGTGGTGAGAGTGGATTATGGACTCCATATTCTTCCAAGAGTTTGCTTACTTCATCATGCCCACCTTTCAAGGCAACTTTCATGGGAGTTCGTCCATGTTCATCTGCATGATTAGGATTAGCTCCAAAGTGCAGAAGAGCCTTAACGATGTCTACATGACCCTCCTGGGCAGCTATGCAAAGAGCAGAAGCTCCTTGGTTGCATGTGTGATTGATATCGGCCCCTTTCTGCAGCAGCACCTGGGCAACAGATACATGGCCCTGCCAAGCAGCTGATTGTAGTACAGACCTACGCTCCCTGTCCACAGCGTTTGGATTTGCATTGTGATCTAGGATGAGGCTGACCATCTCTGAATGACCCTGCCATGAAGCCACATGTAGAGCTGTTCTGCCTTCAGTATCAGCTAACTCGGTATCAGCCCCATTCTCCAGGAAAAATTGTGCCATGGAAAGCTTATTCTCTAAGGCCAGCATGTACAGGCTGGACCTGCCCTCTGCATCTCTGTAGTTGATCTCAGCACCTTGTTGCAAGAGAAGAAGCACAAGATCCTGGTGGCCCTCTGATGCAGCTGCTCTCATGGCTGTTCGACCATCATGAGAACAATGTGTTACACTTGCACCATGTACAAGGAGAATCTTTACACAATCCATGTGGCCTTCTTGAGCAGCTAGAATCATGGGTGTCCGACCATCACGATCTGCAATGTCAACTGTGACATGGGGTCCTTGCTCGAGAATTGCTAAGCAGACATCTTGATGACCTTCATAGGCACACATGTGTAGGGGTGTCCAGCCATGGTTATCTTTGTGCATCTCATCCAAGCCTCTTTCCAGCAACATGCGGACAATATCACAATTGCCCTGTGATGCTGCAATAGACAGAACTGTTCTGCCTTCCCCATCTATTGTATCCACAGCAGCTCCCCAGTACAGTAATGTTCTCACAATAGTGGGATGGCCCATTGATGCAGCAACAATCAATGCAGTTCTGTTATTGTTGTCTGTGTGATCAACATCTGCTCCACCTTCTAGCAACAGCTCAACAACAGTCTGATGACCTTCATAGGCAGCTACCAGGAGTGGTGACATCCCTTCATGATCCCTGTGATCCACAGCAGCACCCTTCTCTATCAAAAGGGTAACAACATCCGTGTGTCCCTGATTCACAGCAATTGACATAGCAGCAACAGATAGGGCTGTGCGGCCATCAAAGTCTTCATGGTTGATTTCTGCCCCACTGGTCACAAGATACTCAACGATTTCACTATGTCCCATGTAGGCAGCAGCAATGAGAGCTGTTCTTCCCTCGTGGTCAGCCTGATTCACATTTGCACCATGCTCTATCAGAGTGTGAACAATGTCTGCATGGCCACCCCATGCAGCTGCTCGTAATGCAGTCCTCTTCTCATTGTGATCACTACAGTCCACTATTGCACCTTTGTTGAGAAGTGTTGTGACAACATCTGTGTGTCCTGCCCATGCAGCTGACCGAAGTGGTGTCCATCCATCATGATCCACATGGTCCACTTCCGCATCATGACTCAACAGAAGTGCAACTACTTCAACATGTCCATGTCGTGCTGCTAAGCCAAGGGCTGTCTGGCCTGTGCGATCGGTCACACTGACATCAGCACCATAGATGAGCAAGGACTGGACACTTTCCAAGTTACCACTGTAGGCAGCATTGGCAAGGAGAGAGCGGCCATTGCTATCAACTTGATTGATGGAGGCACCACTGTTAATCAGGGAATGCAAGGACTCCTGCTTCTCCAAGGCATCTTGCAGAATCAGCGAATTCCTGTCTATGTCAACAACTCTGGCTCCCGCACTAACTAGTAGCTGTGTGACTTGCTGGTCCTTGGGAGCTTGTGAGGCCAGGCAGTCATAAAGAGGAGTCCCAGCCCAAATAAGCCAAAGGGCAAGATGACTGCAGTCCAGGGGCGGTGAAAGACCAGCTTGGAGAAGATTCCTGGCAAAATCTTGCACTTGTGAGGGGGTCAGATCAGGAGCACTGCATGTGTATCTCAACGCAAGCATCGTGTGACCTTCTTGAAGGCTACACATGTATTTCTGGGTACAGTACTTGACATCCAGTAACCACTCTGCAAAACTGTGATGAAACAGCATGATCTTGTTGTCCCTACTCCTAACCAAAATCTTGCACATCATTTTCAGTCTGTCCTGGAATTCCTCACGTGTAAGTGCAAAATTGCGTGTCTTTGCACATGCATACAGTTCACTTTCAGTCAGTGGGCACTGGGCAGCAAGCATAACACTCAAAACAGGCCGAACTTTTGCAAATTGCTTCCTCAAGAAGAGTCTTTGGCATAACCACAAGTACAGTCCATTCAGAGTTCCTGGAATTTCTGTGATGTCCTGCAGAGAGATGAAACCATCAGCTACACCATCCAGAACCTTCTCCAGATACATGATGCAACCATTGCTCTTTATGTGAAGTTGGTTTAGCATTTCTGCAGTGTCTCTGCTCAGCTGAATACGAATTGCCTCTTCATGGTCCAGCCTCCTAAGGATGTACTGCTGCACATCTCGGACGACATGAGATTTGCGGAGATCATCCAGACTCAGCTTGCGAAAACCTGTGAACATGCGTGTCACCGTTTTGCTCTGTCGTCGTGCACTACACAAGAGACACAGCCAAGGCGGAAAGAGTTCGTGATGATTTGCAAGAAGCTCTGCAATGGTTCTACTACCAGATGGGCTATCACCTTCAAGCACAGGGTATGACTCATCCAGCGAATCAACCAGAATGAAGCAATTGCGTGATGGAGGATTCAGTGTGCATAAAGGAACAAGGACACCATTCTTGAATGCCTCATCTGGATTGCGCTCACAAGCTGCAGGCTCGAGGATGGCTTGGACACTGGGGTCCCTCAGCTTTTCCTCATAGCCATGGATGAGAGTCGAGCGCGTGATCATATTCACAAGTCCTAGTATGAACTTGGAAACAGACAGGGTCTCCCGGTTACGTGACTGGCAGAAGTGGTAGGCCAGCATACGCTTGTTTAGACTTCTCTGCTTTCCTGTGCTTGTAGGCCAGACAATTTCTGTACACAGAGCAGTCTTCCCACTGCCTGGCCCTCCCATTATCAATGTTCCACATGTTCTGGATGCCTGCCGATTGTCCAATCCATGAACAAGTTTTTGGAAAGCCCACTCCCTGCAGAAGAAGCGCTTCCCTTGCAGCATGCAGCTCGTCATCCTGATGGTCCAAGTAGTGTCCTCAATGAACAAATATATCCAGATATTCCTTCCTGGTGTGGGTCAGTGTTTGCCGCTTTCTTTTAATTGCTGCATCCAGCGCAAGATGTGGCCAATCATCTTTCCTTCAAACACAGGTGAGGCAGTCTCTGGACAGTCCTGTATGCGAGATAAATGGAAAAGAAGACCTGCACTGATGATTTCAAAACCTTTATTTCTTTAACATCAATACACTTTAAAATGAATCCACAATCATTATAAACGACAAATACGTGATTATATGTGACATGCACTGCAATACCATGACTCTTCACAGCTAAGAAAGATAGATTAAGGTTGAAAGAACATACTAGTACCATCTTCTCAAATTTTGAGGAAAATATGAAAATAGGAACACTATATGTGACTCTGCACCTCAAAACAAACAAAAAGTCGCCAGACATGAATTTTTCGTTAAGACCATATTCTGAAAGAGCAGACTTTAAGCTTTAAAATGATGTATAACTCAAATCAAATGGACTATCTTAACCTATCTAAACATTGGAAAGAAAGCACAAACTCAGGAAAAGTGTGAACTGAGAAAGGAGGCTCTGAAGTACAATGTCTATTCAAGCGCTTAATCTTTACCAAACCGTGCTGGCTGTGCGATGAATGGGACAAAAAACAGGAAGTAAACCACCAGAGTAACAACAATGAAGGGATTATCAGATTAAACTGAAATTAAGCATGCCTCATTAACACATTCTGTCCATAATCAATGCCAACTTTCAAAGTAGTAGCACTATCCTTTCAAAAGTTATTAGAGTTGAAAGTGAAGAGTAGGGCAGAGGTTTTTCAGAAATGAAAAAGGGATTCTAAAGACACACCTAATCACACTATTCTACCAAAAATGTTCGAGATAAACTGCTAAAAAAACACACTTTCCTGCCCGTTTTATGATACCAAATTTTAGCATAATGTAAAAGAAGACCCGCTCTTTCAGAAAATATGAAAAAGTCAAGTTCGGCTAGGTTGACCCATTTCACTTATTTTCAGTCCTCACGCGAAATCAGTGTGTGCGACTTTATGTTCGTTTTGAGGTGCACTGTCACATATTTGCACCTATATACTTGACTAATAAAACAAGCGATTAAAAAAAAAATCTTGCTGCATGTACCAAAATAACTTACATGGCTTCATGATCTTTCTTGACAAGAGCCCTGCATTGTCACAATTTTTCATGACATCATTACATCATGATCATGATTGAGGTAGCAATTCAAGGTTCACATACGAAAACCTCAAGCTTGTGACACAACATGTATTACCACGATGGGATGATTCACCAGGCAAAGAAAGTCATACTTGACTGTGTTTCTAACCACAGAAAAACACTGCAGCATTCTGCTTCCAAGAACATAACAAACATAGAACTTTTTTATGTTCTAGACAGAATATGACAAGGCCCAAGTTGTTGGCATCTACTGTATGTTCTCTTTTGTTCCATTAGTGAGTGATACATAATTTGCCCATTAGATACATGGTTACCAAAGAGACTCTTTCTTCATCTGCTGCATTTAATTAACATTGTGTTTCTGACTATCGTAGCTAGGTGTGACAGACAGCACAAGCTATGCACTGTGATCGTCACGGGGTACCTAGCCTTTTGTTTTGAGCAAACATACCATGAAAGGAAATCCACCTTGAGTTTAGGTTAAAGGTAACCGGATGTAACAGGAGCAAATAGGCAATGGCTGAACTTCATATCTTAATGGTTTATAACAGAATTAAGTGACACATTTCATATCTTAATGGTTTATAACAGAATTAAGTGACACAACCTAACTTCTTTCACTTTTGTTTCATCTTTATATAGACATATGTGACCCGCTACAACAAAATGATCCTAAAGTCGGGCGAGGTCGATTATTTGAAAATTGCATGACAAAATTCACTAATCTTTCTGCTTTAAATTGATATACAACACGTCTCATAAAAATAATCGGCTGCGGAGATATCGATGTTTAAAAGAGAGCATGTCAAGACGTCTGGGAAATCACTGTTTCGAGAAAAGCGCCCTAAAAGTTCTCCTTGCGACGCAATCACAATCAAGAGACACGCAAGTCAGTATTCACCTCCGGACAATAGAAGGCAAGCCCTAGCAACTCCCGTAATGCTCATTCAAGCACAGTGTCGGCGGTCTCCTCACCGACCAATCAGTGACCAGGATGTCAGGAGAAGCGGCTAGGCATAGTGCAACCCGCCCGCACGCACCAGTCGACTGGGTAGTGTGCGAGCTTCACGCTTCGGTTAGCGGCAAGCAGCAAACTGACCAATGAGATCACTCTGGTCGTTGTTAGGGGCGGAGCCTATGTGTGGCGCTCAATCCAAATGTTCGAACCAGTTTCTGTTTCGTTGAAACGCCAAAAAAACATGGCCCAGAAAAACGCTATTTTTTGGTCTTTCCTTTCATCATTTTGCTTCAAAATTTCGACAGATGATAGAAGACATGTCAGACTCTAATAATATGTCAAATTCAGAAAATCGTAAGTTTTGACCAATTTTGATGCTCTAACTTCAAACTCGATTTTCACGGCTTCGACCGTGCGCGACTTTAGGACCATTTTGTTGTAGCGGGTCACATATACAACAGATCTGTTTATTAAGCATTTGAGTGCAAGATGTACATCTCTTTTCTCCCTCTCTGTCATAGCGCATTTACCCTATTCTCCCCCTTGCCTACCCCCCCCCCCCAACTGCATATGCCTTCTGACACAATGATCTATGTAAAGACATGATAGAAATAGATAAATTCTGGAAATACAAAAGTACTCTGTTTCATAAACATGTCATGGAATACAAAACAATAGAAACAAAATCATCCCTTGAATGTCCTATTTCACTCTCTGAATACAGCAAATGGTTTCCTAGTTGCTGCTTTAAAGGAACATTCCAGACGGTTTATAATTTCACATCAAGTAGTACATAAATGAAGAGTGCCATAATTTACAGATTTGATCGTATTGTGTCCTTGAGCAGATACTTGAGCAGATATATTGTGTCCTTGTGTCCTTGAACCAATACTCTGCAAAACCTTTAAAAAACATATCACACTGAACAACGATGATGACATAGGAGGCTCACATACACTGTAATCCATTAGTGCAGCAATGCCATTCCATTCCAATACATACCAACTGTTTAACAGTTTACCTGTGTAGAATTTATGCCTACTTTCTTTTGTTCTACTTTTATTAGGCAATTATGCATTCTTATGTGGAGCTATGTCACCATCCTCGTTCATTGTGATTTATTATGAAATTTGTAAATATTTTTACTCATCTCAATCATTATAAATTCTGAAACTCTGTATCCAGTATTTATAATCAATTTGTACAGGTTCAGATGTAAAAGTCTAAAAAAAAACATCAGGAGGTCTCCTTTAGGTGCATAGGACCTACTTGTGACCTTTTTGTCAAGGAATTTATGTTATATCAACTTCACAATGATAAGCTTCAATGAATCCATCTGTTTCACACTCCCATTATATTGACAAATGTGAATCTGCACTACCAATTTTCATGTATATTCATGAACCAAATAAATGGCCACAATATATTAACTGTTATAAAGGGATAGAGCCTAGAGGATATTGATTCTTAAAAAAAGAAGAAGCTTGCTTGCAGAACCAAACTACATGTAGTACCTTTGGAACTCGAAGTCAACAACAACAAACAGCTGGGGATTATCCTATTTGTCATAGCCTATTGAGGATGACATAAGTACATTTTTTTTAATGTATTTTTGAGTGATTAGCTTATATTTTTACTCTTCCTGACGCATACAGAGCTTCCTAGACAATCATCAAATGCCTAAAATGTTTGAAACTCTTTCTTCGCAGTAAAAAAACAAAACAAAACACACAGTGCAACACACACATATCATTAACACAACTGAATAGAATACCCATATCATTACAAAAAGCAATACCACCACAATATCAAGATGCAATAATGAGAATCCTAGTGATCTGGGAGGTCTACACGGCAAAATATAAAATTTGTTTCTACATCATAAATCAGAACGTAGGCCTATAAACCAAATTTTCAGTTCATATTTACACTAGCTATGATGTGTAAATGTGTGTGCAGACCTGTAAAACGGAGCTCGGAGTGGACCTTGGAATTTGAAATATACAAATGTAATGCAATTAGACATCGCAACATATCCCACACACGTGTATGCATTGAATGATAATGCAGCTAGATATATGCACTGACTACAAGGTGCAATACGACAAACATAGCCTCGTATCAAGGGTGGGCGGAGAATGTGAGGAGACAAGTGCATCTTTCTTTGTGGAGTCACAATTCAAGGAGCCCGTACACTTTAAATAGCTAGGAAATGGGCATCTTCTAAGGACGAACCGCTATAGGTATGGGAGAAGAATGAATCATCTCGTGTCAGACAGACAGACAGACACTATCCCATTACATGCACATGCCACATGCCACATGTGTCATGACATATGATACAAGCTAGAACTGAACATTATTTTGTACACTCAAGATAGGAAAAGGCTTTTAACAACTGGTTGACTGAGAGTATTCCTAAGATCTGACGGACGGCGGTTTTCTTTAATTGGACACTCCAATAATTAGTCCTCTGCTTTCAAAAGTGCATGGTTAGACCATGGAGCTAATGTTTTGGTAGCTCCATGGTTAGACCAAGGAGGTATTAAGTGAACTAGTAATACCTCCTTGACCTTGGTTAGACCAATTCCAACAAAACCCTTCCTTCAGCTTTAGGGCAGGAATTTGATGTGAAGACGTGATGTGTTGAACATTGATTTTGATCAATGTTCAACATTGTTTGTGTGTGTCCTAACTAATAATTATCGAAAGAATACAAACAAACCAACCCCACACCATCCTAACGATACCGAAGGAGTGAATAATGTACCCCTGAAACACTAGCGGCGCTTTACTGCAATGAACGAAAAACCCTCACACGACTCATCCACTCATTCAAAACAGCCGAATGGGGCACCGGTGCGAAGGCTGCTCTCTCGCCATACAAGACTGTTGCAGTAGACGTACAAAGAATGTTTGATATCCAAATATGTCCGACCTAGAACACCTCTAGTCCATTAAACACATTCTCCAACATATTACTTACAGCGTATTTGTTGAGTAACTGTCTAGATGGACGATATCCCCAATAATCATTCCAAGTAAATGTAGTAAAATACCACTAGTACAAGATATCCACGATAAATGTCCATAGGATTCCGTTAGAAATAGATGTGGTTGCGGAGCACAGCCACTCGCGCGTGCATATCGGCGTTTACGATCCGTGTATGTACCTTCTCCAAAGAATTCAGTCGTCTGCTGGCAATGCAGACGGCCGCAAGTTGTATGTGCAGGTCTCGTGTTGCTGTAGACCGACGAACCAATCGCATTGCGGTTTGGCTTCGGTGGGCGTGGCGTCTTCGTACTGCATGAGTTGAACAACGAATGAAATCCCAAGCTGATTGACATACAGCACATAGTGAAAAAGCCACACTGCGCCAGTTCATTTGAGGCGTCGTGTGCTCATTGCTTTTCAACAAAACCCCGTTTTGATCGTGCGCATTTTATCATGAGAAATTGATTCTAAAGGCCTGTTTGTTAGGCTTGTCGTTCCTTTCTTACAATGCAAACTGTAATGAATAGATTGAAGTGGAAGAAAGGAGAAGAAATACGAGAGAGTACTTTATATCGCCACTAGAATGAATATATAGAACAAAATGCAATGCCCGGCTGCGCTTGGAACTGCTCAGTGTATGGGTTGCGGTAGGGCTGCCGTGTTCTAACAAGTTCTTGCCAATGAAAAGCTTCCGGGAGGTGAAACCGAGTCAACCGTGTTTCTCCAGACTGAAGCGGAGAAAAAAGAAGAAAAGAAATGAAAAAAAGTAGAAAGAGAACGACAAAAATAAACCCCTATTACACATCTCATTCACAATTTTACCTGTTTCATGCTTACCCTGCTCAATGAACCAATGTACAATCAATACTTCGACTAGTCGGAAGCAAGAGAATACACTGAATATCCAAGGGTTACTGCAATCGCGGAAGGGGAAAGGGAGGGGTATGTACAATCACACACGCACAAAACCCCACACATCTTGTGCTCTTCTACGTCTTTTTAGTTTTTTTTTTGTTGTTGTTGATAAAACTCAACGTCATTTAAAAGAAGGAGAGAAAACCTGATATAATTTTACCTACTCTTGTACCTCACTCAGTTTCAATAGGGCAATCATGCCAAGGAGGTTTGTTTGTTTGTTCATTTTCCATCTGAGAAGATGGCTGGATAGCCCATATTCAGCTACGTTAAGCTGGTCTTCCATGGGGTCCAGTTGGATGTGATGTGGGACCAATTCACCTGGTTAAACACCCCTGCACAGGTAGGGCCTACTATAGGCTAGCCCGCCAAGTAGGCTACCTCCTAGGTTAAAGGTCCAGTTTACCTTTGGGAGCAGTGATTTCAAAAATGTTCAAGATATCACATTTGATGCATATGTGTAGGTCTGTTGTATCATAAAACATCCTACCATATGAAATATTTGCAATAAAACCTAAAATATAAGGAGATATCACGGTTTTTCTCAGTAAACCGTAACTGTATACGGTTTAGTCTGGAAACATTTTTATTATAACTATTGTTCACATTTTGTGTATTTAACAACACTTCACATCAATTATACGGATTCAAATTTTGACAGTGGTTGTTTCTATCCCTAACTCACATTTTAGAACTATTTTAAAGCACTAATGCTTTCACCTGCAACTGGTAAATTATGCCTTTAATCTGCCTTTGACTTTCTTCATAGGATGGAAGAAGACAGAAACAAGATAATCTTTTTCGATATTCTTCTGACAAAAGTCTAACTAAAGACAATTCATCGATATTACAATACTTTCCTTCAAGCATTCTAATCAATTATGGATGACAGAATTACAGAATTTCGTGATTCCACTGATAATAATTTAAAAGTTGTTGTTTAGAATGTGTCGATTATGGTGATAATCATGTAGAACACGGATTTGCTGTATACAAACATAACAAATGTTTATATATAAATAAATATATATATATATATCGTTCACACTGTTACGACCAAAATCACTCTGAGAATGATCGCACAAAAGAAACAATCAACTAATGTTCAGGCGGTTTATTAACAGTGATATTGTGGGTACAGACTCGTGATCGGTTCTCACATCAGTACAATAACGATCAATAGAAACAGTTACAAATCAGTAATAGAATCACTTACACTTATTACATGCAATATCCCTGGAAATGTCCAAATACGATGCTCGATACACAAAGGAATGATCCACGATGCACCGATGAATGATACCTTCGACGTAAATCCAGAGGTGCAGGTTACGATAGTCCAAGATATAGATCCGGGTAAAATCCAAGTTATGTGTCCACAGCAAAACGTGCAGAATCCAAACGTTATGACGACCACTTTCTAATGTCCAGCGAGGAATCCAGCCCGTCACAGCTTTGCCGTAACAATGTCCGTTGACACTAAAATATGGAGTCTATCTCCAATGTAGGCAAATTAATTCTCTGCAGGCAAAATGTCTCCCAGGCCTTATCTCCACAAACACAGTTTGTATAGCAGGTAAGCAGGTAACACAGGACTGACTGTAACAAGTCGCTTCAGAGCCAGAAGTGACGTAACTCTCAGAGCAGTGGTGTTGGGTACTCTGCCTACCTCAGAATTTCTCCAGCTTTTATATCCATTCACCCCTTTCTAGTACATTCTGTAATTTTCTCCAACCTGGGGCCACATACCTGAACATACTAGCAAGTCCAAATTCCAGGAATCCTGGATGACTCACTGCCTAAATATGTGCATAACATCATTGCCAAAATTAACTACCAATCACATTGGGCTACAAGGGCAGTGCCTCACTCAGCCAGCACTTCCTAGAATTTTCTGGAATGGGTTAAATCATTCTAGATTGAGTGAGCTATAATGTATTTCCTGTCACATGCATACATGTACTGTAGCTACATTGTATACCACATAGAAAATTCTCCACTGATGTGGTCAGCCTGTATGTACTACATCTACATCATGTAGAATGTTCTCCATTAATCTGGTCACCCTGTGTACATACAATGTGCACATTAAAACAACCATGCATACAACCTTGATACATGTACATATAACTACTTGTGTGTACATTTGTGACAACACTTCTTTGCAACGAATTAATGATGCTCCCTGTAGGGCAACTGGAAGATGTATACTTTCATTCCAAAATATCATTTTTTAATTAGCTATCGTCTTTTAAGCCATGAGATTTAATGTACATATTTCCGACTGCTATTTAAAATTCTCACTGTCACAAGTACTCATTTCAGTTCTTATCTGGACCCCGTGATCGTTTGACAGTGGTATCATTAAAGACATACAACTCTTGAGGGACTAACCATTCACTGTTTGCTTGCTTTCAATTGGAATAATCTTATGAAGGCAAAAACTGTGTATCAGTAGCCTAATAGTTATACTTGCTATCCTATAAAGGTGGGAAAAACAATGTATCATAAGGTCCTCGCCAACAAGACACAACATAGGGCGAGACAACACCGTCGACAGCAAAGAGTTGAGGGAGCGTTGTTTTAGTCTATAAAACTCCAGCGAATATAATAAACGTCATGATAAAAAAATACAAACATAAAACAGACCAAAGCAGGACGTGCTCTCCTGCTGACAAAATGGATATGAAAAACCTGGGTCAACGGAAATTTGTCGTTTCGCATCAACGCTCGTGCAGAAACCAGTCAAAAACAGTCCCTCTCTTTTTCCCCTTTTTTTCTCCCGAAGTGAAGAAACCATTAAAGAGTGAGGAACCGTTTATTGTAACATCGAATGCATGTTGCGTTGTTATTTCACACATTTCAGTGTCAAATCCAGGTTAAAATGGACTGTCTCCTTTCTACCTTACGTCTGTCTACCAGGCTTGAGGACAAAATAATGTATCACCACGACAAGGCCTAAACGTATCTCGCCCAGCAGGAACTCGCCTACATTATTTGATATCCTCGCCCTCGAGACCTAAAATAAACTGTGAGCAATAGAGAGATGGAGAATTCAGTTGGATCATTATGTGTTTGCTACTTTGTTCATTAATTTTTCAATTCTTTTTTTTTTTTCATTTGTTTGCTACTTTGTTCTCCATTATCCACCCTGGTAGAAACTGGCAGTTTGTCACACGATAGTATTCACGCACGCTGTATTCTTTGTCGCGTGTATAAATTAAATATTTGTGAGTAAGGCGATTCCTGGGGTAGAATAAAACATTGTTGCCACTACATGGTTGTTACATGCGGGAATTGAAAACTAGGTAATATCAATGGTGGATTGTCAAATTGTACACGAAAACAAACAAAATTCGAACAAATTAAAGCAATGACAAATCATGAAAAAAAAAAGGTGCGCTTTGTATATTTCCACAGAATTATCATCATGAAGCCTACTGAAAGAGAGAACAAACAATAGACGGAATCAAGATAAGACACGTATTTTTTTTTTTTCAAGGGATGATAAGCAGTGATGCTGATCACAAAATTGGATTGTTGTCGCATCGGGTTTACAAACATCGCTTTGAGAATTCCAAGTTTATCGCACTAATTCGGACGAATGATTCATTTCGTTAGTAACCCGACCTGCTATCATAATAACAATGTCCACCCTGGTTTGTCCTCAGATGAATAGTCGTATGAGATAGACTGTCGCATGTCCCTTCCGCGCGAATGAATAGATATTCTGAAAAGATTACCTGCTTGCTCGCGATCAAAGAGACACCGGCCGTCAATTCTCTCACCCCGCGGTGGACGGGCCAGACACGTTCCCCCGCCTTCGATACCACCTCCTTCTCCTCCTCTTCAGTTTTTGTGTTTACGCAGGGTCAAGGCTAGTCTTGGCTCAAGTCCACAGGGAACGCCTACACTATTCAGAAGTAAAACATCAGTAGCTAATTATATGGTTACTCATGAATTTCTTATGAAAGCACCTACTGAGCAAACGCGACATTTTGATTATACTTTGATACGTCTATACATACCACTTATCTCAGCAGGATTTTTTTTTTTCAACCTGATGTAAAATGATACCCACGGAAATAAATATTCCTGTTTGCGTCTTTTGCAACGGAGTCATTGAATCATATCTTGTTATCTCGATCATCTGTCATAGTGTTTAGTTAATCGTATGTCACGTTGTTTTAGTGTTAGCTAATGGGTATCTTCCATTCAGAATAATGCCTGAAAGACGCATTTAGGGAAATGGACTCTCGAAATGGTCACAGATCAATCGCCAAGGCAGAGTTCACCAAGGTACGTCGAGAAAAGGGACGTTGTCTGACTGCTGCAAATAGAGGCAGAGTTACTGTGAAGATTATGTTATTTGCTTTGTCTGATAGCTGTCTGTGACATTGCCGCAACAGTAATCCTGTACCAGTGTCACGAAGTGACTCGACTGACGTCACAATTAGGTAGATGGTCTTCTGCATCAACAACAACAAAAATAAGGTAACAATAAAACCACAAGACATTGAAATAAGTGGATGAACACCAGCAGCTCTCTAACAATGATTTATCTGTCTCTTGTATTTCCTTTTATTCAGGACAGACAGCAATCACTGGAAATCAAATGAAAACCTATACAATAAAATGCTTTATATCGTTTGCACAATTCTCTTGTGGTACTGATTTCTATACGCATGCATTTCTTATTTGCGCGGCGTTTGTTTTCTCTGTTGAACCACAGTCTCGATTTCAAAATGAACATGAACCCTTTCTTCTCTGTTAATTCTTGCCGTTTGCTCTCTGGTTATGCGTGTGTGCGTGCGTGCGTGTATTTGTATGTGTATTTGTAGCCCATTTTAGCTGTCGTGCATTTCCTTTGTTTCTGCCTTATCGTATCGACATCAAATGTCTTTATTACAACCTGCACGGACTATCGGTCGAGCGATGCCAATGCAAAAGATGGGTTTCTATCATTCTCCTGAACCATAAGTCTGTGGTGTTGACTCTATTAGTCAGAGATCGTGAGTGCAGCCCCAATGGTATTGACACTCGCACCTTCCCTTGTTTTGTCTCCAGGACAGTCGTGTCCTTTTCTTGTCTTCTTCTTGTTCTTCGCCTGTTTTTTTCCCCACTGGATTCGTCTGGAACAGACCTAGCTAGTTCCTCGACGAATTTTCGCGCTCACCTGTGTCATAAGACACGTCATGATGAACGAACTGCAAACTTTGGCGCTCTCCCTCTCTCACAGTCCTCATCTTCTTGTCTTGTATTTTCTTTCTCTCTCCGGTCCCTTCCAAATAGTGAGGATGTCCATTTTAAACGCCACTGGCATGACAGGTTATTATACTTTCGGGTATTGATGTAACCATCTTCCAATAATCAATAAATCAATCACCGCAGCTATTCGTCAAAATCGTGGGAAGGAGAGACGATATAACTGCTTATCCATGAGGCGAGTTTCTCAAAATTATTAGCAACTCTTGCGCCTGGGGAGATCTGCGAAATCAAATCAATCAGTATGAGGTCGAATGTTGCGGGCATGTTCAAACGTTGTTCCACAGAACTGTCAAGAATATTTCATCTACCTCGGTTCACTGATGCGGTTATTCAAAAGAAAATGAGTTTCGTTGAGAAGACTATAACGACAAGAACGTTGCCAATTTTTTTGCAAAACATGATCACAACTGTGTATGATATTCTTTTTTATGTGGTTTAGCCTTAACAATGATATTACGCGATGGTAACACGACCCAAGGGTGTTGATTGTGCCACCCCAGAGCGGGAGGAGGGGGGCAATTAGAACCCCCACTGTCTCTTTTTGTAGACCAAAATGATGCCTGGTGGTGTCGTTCCCACGATAACCGGTGGGATTTGTAAATTCGAATTGTGAGTATCTGTCTTATTTCTATAATGTCGTTTACATTTTCGGAAAATTGACTACATTGTGATTCCCCAGTTTGTAGTCTAATATGGACGATATGATACAAATTACCACACAAAGACCGAATAATTTGTTTGATTGAAAACTTTGGCGAGTGCATAACTGTATCACCATGCAGTGATCACCACGACTGCTGAATCATAGTCTTGAACCGAGACCCAAAGTAGGTTAAATCCATCTTCTTCGTCTCCTTCTTCTCGTAGTTTTCTTCTTCTTCTTCTTCTTCTTCTTCTTCTTCTTCTTCTTCTTCTTCTTCTTCCTCCTCCTCCTCCTCCTCTTTCTCTGCTCTTCTTTTTCCTCTTCCTTTTCATCTTCTCTGCTCTTCTTCTTTTCTCTCTCTCTTGCTTCTTCTATAATTCTCTTTCCTCCTCCTTGTCCTTCGCTTCCACCTCCTGCTTCCTTCAATTCTAGAATCTCATGTGCATCTTATCACGCACCGTACACTTTGTAATTTAAAGAAAGACAATCGTTGATCCGTAGAACAAAAGTGTTTCTGAGTTTTAGGCTTAATGAAAACAACGAGATTGTAATCCGTGACTGCATATCGCCCATATTATTCAACAAACCCATGTGAAATGTTCCATTACAATGATGTCGCGGGAGGGGGGGGGGGGGGGGCTGGCAATCGCACAGACGGCAACTTGTTAATTTTCAGCTACTAAATGACTCTGTGTGACTACACCACAAAAGTGTTTGCTTTCTCTTCTGCTCAGACTTTCAGTTGATTGCTCAAGCACGTTAAGCAATGGCATCTTACCTATGCATGCGAATAAAAAAATAAAAAAGTAACAAAAGTAATGATGAAACATGTTTCCGCAGTGTGCAAGAACTTAATGCCCTGTGATTATCGATCGCGCCTTCCTGTTTTCGAAGTGCCATAACACATTTTTTTCCCATCAAATATAATAATTGTGTCAATCCGATCGTTTCAATAGTAGGCCTATACGTTTGGCATTGAGGCAGAATCTATCCGCGATTTGGGCAGAACTCTTGGATTGTATATAGTGACGCAATAATATACACAAAAATATATTCCAAAAATAAATACACAGAAATAATATTCCAAAAATATTCCAAAAATATATACACAAAAATATATTCCAAACTTGTAACAAAAAAATAATGACGGTTTAGATACAACGATGAAAATATACAAAGTAGACCTATGATACTTTGATAACCATACAAAAAAAAAAAAAAAAACTGCTTCGCGTTTATCGAAAAATTTGTCATTGTTGGTATATAATTATGTTGGTTTGAATATTATGTTTGCTCCGAATGTTGAGTTGTGTGACCAACATAATTATTATATGAGAAACGCCTGCCTGCCTTCATTCAGTCTCTCCATATATCGCGTAGATACTGGAGATGAAGTCATAACTGCCTTGCATTCGTACTTCAACGCTAATGACTTTATCCTCTGCTCTCGCTGGAGTGAACAGTGCCGGGTAATTCACAGTTCTATTGCCACCTTAATCCAGGTGAGATGATACATCAACAACCCGCTTTTAGCTGTAGAGACACCGCCGCAAACTCTATTTTTAGTCAAAAGACCTGGTTTAGTCAGCAACGGTACACAAAAAAAGGAGAAAAATCCCCTGTCAATCCCTAAACTCTCTATAAAGTAATGCTTTGACAACACATCCGTGGCCGACGGTTAATCGCTACGTCCTAACTCAATCAACACAATCAAAGCGTGCCAACGGGATACCTCGATCAGACCGATTTGAAAGGTGCTGTACAAAACTACGATAAAAAAGGAATTGACCAAGGGCTATCCAACATGATCGGGGAGAGGGGGGGGGGGGTGGGTGGGGTGGAGGGGAAGCTCTTGCTGCGAACGAGTCTACTGATCAGCTATTGCCAAGGCATGTAAACTTATACAAAGAGACAATAGAGACTTCCATGACACAAAAAGTGCAACGATGTATGTAAAAAGTGCATTTATACGGTCAAAATATCTCGAAAACGACGTCACATGACGTACTGTTAAGGTAATACAGCAACACCCTGCGTTATTCAAGTGAAACACATCAAATGTGGCAGTTTGGATTAATGTCGATTATGCGCTATTAATTGGCGAGGGGTGCTGGTGGAGTGTTGTAGGCTTATCTTTCATACTACTAGGCCTGTATAGTACCAGGAACGTTGCTGCTGAGGATGTATACTTTATGGACTGTACGTGCTGATGTCTCTCGCACAGTGAAAAAAAAAAAACAAAAAACACTGCCTCGTTCATGAATCATAAAGTCGTTTGATATTCTCTTCAAAATGTGGTGTTGCATTTTGGGGGAAGGGGAGGGGGAATTTATGTTTCATTGGGAGATAAACACCTCGTATATCAACTGCCATATCGCCATGTAGTACTGATTAGAGTTTCTGAGCGTAATAATCAACTCCCCTTTTGACATCGGTATGTATACCGTGAATTAAAACGTCATATTGTTACCTGTGGAGCACTGTTAGCTTGCTTCAACCATGGAGTTTCAACAGAGTGGCAGTTTTCATCACAGTGAAATATATGGCAGGATTTTCGCATTCAAGAACTCTATCGCAGTAACCCTGATGGTAACGAAAATTTAGCTGGAACCGCATTTACTCTTTTGTGAGGATATCTTAAAACTTCCCAAATCAAACCCGCCGATAATTCATTCTCGGCTACAAAAAGCCTACTTAATCCTATAGCTAAGAGAAGACGGAGGATTTTACATTTTAGGCGTGACCAGATTGTATCAATGTGTGTCTGTTTACAGACAAGTCAATACTTAATCAATGATTACCCGTTTAGCGTTAAGTAAATCACTGAGACGGACAAAAGTGCGGGGGCTCTAAACACTACTGCCGCGACTTGGCAAACACGTCGGAGCTCATTTCTGGCCTCCTAACGAAGATGGATAAGCCTGGCATCAAAAACTCATTAACACAATTAACTTCACGTAGAACAAGGCAGCTTTCTGGCCAATATGCAGCTTGTTAGACACAGTGGAATCATCTCTTATGTATAGTCTATACACCGATAAACAATACTTCTTCACAACTTTTTGCAGAACATTGCGTAACCAAGGTTATTTAAGCGAGATACCTTTTGAATTAAGGTAGATAAGCTCTTTCTGGATTTGATGTCTGTACCGATCTTTTTATAAATTAGGATTTGTGCCAAGAGAGTATTATGAGAGAGAAAGAAAGGGGCGGGTGTGCTATGGGTGATAAGAATACATTGCACGCACATCACATTCAAGACATGGTAGTTACCATCGGTTCAACGGTCTTTTACATTGCAAAACATGCGAAAAATATAAATCAAGGGGGAAAAAGATATAGAATTAAAATCAAGAAATTTTTAATGACAGTTGATTCGATTAGCTAATCAGAATGATAAACACAAATTCACCGAATCCCATTCTTTCTCTCTCTCTCCCTCTCTTTCTCTCTTCCTCTCTTGCCCGAAACAAGCATTTTATTTTTGTTGTGTGCAACAAGTTGGAGGAAGTTGAAGTACGTAGAAGGTGTCATTCACAATCGAAATAAGACTTAAATGGTACGCCCACCGTCATTGTGTAAATGTTCGGTCTGAATTAGAACGCCATCGACTTAAAACATCGACAACAACAACAACCACGACAATTATATCGGTCGGACGACAGGGGAGAGAAATCTGACCAGTCAATATTGGGAGTGTAGGATGGCTGGCCATCCGCCCCGACAGG
Source organism: Diadema setosum (assembly GCA_033980235.1). NCBI lineage: Eukaryota > Metazoa > Echinodermata > Echinoidea > Diadematoida > Diadematidae > Diadema > Diadema setosum. The sequence continues at coordinate 2,914,896 of CM067068.1, forward strand.
AAACTCGCTTCGAGCTGGAAGTGACCGTGATGAATCGAGTATTTGACAAATAGAGAAATGGGTATACTTTTGGGGGTTCTCTTCCACCAAACTCTGCCACTTCACTCCTCCCCCTTCCCTCCAAAAATCGATTCCGGGATGATAAATTGCGAGCAAGAGAAGTTTTTGATTTCTTGGGGATAAACACCATCGCGTGCCACTTTTGGCCCAAGACTGGATATATCATGCTATCATTGTGTCCTGGCATATAAGCAACAAAAAGATGTCTTTGAATGCCATTGGCATAACAACCAAAACCCATGCAAGCTGAAGCTTCGAACACTTATGCTTCATGTTTTTATTTTGTTTCATTTGCTATATATATATATATATATATATATATATATATATAGGCCTATATATATATGTTACCCGGGTCTCGGGTAACTGGGTTGAATTCACAATCCAATATCACTTTCGATCTGTATGCAGAGAAAGATAACACACGTCCAGTCAAGATGGATGCAGGGATGAAAGTGTTTCTCTTTATTCTGGTATAAATCATACCGAATTTCAATGATCATATTAATCGCAATCAACATAATTATCAAACACTTCTTCTCATCAACACAATATGAATGACACATGCAAGTTGCTGATATGAATATCTAATTCTTCTTCAGTGTAATTGATAATTTACCTTGCTTAATATCATGATGCTTGATTTATACCTCAAAGAGTCTCTAAAATCAAAGGTTAATTATGACACTTACTCGCAACAATCAATCTTAATATTCCTTTGTAGTAAGCATAATTAACTGTCAAATTCTCCTCTTACAAAAGCAATCTAGCTTAACCTTAACCAGTCATTTAAAATACAAATGATTTAATCAAGTAAACGCAACTACATATCATTTGATTAATCTCTGTTTGTATCCATAAACTGAAATACAAATGATTAAATAAACCTAAACCTGGAATGCATTCACTCCTATGGCAAGAATTGTTTTAAAAGCAGGTGGGGAAAACTAGTCGTTTTGGTACTGTACACTGCCAAACAAATCTAACTTCTTTAGTTTTCCTTTATTTCTCTAAAAGTCAGGTTTTCTCTCTCTTTCCTGCTCGTTTCTATATTTTATTCCTCTCATATAAAACAAAACGCTTCTGTAAAATCTTTTACCATATAAACTTTTGCAACATTTGAGATGATCCCTGCCGTCAGGCAAAAGCGAAAGTATTTCGGGAATGTTACTACAGTCGCTCTGAAGACCAAACTTTGGGGACGATCCCTGAATAATTCCTTTTAATTTCTTTATACCAAAGTGAGGAACTGGCCAAAAAGTGAGGAACTGAGGAGCTGGGAAAGTGAGAGAGACACTGACCACAACTATAAACACTCCGTCCAGAGAGCTAGTGGTCAGAGCTCTGGCCGATAAGGTGTGGAGGTTGGCGTGAGTCACCCAAACTGTGTTCACACCGACTCTCTGTGTCTACCTCTATTCTACATGTATCTACAAATGTACACTATTATCATCCGTCACTGTTTCCATTCTGCACAATGCTACACTACTATTCCATTAGCATCATACCAAGTATTCATGTATTTACAATTAGCACACTCGTTAAGGCATTTGGGCTTTCAGTCAGAATAACATATATATCAGTTACTTTTCAGTCATTCCCAAGATAGCCTAAGGTCAACAGACTCTTGCACGGTGCACCGCCTAGGAGAGTGTTTACACTGACCGTTCTACTCTTTCTCTTCCACAGGACAGTACAGCCTATGGCTTGTTCACACTCGCACAAGTAGCACTTAATCCGGAATTAAATCAGCTTAAGTTGTAATTTCAACTCTTACATCATGAAAACTACTAAATCACTACACAAATATAACAGTAATACAATTTCTATTATTCATCAACACTAGCATACCAGTCATATCCAGTCGTAAGTGATAATAGGTCAATACAAATACATATATTCAATAACTTCGCTGAGAACACCACTGGTGTTCAGAATTCCTCTTTTCTGAAGGAATAACCATTCAATTCGACTACAAAACACTAAATATCACAAAATCACCAATTATACCAATCGGAAGGGATAATTTTGAATAATTGAAAAGGGGTAAAAGCAAGATTTCTTACCTGTATGCAGAGAAAGATAACACACGTCCAGTCAAGATGGATGCAGGGATGAAAGTGTGCTCAAAACCACATCCATCTGAGTGATGTCATTTTTCTCTGAATTTCAAGCAGTTTGGTTAAATCCACTCCGGGTTTTGGGGGTGGATGGATCAAGTTTGTGAGGGTATGTTCTTGTCATTTGAATCAATGCAATTGTGTAAACTTTCAAAAAAATGGGGGGGGGGCTATTTTCTTGGGGTATCACATATATATATACATAGCAAATGATATATATTCCCCAAGAAATATATATATATATATATATATATATATATATATATATATATATATTTCTCTCTGCAATGCCTTGAATATATTGCGTTATTGGTAAATGTCGCTAAGGTAGACAAGTTCGCACGCAGTCAACACACACACACACACGCACAGAAAAAAACAATATCTACTGACAGCTTAATATCTTGAAAGCAAAATGTTATTAAAGTAGAGGGGAGAAGATGTGCTATATGAAAGATTTTTATCACTATCTTGTCTCCCTCTGCAGTGGCAGATCCAGAGGGGGGCGCAAGAGGCGCACGCCCCCCCCCCCCCTTATTTATCGTTAAAAACAAAAGAAATAAAAAAAAGTGAAATGAAACCCGAAAGTGGCACCAGAAATATTAATTGCGCCCCTCCCCCCCCCCCCTTTACAGAATTCCTGGATCCGCCCCTGCTCTGTACAAAATCATCGCAAGATCGCAACTGCTGGTCTATTCTTTTAACGAATATGTCGGAAAATGGAACTAGCAGGAATCGAACCAGCTCATCTACTGTTTTCTTGGCAGCGACACTACCACCAGGCTATCCCTGGTTGCCGGTAGTGACAATACAATGTCGGTATTCCAGAGCCTGTGCTTTTGTTCCAAATTCATCGTGTCACTATAGCGGTATTCAAAAGACAAGGAAATAGTACAATTAATCCAATATTCATCAAGCTACATACTTAATTTTTCGAGGGACTTTGAATGACCAAGTGTGAGAAAATTTCACGGCAGCCGTTAGTCAGAATACCATCATTTGGATATTTCTGATACCCTAAAACAGTAGATTATCTTGGAACGGTTGAATTATTCCTGGGATGCATCGTTAACATGATCAAAAGACCCGCGGTGATTGCGTGAGGCAACATGACTTTCATGGCCCATTCGCTTTGCGTATACAATACAATGCATTATACATGCAGATATACGGAGCATTAGTTTTTGGCGTCCAGTCAGAGCAAACTAAAGTCAGAACCGTGTTATGATCAGCGCTTTTGTCCTGAAATGGGAGTTTATTTCTTCAGACGTCACAACCATGCGCCCGAGAGAAAACTACAACTTCCCTCTTTCAGTCTTCTTTGTTGGAAAGTGTGACGTAATGTCAACATCTAACAGATCAAAAAATTTTGTATCATTTTTTTTTTCTAAGTCTTCGGTATTTTAGGACCACACTGTTTCAACATCTAGGGTAGATAAATCCCATGCTATACATTCATCATACTCCATTCCGAAATCTCTAAAACGCATGTTGAATGGATTACTTGCTGATGCACGGTAAAATGATTATAGTTATTTGATGTACGACACTATTTGTTTTTTTATTTTATTTGTATTGTTTCTGCATTTTCATTAAAAGAAAGGGAATGCACTTATAACAATAATGACATACCTCACAAATTCGGAGTCCAATATTCGGTATATCATGAATGAAAGCATCGATATTCTTGTGTTTAAAAACAAAGTTTTTTGTATGGTCTTTGTCAATGACGAAAACTATAACAATTGAGTATAAGTTCTGGAGTTAGGTCGCTTTGACATATTCGTTGAGAAATAGAAACAGATTTGTATTCATTTCCATTCTTGCAAGACAACGCGTTTCTGCATTACGCACCTTTGTATAGTGTAAGACAGTATAATAGTGTGGTAATGGAACACCCTGCATTACTACAGTTCAGTAGAGGTAGGCCGCTACTACCTAAAATTTCCTCCTCAACTCTATGGCTGCTGATGGGGCTACTTTAGAACGTGAGTCTGTGGATTACCATGTTTGCGACCATAAACCGCTATTCATTCACAGAGATTAGCTTCCCTATATCCGCTGATTGATTTTAGACTTAATTTGATTTGATTATACTGATTCATTCACGCGTTCATTTATTTATCATTTACAGACCTGCTAGTATTCATTATACGTTAACTGTACTTGCAACATTTCCATATATTTTCTTTTTAACGTAAGATAGGGCCCATGTCAGGTTGGATATACATGTACGTAGAAGTCTCATACTAGTATAGTAATGATCCTGAAATAAATCTGTCAGTGGTAATCAAACCAATGTAAGATACAGCAGCAAGTATTGGAAATGTGGGGTGCACTATTCATGAGAGAGGGCGATGGGGTTCATGGGAATGAGACCAATGCTAGAATCTTTTCGTTTAAATTCATTGAACAAAAAGAAGACGATGGGAATCGGAAGGGACACTGAAAATTCACCCTTTCATCTCCTAAGATGATGAAGTACTGTCATGCCCGTACGATGGCCGCGGTAATGAATAATACTAAGCGCGTCTTCCATCCTGTCGGGACATTGTGACGTCATTAATTTTCCAAGCCTCGTCTTCCCCATCATGTCATAGTGCACTCCGCTCATCTCGATCTTCGTCACGTGACAATGGCGCCGCCAAACGAAGTCAGCGGGGAAAAAGGGCGACTGAAAATGCAGGGTATATGTAGCGATTGACAAATCATGGTGAATATGGCACGGGGGATTTCGCCGCAGGGTTTTTGTTGTTGCTTTTCCCCTTTTCTTTTGTGTGAGTGCGTGAGTGTATATTTGGTTCTGTTTTGCTTCGTTTCTTCTCCCTTTCTGCACCATAAGTTGTAATCTTTCGTTTGCGCACGAAAACAATCACATCAAACCACACATTTTATTAGACTGTCTCATTAAGAGATATCACTGCACGTGTCACGCAGAACTGAATTCCAGGAAATTCGTTTTCCTTGTTTTACCAGCTATTCAAGTATTATAGCAACATTTATGACGTATACAGTTGGATCCTAGTATACGAAAACACAAGCAGACTAAGAAATACCAGGGAGGTGAGTTTTCTCTCACCTCCCTGGAAATACTGGCGGTGTTGAATAAAAGCTTGTTTAAATGATATGCATGCCAAAAAAAAAATCATTTCTATGTGTCTATAAAAGGAAATGAATGTGTCGACGCTACTTAGGCACTAAATGATTACATCATGCAGATGCCAAGTTACATGCATCGAATCCAATCAATTCTAAATCTAATTTGCATCACACTCCATATACAATGAATATACGGCAGATTCTATATGCCACGGGTTTGAAGCAAATCTTTAATTGCTCGTTCGTATACGTAAATAGGAAAGACACCTCTCATACAGACTGTAGTTTAGCATGAGACAGCTGAAATTGCGAAAAGCGGAATCGCTGATAATTATACTAGAATGGTATGGACGGTTTGAATGTCAGAGGGTCATTTGAATATGGCGGCCATTTAGGGACTTTGTATAGTCTTCCTGGTCACGTGACCAAGGCGCCACTTGCGATGCAATGACAGAAAGATAAAAATATCATATCTAGAAAGGATTAGTTTTTGGTATCTTAACTGATTGAGAACTCCGAATATCTTGCAGTGTCTTGAGCAGAGGTATGGATATAACAAAAAAAAAAAAGTTATTCGAACAAAGTTTGCTTTCAAATTTACGAAATTCTTCCGTCGAGACGTTTTTCATTGCAACTGATTGCTTTGTAGGTCAAAAAAGAGAGGTACTGGACTGGTGACGTCAGACACAAGACCCGAACGATTTATTTAAAGTGTCTGTGGATCGCAAGAAGATTGTTACCGACATTCAGGGCGCCGTGGATTTCTGGGGATATCATATCCGATTTCACATAACTAAACGCATTCATTCCCCGAAAACAACAATTAAAGGGCGGCTCTTGGCCATAGATCTGCATTAATCTCAAGTTCTGAAATCTCCTGAAGAAAGCTTATAAAGCTATCTCATATACTTGCACACGATGAAAACGAACTAAAAACTTACAAAACACATACATTGAAGAACACAAGATCCGGGAGAATTCGTTCAGAGCGAATCTACGGGTACAATATTGCTGATGCCTCACACGACTAAACAAACCCACTCGTCTTCTAGTAAACACGCTTCAAGAGAGGACAAAAGGTAAGAAAACATCAAAGAGGTTTCCCTTGTATGCCGAACTGTCACACAGCTTTGGGGCGAGACGGCCGAATGCTTTCATTCAGAGTTTCGTTTCGTCTCTTCTTCTTTCCCTCTCTCTCTGGTTTACTCCGTGAATGACGATGGCTTCGGCTCAATTCTGAAATCAATATCAAGCTCTTCAATCGGTCCTCGTGGCTAAAACCCCCTATTTTAGGCTTCTTTCCTCCATTTCTTTTTCTCTCCGTTTTATCCCGTGTTGGCGGTGGCGTGTAGTTGTACTTCCTATTCAGTGCTTGACCACACACATTGCGGCGCCGTTAGCTGTCATGGTAACGTTGACTATCGTCGATGCGCAAAGGGTATTGTGACGAGCAAGGTACTTTTCATCCTTATACATACCGTATGTCCCCCCAAAATTACAACGGTACTCTCTGCAATGATAACTTTAAAAATAGAGAATCAATCCAAACACAATTTCAGGGTATGAAAATATAACTCATTGCCCACATCTTATAGAAAACCCCATTGAATTTGCTGCAGTATAAGAGAAATGGGGATTTTTGAAGAGAATGTCAGGAATCCCTTCCCTCCAAGTTTAGTCTATTGTGTTTACAGTATAAGTATGCTAAACTTGAAGAATCAGACCAATGACATGCTTTACAACAATCCACATTTCTCTGTGACCGCTTAACCAAATTGAATGGGGATTTCTGCAAAATAGATCTAAGATGTTATATTCTAAGACGCTGAAGTAGCATTTTGACGGTTTAGTTATTAGGTGTTATCAATGCAAAAATCCGATTGGTTTTTTTTTTTGTTTTGTTTTTTCGGGACATACTGTATATGATTCCGACTAAGACCATTCCCGTGACGACTCCCACTGTTTCTGGGCGCATTCTATCGCGTCGGGCCAATATACCTCGGTGTCAGCAAGGTGCAACAAGACTCTATCAATTCATGTTAGAAAGCCTAAGAATGCCTATATGTTCCCTGATCATAGCTTAGACCGAACGTTACGAACCGTTACAGTGAGAAAGAACGCATTGGACAACAAAGGCAAAATTCGGGCGATTAGCAAGACAAAGCAAAATCAATACTTTCGAGGTTAAATATTTCAGGCTTGTCGGGAATTTGAGGCATCTTTGTCAGGGGTATTATGTTTGAGTAAGATACAATGTCGGAAAACAAGAGGTACGTGGACAGGTTATAACAAACCTTCAAAAATATCCAGAATGCTGATATGAAACATTTACACACCTCATCCGATGAAGAAATGTATCACTAAAACTAAGCTATATACTCACAGCGCTTATTCAACAAATAGATCGCCAAACTCTACAAGTGAATAATAATCCAATCACAACTTTCTAAATGACTTTGAAATGACTTTGACAGATATTATATATATACATATATATATATATATATATATATATATATATATATATATGTATATATAATTTCATTTTTCCACCCGTTCATGCCTCGAAATAATCGCAAGATGATTCACTGTAATGCATGATTGATGCATGCAACCAATAACAAAAGCTGAAATAATTATGTTTATTTACGGAGCTGGAGGTGGAGTTGTATTGGCGGACATGTGATAAATTCCACAACTATGGCAAAAACATACTAAATATCTTATGCGGTGGGAATGAGATGGCAAATAACATGGGTAAACTCCTTTTCAAAGTTATTGATGACTTCAGGACAAGCGTCCAACTGTGACCATATTTGTAAATGCAACTTACTCTGTTTTTACTTCATTTTTCAGTCCTGCCTTGAACTTAAAGTAACCCTTCGGAGGAGCCCACACACGATCTCATAAAAGCACAGTCGGCAGCTATATCCTTTATTATGTGAGCTGAACATGCGAAACGACACGACTATGTATGCCTGTCGATCGCTGGAGCAAATCGCCATTGTCATCGTGCGCTAGAAGATCGGATTATCGATCAGGGTGTACCGGAATGGGAGTGCTCGGCAAATCGATCGAATCCCTTTCTTCGGGTTTTCGGAAGCACGGCGAAGTGGGGAACACACATTGCAAGAAAGATCTGGGCAAAACTGTTGCTGAACAAAACCATGAACATTCCAATCAGCTGACTGCATGGATACGTCGCGCTTTGCGGTGTTTGATACATACGACCTTTTGTGAGGGCATTATCAGGCGCGGTGGAGCACCCCAATTATCTCGCAGAAATCCATCGGCAGCCGAGCCTCATTTGCATAAAGTAAACAACATGTACTCGCGTAGTTGAGAAAAAGTAAACAACTTCTCAAGCTAATAACAATTTCAGGAAACCTATTTTCGGATTAAAATTGAGTTAGTTTGAATTTGAAAACATGTCCGAATATGCACATATAACATATTAAAGGATTTGACAATGATAAAATGTGAAATTTTAGCGAAAACCTGGCGAGCAAAATTACCAAAAATATGCCTCGAAAATCATCCTAAGATTCACGAAGTGTGATTGCGAAACAAAAGCGCCATTCAAACAAAGTACACCGAAATTTATTTATCTGCTTGCATTTTAAATTTCATACCATAATATTCCCGGCCATGGTTGTGTCGGAAAAAAACAGAAGGTGATGTCAAAAATGACACGAACGCAAAGCGTACAGGTCGGTCCCATGTATAATTAATCGCGTCACTGTGGCGTTGCATGTCACAGCACACACAACGCATTGCTGCATGCAGCGTGCGCGGCAGCAGCTCAGCAATCACCGCCGTGCGACACTCAGCAAAATTGACTGCGTCACATGCAAACCAACAATGGGCCGGATGCATAAACGCTAGCAATTGCTTGTGCTAGCCTTTTACTCGAATCCGTATGCATAAAAACAAGCAATTGCTTGCGAGCAGAAGCTCTTGCTAGCAAGTACAAGCAATTGCTTGCTGTCCGCAAGCAATTGCTTAGAGACCAAGCATTTGCTTAAAAACGTATGCATAAAACATACCTTTTGCTAGTTCTTGCTAGCAATTGCTTACGATTTTCCAAGCTCTGTAAAATGAGCTTGAGCTTTTGCTTATCTGGGACGTTCCCTTTTAAGTATCATTTTCATATTCATGGAAGAAAGACAACAATTGTGAAGGAGTGGTATAAATCTACAAGAAATTACTCTTAAGTAGAGTAAGAAATTTTTCATTTCAACAACGGGAATGTCCAGTGGTTAGCACGCAAAATTTGATGAAAAACAGGTAGGATGTCTCACTTCGGTGGAGAGCAAGGAGACGTCTCTCCACGTGCGATCTGGCAGATGCGGGCTATTGTAAGCAGTGGTGGGAATCAGCCAGTAATACGAGTGTGTGTATAGTTGTGTGTGTGTGTGCCCTTTCAAATGCATGCTGCCACACTCGCCTTTGTTCTTGTGTTCGCACAGGCGTGACGCTATTGTTCGAACCCTAAGCAATTGCTTGCTGAATGCAAGCAAAAGGTATGTGCACAAGCAAAAGATTATGCATATGTATTTAAGCAATTGCTTGAGCTACACCTTTTACTAGACGAGCTTGTGCTTTTGCTTGAAGCAATTGCTTACAAGCAATTGCTTGTTTTATGCATTCGGCCCAATGAGCACGAAATCCTGAATCTCACGTACCACGCATGCCCAATATTACGGGAAAAGAAATGACGTCATTTTCAATTGTTTCGCCGACTACAATTGTCTATTCCAAACCCTGTAGAAACAAGTTGATTTCTCAAAAAGTACAGGTGGTACAAAGCGAAAACTTTCACCATATGTGGATTGAGGCCTGATGAACTTATGTTGCCAGTTTCGGACACATTGGAGCCCGGCCATAGTCCAGTCGGAAAAAAACAGAGAGCATGTTTTGCGAGAGGTGATTTTCAAAACGCTTTAATATCTCAAGTTCTAGTGCAGCAAATTTCATAATTTTTTCATCAAAAGGAAGGTATTTAAAAACTTAGATAGTGTGGGAAGTTTGAGTTTACTAGCGGCACGCATAGCGGCACAAGGAGAAGGTAAAGATTTGACTTTTTCATGCACACAGTTTCGGGCAGCCGTGGATGCCCGTTGGAAATTCAAATAGAACGGGGCGATAATGAGATGCAAATTGGGGTGCTCCACCGCGCCTGTTATAAACTGGCGCGAATAATTCACAAATGACAATTCGCAAGGAATTTTCATCCGGTATTCAACAAATTCGCTGCTTCATAGAATCATGACGTACAAGGCAAGATGCATCCCTTGAGAATGTCTTACTGATTGACGGAAGAGAGTATTGATAGAACCCTGATCGATTACGAAGACTTTCTGTGGAAAAGATTGTATCTTCTGGGCAGTTGTTCATGCGGCAAAACAAGTCACCAAATATACCGGAAGTACAGGAATGAATTTATGTATAGGCTTATAGGTGAAAGTAAAGAATTGGGTATACGTACTCATTCGTACTGGGTGAATACTTCGGCACTGTCAAAAAAGAAAGAAAGAAAGATCCACAAAAACTCTTGGTTTTAATGCGACATGGATACAGGTATTTCGCCACTTAAGTGTAACTGCGATCGTGATGTGAATTTTGAAGGGCAGTATAAGTTCTGATCTACGTAAGATATCAGTATAACCGTATTTGCATGATAAAAACGTATACGACATGGAGCATGTTGGATGGTGCGCGACGGTATTTGATACAACGTTTACTTATCGAATGGTGATTTAAACAGATACGACTCAGTCGCGTTGGTTGGCAAGTCCATAAAAGTATATACGGCGTAATAATCCCCTCTAAATCAAGAGTACTACCATACCGTTGTGGTTTGTTACTTTTACAATAGGCCGCGAATGTATTATCCAACTGTAGGGGGGGGGGGAATTGGAAAAAAGATTTGCTGATGACTTTATAAATCACTTATGGACATTATATACCTATAAAAGTCTGGTAATGTTTTCATAATTTATGCCCTGGACCTTTGTGGGTTTGAAAAAAATATATATCACAATAAATACATATGATGTGAGTGCTTGAATAAACTGCCTGCTTTCTTGTATCGAATCAGTGCCATGGAATAAAGCAACAAAAAAAAAATGCAGTGATTTGTATTTGTGCAATCTTACTGTTACATATTTCACAATGCTCTTGAAAACTCGCACACACAGAGAGAGAGAGAGAGAGAGAGAGACACACACACATACAAACATACAGAGAGGGAACGAAAGCAGAAACGAACTCGAAATCGACTCGACTCAAGATAAGACCGAGACCCTCAAAGAACGATCGATCGAACGATACTGCGAAGACAGAGACTGTTGTGAAGCTTAGATAAGGCGGATTAGTTGTCTGAAGTTCTCCCTGCGGCATAATCCCAACATAGTCCTGGGAAGAGAATCCGATGTATGGGTTCAGTACTAAAGAGATCATGATTGTATACGAGTGTATTGATAACAGAAAAGAAAGAACACACACAGATAATGTTATCACATACCAAGTGGTCTTAACGGAGTGGGTTTTTGTGATTTAACGAGAGAACGAGACGGGAATGCTAGATTAATGCTGTAACAGCATGAACAGTATCGATGGTCTTTAATCGCTATCGGTATGTTGTGTTCCCTTGTGATTAATGACGAATGCTAAACATCACCCTATCATTAATCAAACAATTCTGTTATCGGTGTGTTCTTGTCAGGAAAGAGAAAGAGAGGAAGAGAGGGGGGTAAACTCAACAAAAATTAACGCAAGAGTTCATACCAATGTACCACAATTTATGACGTTGACATATCGTTCGTGACAGCGCCATTCCCATTGCAGCTATGTTATCTACATGCCGCCAGTGCTGTGGGTAATAATCACATTTATTTTGTTATTCTGGCCCTTGTAAAATATTATTAACTTCCTTTTTAGTCCGCGAAGATGAACATAATTGCCTACAGAACGTGACGAAAGGTTTTCCATCCCTTATCAGAAAGTTATAAATAATATTTGAGAAACGGAAAAAAAAAACACACACCATAACTTTGCTATATAATGGGACTTGAACGCTGTAGCGGCCGCTGATGACACCTGTCATTTCACTATATGAAAGAGAATTTGAAAAGTATCACAAATCGTCCAGATTAACAATAGGCAACATCAACTGTAACCCAATGGGTGAACTAAATGTACACAAGTGCCTTGAGAGCGAACATTATCATTATCACGTCTGACGTCACAAATTACGTCGTAAGAGGATTTCTCACTTGAATTGGAGGCGACATCGGCCTCTTTCATCGATGAACTGGTGGCGGGGAGAAAAAAGGTAAAGGGGCTGGTCCCAGAAGGGCACACCGAGACGGTATAAGAGCTCCCAGAAATTGCCACACGTCGTTCTGTGTTTGAAGTCTTGAGACGCCAAATGATGTTCGAGGGGGGGGGGGGGGGTGTTAGGAGACTTATAGAGAAACAGCAACATAGCGAACCGAAATATATTAAAGTGGTTATTTTTTTTAAGTCGTGGAGGAGAAAAAAAAATGTCTGTCAGAGGTAGAGCGAAGGAGTTGGGAACGGAGGACATTGAGAGATAATCTATAATGTTCGAAAACAATGTGTCAAGATGACTATGGATTGTGTATATGGATATCATGCATTTGAGTATGTTTGGAACGTTTGTATGGACAGAGTGAAACACAAAGAAGGAGAGATGGAGGGAACTTTGACACAGTTTTTCGACAGATATAGCTCATAACTTATGCACTCATGCGATACATTTCACATCAACTTGGGGAACATGACATGAAGTTTGAATTGAATACTATTTCCGACTGTAAAATTGCGGAATGCAGAATAATTATTCACTGTCTGGGAGGAGATTTACATCTGAAATAAAGAAGAAAAAAAAAAACGGCCCATAATACCAGGATGGAGCGAAAACTTGAGGCATTATCTCTGCACGAATTGTATTGATATCCAACCCACTTGTCATGGCGACCGCGCCCACAGCGTCACTGCTCCGTCTGAATAAAGTATTACGCACTGGTTTTAAGGTGGGCTAAGGAATGCGATAAATCGCTGGCCCATTGTGGGGGAGAGGACTCACAAGTGAACGACACAAGTGCAAAGTTTACCCAAGTCATCGAGAGGGAGTTATTGAGGGCTCTACATGCATAGGTCATCGGAAAGCGGGGAATTCGGCATCGTTGTTGTTGTTGTTTTTTTTTTTTGGTTTGTTTGTTTGTTTTGTTATGTTTTCCTATAAAGCCACTCATTGGGAGTGTTGGTAAACTCACCTGGGGTCAAGTAAGATGCAATGGTTGTCGACCCTGTAATCATCGTTAATACATACCTTCCAGGGAGTGGCTGGTTATCTTAGGGCGACGACTGCTATATTTCAGAGCATGCAGTCTGCATCAGCCTTTGCTTCTTCACTGACGATACCTATGTAGAAGAAATTCAACTTTCTCCTCGTGAATATATTTCCTACTAGCGGTATCGCATTTAAACAAAAATAAACTCTATATGCACTATTGCGCAAATAATGGGAATTCCACTCAACACGAACTGTGACAGAGGCTGTATATATATATATATATATATATATATATATATATATATATATACTTTTTTTCGTAAACCCAACGTTCACGATGAAGCACCACTCATTTTATCTTCTTTCTCTTAATTGTTTTATTGCTAGTTATGTTATTAATTTTTCAGCAGTGGATGTTGCATCATGCTGCATGTTGCGTAAGTTTCCATAATGGTGAAGATAATATCAAATGGTCGACCATTGTAGACGGGTCGGAAGTGCAGGAATTCAATATCGCATACTTATGAAATTAGCCTAATGATGATTGGTGTTATTGTTTATATCCCTGTTTATTATCTGTCGTTCCATTAACTTGGTTTTATCTTGTAACGAAGCTAACTCTCTTCAAACAAAAAAGATGTCATTCAAAACTTTTCACGTTTCAGCACCCACGACCACTGAACACCCACACAAGTAAACCCACATCTGCATATTATACACACTTATGCACCATACCATGCATTAGTTTTGTATACAGTATCCACACACTCGGGACGCAATCAACCGTAATCATAAAGTATATATGCACCAACTGATTCGTTAAGGTTAAAGTCTTTAACGTTTTCCAGCGGAAACAAAAGCTCTGCTCCTGACGGCGGGATCAAGGTGAACAATTGAGTTTTGGGTATGATTGATGGTGAAAAACGCATCGATCAATAGACATCCCAGCGTTTGGGCAACCGGCTGTGCTATACATCGCAATTGTAAACACTTCTTCCTCCCATGCACCTACTATCCGTAAACTCAATGTCAATTTGTTTGATACAGAAGAGGTACCTATCGTAATCTCGGCCAAACATGAGGAGGTGTAGTAAAGCTTAATGGCATGCGTGTCGCTGACATCATTTTATATTCAGGGCGCCATAAGCAGAAACAATCAATAACGCCCACTGTTAGAAGTAGGTCTATTGCGATTAATTAATAGTGAATAATTTATGTACTTAATTACTTTTCAAATTGACACTCTGCCTTTGACGGAATGATGATTACGTCACTTATAGTCAAATGTCACTCCATATTCAACTTGACTTCGATAACTAGAACAAATCTCAACATACAACTTGGAAGAACACTCGTTTAAATCATTATAACCTATGTAATTTCAATGATGCCTTGTTTTCACGAAGCAGTTGTAAGCACATGACTCAAAATTGTGATTTTAGGTGAGATATCGCCGTTTCCTGGAAGTATGTAATCGTTTCCAGTTCCACAACTTTTTGAAAGCTAGTTTTCATCAGATTTTAGTGAAACTTTCAGCGATCTGTTTATTTGATTATGTATACTCAAACAATGAAATGCAGTGCACTCCTGTTACAACGAACACGGTTATAACGAAATTCCGGTTACAATGAAGTAAAAATTCAGGCCCTAACATTATCCGCTCTGTATCTTTTATTGCCTATTTGTTCGGTTATCACAGAATTTTGATACATGCATAACGAAAGAGAACTGCCGGTCCAAAGGATTTCGTTACAACGGGAGACTATACATAAATCAGTGAATTGAATGTAGAGTGGATTTTTGCTGCAATTTACGCCCCAAACGTACTAAGTACGGGCCTTCCGCCACGGAGTCGCACTGAACATAAAACAAAAAACACCACAACTTTTCGGCAATGCCTGTTGTGGGTAAACATTGCGCAATCAGCAAGATATCATACCCAACACCAGAGAATATTCCACATATATCGCAAGTTTTGTTTAACATGACTGTGACGTGTGGCACAAAACCACATTTTAGTGCAGAACTTTAATAGGAAATGCGTGTACGTCAGTGGGAAAAAAACAAAACACCCATCAACAACTATTAACGATCATCAGTGAAGGAAAAAGTTGAATGAAATCAACGTGGTCCGGGACCACATCCCTCTTGCCTCTTGTGTGCAATGCAGATACTGTGGGTTATTTTCAAATGGCTTTTCTTCATTCGTTCCTTTTATCTATCCAATATCCGGCCCACGTGTAGATTGTCATTATGGTTGCGGGGAGAAGGGGAGGGCCCAACTAAATACAGGCAAACACACAGACAGACAGACAGACAGACATATACACTCAACCTAAGAGATGGAGGGGGGGGGGGAACCTCAATCCCGTAACAATTATTACGCACTTCTTGACAGCGCATTTCTCTCTCTCTTTCATGTCTTTCATGTTCAATGATGCGAGAACAAAGGAACGGACGTTGTCTTCAATTGCGGGGAAGTATACTAATTCATCAAAGTAGATTTATTTTTTATCTGATCATATCATCAGAACTCCATATAATGTATACAGTTTGTTCTAATAATAGCAGTTATCTCTAGCTGGTCACTGCAAATACAGAAAGAATGACAGTGAATGAAAAACGCATTTTGCCCACGACCGTGAGTTATAAAGCTCATCATTTCGATTGGAAACTACTCGAGTTAAGTAGATCAAAGTCGAGGAACGGATAGTGCAATGCTCTTTACGGAATTTATTACATCATGTTATGAGCTCTCGGAGACCGAACTTTGCCCTACTTTATAATGTCTGGTCTATAACTATAATAATAACCGTCAATTACCGGTAATCTTAATCGCTGTTCGTAGACCGAAGCTTGATAAGTACCAAGTAGCTTCAATATGATTCACTGTATATAGGAACATACATAAAAAGTGTGCAAACTATTGTGCTGTATACTGGTATATTTAATGCGCGCGTGGTGCATGGCTATATAAGCTATAAGGCTTCAGAATGATGATCCCTATAGAACATCAGACAAATATGGAATCATGAGGGGAATATCTCATCAAAAAGACAACGTACAGAAAATGTACTCTAAAATGTGCATGCATCAGTTTTTATTTCTGTTGTGTGTGTGTGTGTGTGTGTGTGTTTGCTTTTTCTCTCTTTCTTTTTGCAGTGACAAGGAGCATTTAACTCAAACACTCCAAATATGTATCAACCAATCTCATAGTCAATATAGTATGTATTGGCGTAGTTCTAGTTCTAGGATACAAATCAGTTTGATTTTTTTTTTCCTGGTCTGCCGCTTTTACATTATCCGTTTTAAATGCAAATCTCTTTCTCTTTGGAGTCGATTTTCCTTGAATGGCACGGCATTTAACCCGTTGTATACGGAAACTGTGTGTGCCAAGTATTAAAACTGTGGAGAAATTACGGAATTTTGAGATGAAGTGTTAAAAGGGTCTACATTTACAAATTTGAATTCATCTCTTTTTTATCATTGATCCGTGGTAACGGGCACAGGTATTCCATGAGATGCATTCATTTACCAAACTATACCACTGGTTCTGCTCTGGTTAAGACCACTTCACACATTCACTTTCAGCGGGCACATATAGTATAGAATATTATACCCAAGAGTCATCGTGCGGATACAAGCGCAATAATAGGCACATCAAATTTCATTTTGACGAGCAGTGAAGGCATCAAGCCATGATAGGCCGCCTCATTCCCCATCAGCACGCCGCCAAACGCAGAAAACGCTACCGATGAACAGGCCAGTGTTTTGGTGACACAACGCGGAGAACATCCCCTTTAATGGCTTTGTCGGAGGAGTCCCCTTCGTACAAAGGTTGGTTGATACGCGACAATATAGACACTCGATAAACATAGGATGTGTATTTACATTTCTCTTTTTGAAAACCCGTCGGCGAAACCCTTTGAGGGTGTGACCGGAATATTGTTTGATTTACGGGGGACAAAAAAAAAAAAAGAAGAAGAAAAAAAAAAAGAAATGATGACGAAATCAATTTTGTCCCATGAACTTCTCTACACCTTTCGGAACTGGATATAGCTCTAAAAACACGTCTGAACATGATTTCCGTTGATTTAACAGTACCGTCAAGTAAAGAAAGAAAGACAGGGGAAACAGAGAGAGAGAGAAAGAGAGAGAGAGGGGGGGGGGGGGTGCAAGGATCCCCATGAGGTCTACATACATTAAATGGCAGACAACCAGTACTGTTATTGTTCAATGAAAGAAGCAAAAAGCTATAAATCATCCGCTCATTTTGATGACAAAAAGGCTTATCAGACGTGTTATACTGCACAAAGTCGGTGTCTTTGGACTCTCGCAACGGGCGATATGAATGATGCACTCCTTAGGGAGTACGTTGCCATCCGTTCCAGTTTATCGCCGTTTGTATTGAATAGATGACCGGAAGTTTGCATCGACTGGACATGTGAGGACATCTGAAGCATGCTGGCCGTGCCCTGGCGCCAGTGTTGTGGTCCAGACCTCGGATTATCAGTCTGGTATTACACAGTCTGTGTGTTTGTGCGCGGATAGCGACTCTATGAGTCGACAAGAAGCTTCAGGAATGTTTCAGTCTTGGTTGAAACACTTGGTTAACCATAGGCCGCTATTATGTTGCCACATAGATAATGTTGTGTTTCTGTTCTGGAGTAGGCTTTCTAGTTGGGACATACACAAGCACAAACACGTGGGAAATACAACGAAAATGTAGAGAAAATGATGTTTCAAGAAGGGAAAATGAGGTGGAAAGAAAAAGAGAGAGGGAGAGATGTAACGAGAAAGACTTAGTGGATAACGTTTATGAATGTATGTAGATGGAGTGTGTATAAGAGAGAGGCGCATACGCTGTGATACATTTGTGTATATACAACATATCTATAAACATATGAAACATATTCTTTATGTCATATTGTCTGTATGGATGAGTGGATGTGTGTGTGTGTGTGTGTATGTGTGTATGTGTGTGTGTGTGTGTGTAAGAGAGAGGAAGAGCTTAGAATACAGTCAGAGAGGTAAGACATGATGAAATCATCCCGGTTGAATGCAGTGATTTTCCAGTCATTTCTTAACACTCAAAAAAGCTGTGATCTCTCACATCAATATACCCTCTCCAAATCTATGATCGCAATGCAATTTCTAACACCGAGTTCAAAAGGTAAGCACACACAATAGTTCCAAGTAGGGCCTACGACACATGTGTGTGCTCGAACTTCCGCCCACCTATTCAGTGTTTACAGAGTTCAATGTGCGCGCTCCCATGCCTGTAATTCAATCAATCATTCCGCGCCAAAAATCAAACAAAAAATTAATCTTCTCGAAATTCCGTTCTGCAATAAA
Source organism: Diadema setosum (assembly GCA_033980235.1). Classification (NCBI taxonomy): domain Eukaryota; kingdom Metazoa; phylum Echinodermata; class Echinoidea; order Diadematoida; family Diadematidae; genus Diadema; species Diadema setosum. The sequence goes on from CM067068.1 coordinate 2,933,853, forward strand.
CGTGAATTCCTTGAAAATAGAGCCACTGAATCGGAAATCCGGTGGTAACGCAGATAATGACCCATTTCTTTCTTTCTTTCTTCTTCTTTTCCGTTACGAAAAAAAAAAGTCCACAAGTTTTTCTATTTCTCATTTTAGGAAGGATCCTCCACAGAGCATCGTTCACGATGGCATAATTCAAAAGAGATTCATCAAAAAAGGAAGTATTATGTCCCATTCAAAGGATTTATGACATGACACTAATATGCTTTACATCCTCTTCTATTGAATTAAGAAATGAATTTGAAGTCTGTGGTTTCCATTATCGTTCACGGACGAATTGATGATGATGATAGACTCTGTATATGACATTCATATACGAAATTATGAATACATCACCGGTTATCAAATGATAGACGAACCGTCTAAGAAAAAAAAAAAAGAAATCTCGTTGGTGACGTTTTAAAGCGATATCAATTTTTTCTTTCCAGCTGACCTTCAACGTGTAAAATCAGACAATAACAATGAAAGTGTCATTAGAATCAGTCAAAAAGTAGGAAGTTACGGAGTTAAAAAGTTCCAAATGTTTCTAAAGAGAATATTAGTAATAATCGGTTACAGCCACACATGCAAATTTGATTACCACGTATAGTTGATGATGTCGTGACATCACAAGTTTCCAACAGAATACACACAAAACATCACTATTTTGTTTTAGTCATTCAAGGAGAAGAATTTATATCTCTTGAATCACCCTGCGCACTGACACTGGACAATACAGGAATTTGTAAAGTCAAAGGATGCCATCGCTGCTGAATTACTGACAAAAGGACATGAGTACAGCTATTTTCAAATCTATGGTGGAGTTTTTCGCCAAAATAGCACGCATCCACACCTTTTCTAAATTGCACAATTAATGAGATCGCGACCGATATCACTGTTTCGCGGAAACATGTTTAACGTTGAAATGACAGGCCTACCTCTCTTTTCATATGACCTGATTTTTTGTAACGTCTATTGTTCTGTTTCTTTGACTTCTTTTTTTTTCTGATCACAGTCAACATGAGCATCGAGTCGAGTTTCCCCTTTAAGACATCGACCCGATATGACCAGGTGAGGCGTGGGCGAGCGGCGTGTTTGGATTGGTGCATAGAGCGTGACATCAAGCGTTTTCCTGCTCGGGTTCTTTGCATTTTCAGTCGCTGTTCACCAACGAATCCCCCCCCCCCCCCCCACCCTCCTTGTCTAGCATATCTCGGCAGAACTCCATCTGACTAATGAATATAAAATGTAATTCACGCAAGAAGATTGTGAATATTTCCATCTTAAAAACAACAGCAACAACAACACTCCATCCATTGTTTGTGTCTTTATGAAATTCAGTCTCCCTGTTTTCACATGTCGTATAATATTTTGAATAGGCTAGGTCCCCCACCTCGCTGTTCTCAAGTTGAAGCTGGCATCGTTGATGCGGAATGTGAGAGTCGGGGCGTCTTTGTCTGGCAAATGTATGATCATTCTCTTTATCAGTCCTGAAAAAACACAGCGATAGAGGAAAAAAACGACAAAGAAGCGAGGATAATCGACAAAACAAAAAACACAGAGAAACAGACAGTCAGGAAAGATAATACACGAATATCCAAAGTTCCTTTGATTTGCCTTCAGGATGGTGGGTCATATACAAGGTCTATGAATATTGGAGAATGGGTGAAAATAATATATGAACGGCAATTTTGGATTAGTCTTTCTCACATATGGTTGGCAAAGATCAACAAAGTTCCTAATTGGCTCACTCATGATGATGACGAAGGTAAGAATTATCTCAACATAATGTTCCAGCTTTGTTTTGACAATCTAGCAACGGCTATAGGATTTATTTTTCTGATCTATTATCTTTGATTTGTTTGTATATGACTTAAAGTATACCTTTTTCTTGGAGAATGCAGAAAGACGAGTTCTGTTCCTGGCGTGGTGATAAGGACCTTCATGGGAACGGCCCTGTGAAACATGATACATTGTCTACTAACATGGAAAAACTTCCTACCACACAAAACAATGTTTGATCACCATGGCAACAGCATCCTGTGTCCGCCTTGGATCACGTGATACCAAAGGTTGCCCACAAAGAGAAGGCACAACCGAAGGGGGATAAACATACCGTAATACTAGTAGTGTGTCCACTCAAAGTGCGATTATTAGCAATGCGAGACGACGATCAAAACTTCGGACCAATCAAAGGGTCAGCGGGTAGGTGTAAGATTACGAGATGAGATAACAAGCTTGTCCCAGCCTAGCCTACCTTTCCATACCTTGTTAGGTGAATGGAACTTGCACTGAAACTTATAACAACATAATAGGCGTATATTGCAAGCCCCTATTAGTGTCTCTTCTCAGTGGTTTTTCCTTAAAGTTTCCTTTTAACGTCCATAATAATCGGAGTGAAGAAACTGAGTTTATCATTCTACTTCAACTTCTGAAGCATCGGAACGAAAAACATATAGACAGGAAAAATTACCGTCAATTAATTAATGTGACTTTCACGAGTATTAATTGCTTTTGGTATTGATTAGAAAATGTCAACAGTGGCAAATTTAATGCAAATGATAAATGCATGATTATTTTTGGATTGACTTCTAACTTCAGTACATGTCAGGAAAACCCAAAAAGTTGTGCGGTTACAACTTGATATTACACATACTGTTCACTTGTTGGGTTGACTTTCTTTGGCATCCCGGGTCACAGAGGAGATAACATGGCATCTAACAATTAACAAGTTTAGTCGGAGAAAATAAAATGATAGTTTTTCCTTCTTGTTCCTTTTCTGTTTATTTTCACTATGTTATATAGCTTACGCAATAAATCATCCAACTGAATGCGATTCAGCATTCCTGTAACAATGTAATTAATATAGGCATGCTCCTTATAGTTTCGTCCGGTGGACTGCGGAAATTTGGGTTCCAGTCGCTATTACAATTGGCTTCATTAACAGCGGAGCTGAACATCTTGTCACACCCTTAGCCTATTCTTCGGAAACCGCGAGATTTGTAGAAAGTCCATGGGAATCTAAGAACTTTTATAATAGGGAATGGATTAATTGCATGACACCGTACTCGTCTCAATTGGACAACAAAACACGACAAAGTACAACGATTGACAATTAGATAGTCGTGGCTTGTTTGTTTGTTTTTAGCTGTGAATAATACCGTATGTCAAAAAAAAATTACAACGGTACTCTCCACAATGATAGCTTTAATAACAGTGAATCAATCCGAATACAATTTCAGGGTACGAAACTATAGCTCATTGCCAACATCTTACAGAAAACCCCATTCGATTTGCTTCAATGGTCAAAGAGAAATTAGGAATTTTGTAGAGGATGTCAGGAATCTCTTCCCTCCAAGTTCTGTCTAATGTATTCACACACAAGATCACCGAAGTGCTAAACTTGGAAGAATCAGACTCGTGCTTTACAACAATCCACATTTCTCTGTAACCGCTTAACGAAATCGGATGGGGTTTTCTGCAAAATAGAGCTAAGATGTTATATTTTAAGTCCTTGAAGTAGCATTTAGACAATTTAATCATATTGGGTGTTATCAATGCGAAAATCTGATTGTAATTATTTGGGGACATACTGTACAGTATGAGATTCTAGAGCATCTCTTAAGTGAATGAGGATTATCATATTTGTTTTGAAGGCGCATCAAAATACGCTGAAGCACTAGGCCTACATGGTCTACTCAAATGTCCGAATTATCGTCAGTATTTTAATGGAAGTTTTTCTTCACGCGGCAGGTGCATCACATACAAGACACTCGTCATCATGATACTTGGCGCCACGTAACATTACGTTGTTCCGCTGTAAAACTGATGATCACCGGGCGCAAACTACTGTCACGTGGTGATGCCATGTGTGATGGTAAATAAGAAATGGTTTCTTCTTCTCTTTTTTTCTTCTTGATTCGTATCCGCATTCTCACCTGGCCTTATATAGTTATCATCTCCCAAGGTCGTCGACGCAAGTAACGACAACGAAGTCCTCACTCTCAGCGCTGCCTGTGTAGAGCACCTTCAGGGAAAACCCTCGGCATCATCATATCGACGAATGCTCTCTGCGTGTGCATGATTATAATACCAGAGAACAAAACATAAACAAAAAGAACACACACTATCTCACACATATATACACAAACCGGCGTTGAATATCATGCATACACACACTGTAGGCACTCAGTAATGTTGTTAAGTGTTGCTCCGATGGCCACGAATGGTTCGATTCAGTACTTATGTGGGGCTTTTATCGCACATATCCATACATCGATTACGTCTGGCGCACTCGGAGGTCTATTTATAAACGAGACGAAGATGTTTTGACGGGAATTGCCGTCGGGTTGAACTACAGGTCAACCATAAGCCTTATTCGCGGTTCTCGCTGTATCGCCGTGAGTATAAATTGGGGGGGGGGGGGGGGGGAGGGGGTCGGAACACGGGTCCGGAACACGAAAACTTTAGTGGTACGTATCAATCAAAAGGCGAATGTTGATCTATGTGCGAGCGTTACTTTTCTCTGTTGGTGATGCTTCTATAATCATTCCAGTTTGTGTTCTGCCTTTTTCATATAATTTCTATACCTCACGCACAAAGCGCTGATATGAAACTGATTTCACTGGAATGGAATGATCGATTCGAAAGTTCATTTGGACTCCGCCATTCTTCGAATATTTTCAAGTTGGTATATAGAAGAATGCTATACATCATTAAGGTTTGTGGCTTGTGATACCTGTGGCGTTACCAGGTAAAAATTCTGCATTTTGATTATCAGTTCAGGTGTTCTATTGACATGCATTCTGCAGAAGTTAGACTTGAAAAGTATCATATATTTAAATCTTTTTATCTTATTTATTCATTTATATAATATACATGCATTATCGTGTGGAACACTTCCCTGCTACAACACACTCTATTGAGTTGTTGAGTTGTGTGACCTCGTGTGGCGTCGGTCGAAACCGCACAGGGATCCATACTTTACACAATTCGTGTAAAATAATGTTTTCTTCGCGCCATATTGCTTTAAGTGTGTATGTATCTGCCCCTTTGCATTGCAATCAATATCGTGCCATAGGCAAAGATAATATAAACGCATGTGTGTTGCTGAATTGAGAATCGTTGAATACTGCGGGAAAGAAGGTAGAGCTGTCCAGTCGCCATCGTGTCAGCTCTGAGGCTTGTTAATTGCCTCCATTTGAACAAGTGAAGGGTATAGGTCATTAGCGTTTTTTTCTTTTCTTTTCTACTTCTTTTTCTTTTGTATGTGCGTACGAGTAAGTTAGCATGTAAATTTAAGATATATGACATGATTCTTGAATTATATACTGATCATTTTTCGTTTTCTAATTCATAGTTGATTGAATACTGTTGCATATATTCATACTGAATGTTCTGTTATGTTACATTATAGAAATCAAACAAATATTACTGAAAAAAAATCAACAAAAAAGGTGAGTGTGTGTGTGTGTGTGACGGGTTTGCGTGTTATTCGAGACATCTGTTTTCAACGTTTCTAGAACAATATAATCCATATAATAGCCAAAAACTAAAACTTTCTTACCAACTGACGTCAGTGATATCAATGGGTATCAAGCAGCTTTTCATATCTCACTACGATATATAGATGTTCTTAATGGCGTTGTGCACTTCCAAGAAAATGTAATTAGTCACTAATTACAGACTATAAAACTTATAACCTAAATAATTTTAAATGCTTCAAGAAATCATGCCGAGACAGCCACAAAATACGCCAACGCTTAATAAATTGCAGATTGATTAATCTCTTGGGACATGATCGCAGTACATACACCACCAAGCTGCATGCCAGCATCTAGCCCCCTCCACCCTAATCCCATCATTTTGTATCCCGTTCAAATCTGTGGACAAAATATTTGTTAAATGCGAAACCTGTGTTTAAGTGGAACGGGTTTCTTCCTTGGGTCTGCTTGTTTTTCTTCTTCTTCTTCTTTCTTTTTTAAGGTTTGCTTATCTTTTATTATCTCAGTCCCTTTGCTCTCAGAGAACCACCATCTCAAATTCCCTCGACACTGTGACGATACGTACATATACAGGCCTGCCGATGATAATGTCAGATTTAATGAAATCTGAATTCTGCCCCCAC
>CM067068.1:3542500-3750000 GCA_033980235.1 Diadema setosum
AAGAGGCATAATTCATTTCAGAACATTTTGTGGCATTTATCACACTGCAGGGGGTCTTATCACCAGATTGTAACTAGCTGAATGTCACAGTAAAATCAAATTTACCTTCTAAACTTTTTTTCAGTGTTTCTTCCTCTTCGAACACAGGTTTGCAAGCTATATAGCAAACATTTCTATCCAAACTTCAGCCCGCATCAAATTGCTGTCTGAAGCAGAAAATACGATATACTTGGGCCTTTTCAAGCTCTTAATCAATCTAGATTGATTACATTGTGTTAAAGCTAGTTTTGAATAACTGATGCAAAGTCAGCACGCTATCCAGTGAGTTGGCTTGTGGCTCAACGAGTTGATTTCAACCTTTAAAGGGAAGGTAAACCCAAAAAGCAATGTGGATTGAGTGAAAGCAGCAACATAAGTAGAACACATCAGTGAAAGTTTGAGGAAAATCGGACAATCGATGCAAAAGTTATGAATTTTTAAAGTTTTGGTGTTGAAACCGCTGGATGAGGAGACTACTAGAGGATATGACGTATGAGTGGACAACAATACAAAGAAAATGTAAAGGAAATTCAACAAAAATTCACTTTTCTAGAATTATGAAAGAGCAATGGACCAACCTCTTTCAGAAAGCAGGGGGAATAATTGCTACCCCTAACATATGTCAATATCAAGTTGATGGAATTTGTAATTTTCATGAAAAATTGATTTTTGTAGAATTTTCTTTATATTTTCTTGGTATTGTTGTCCACTCATACGTCATAACCTCTAGTAGTCTCCTCGTCCAGCGGTTCCAACACCAAAACTTTAACTAGATATATCGCTACGGCTACTGATATGCCTCCGCCATAATGCATGGTTCTCCTAATAGGTCTATAGTACAATGTCTTGACAATGTGTGATGACAGTTTCACACAATTGGCAAAATATTAAAATGACAGGTTTGACACAAATGTGCTGAATGTTCACTTTCCTAGAACTAGGTTCAATTGGATGAATGATTAAAATGTCAGAGTGCAGGTATTTGGGGAACTGATGATTTTTACTTGACTTTTGACCCTTTTATAAGTTTATGCATTGAGTAATTTTCAAGGTATTGAGAAAAAGTATAATTTCAGTATCAAATGGGAAAATAGCATTATGTAAACCTGGCCTTTGACCTTTGACCTCACAGTTCCAAAGAGAATCACTGTTAGGTTGAACATGCATAAATATGTAAGTTTCATGATGATACCTTGAGTTACTTTCGAGATATGGAGGAAAAAGTGCAATTTACATGTAGCACTTTCACTTGACCTTTTACCTTTTGACCTTTGACCTTTTGGCAAGAAACTTCCCCAAAAATATATATTGGGTAATACATGCCATACATCAAGTTAAAAAAAAAAACACCTTCAGGCATATTGCATTTTAAGGAAAGTAGTGATATTTTGAGGAGTTGACCTTGCCTTTGACCCCCCTGACCTTTGACCCATGACCCCCAACTTCCCTAGATAATCACTGCCCATCGGTACAAGCATATATACTAAGTTCCATGAAGATACCTTGAACCATTTGCGAGATATGGAGAAAAACATGAAATTTCATTTTTTTTTTCACAAAATAACCTGTGACCTTTGACCTTTGACCCTGTGACCCTAAAATCCACACAAAGTATTATCCCCCAAGGATATACCCTCATACCAAGTTTGATGTAAAACCACCACACGGTTCTTGAGATATCGACAAAAACAAAACGGGACGGACGGACGTACGGACGTACGGACGGACGGACGGACGGACGGACGACCCGAAAACATAATGCCTCCGGCCACTTCGTTGCGGAGGCATAAAAATTCATAACTTTTTGCATCGATTGTCCGATTTTCTTCAAACTTTCACTGATGTGTTCTACTAATGTTGCTGCTTTCACTCAATCCACATTGCTCTTGGGGTTTATCTTCCCTTTAAGTTCACACAATTTATACATATGCCACAGATGGCTAGTAATAACAATAACAGTCCCCAATGTGCAAAAATATTTACTGTGTTATATTGTTCACATGACCATTTGATGTGACTCACTCTTTCGTCGCTGCAGTTGAGTAGGTTATCAATCCATGTGTAGAGATAGCCTTCTGAAGCCAGAGCGTTAGTATCGAATACGTCTCCACAAACCAGGAGAGCGGCCATTGCCTAAAAGAGGTCAAGTACAAAATACACATAAGGAAACATGATACGATGATGATGGTGATGTGATGGTGATGATGGTGATGGTGATGATGATGGTGATGATGGTGATGGTGATGACGATGATGACGATGGTAACGATGATGATGATGACAATGATGATGATGGTGACGATGATGATGATGGCGATGATGATGATCATGATGGTGGTGGTGGTGATGATGGTGACAAACAACAAAACATACCAACTGACATATTTTTGGCCTGCAACAACTCCAATTTATTCAAAGCACAGAAAGAAGCAAGAATCAAAAGCAAAGGATTACTATTTCTGAAATGATCCACATGTCTCACAGCAAGTTTAATTGCAGTCGCAAATCATAAAAACAAATGAAGAAATCAAGTTTGTTTTCGTTTTCTTGCCTTCAAACAGAAGATGATTTTCTTTTTTCACTCTATCTCTAAAGTAAAATTGGTATAACACTCATTTCACATTGATTATTGTGGTATCTCAGGAAAAGTAGAGTTAATCTTCTTCAAGAGATTATTATTTAGTACATCCTCACCTGCAATGCCTCAATTTCCAGATCGGAGAAGTTCTCATCTTGGTAGGAAGGGGTGCGGTCTACACCACCATATGCCACACCCAGCTTGCGACACCACGCCCCACAGAGGAAGAAGACGCTGTATCGCACGTCTCGTGGGAGGAGACTCGTTCGATGTTCAGCTGAGGAAAAGCAAATTAAAATGTAAGGGGTATACAACTAAATTCATGACAAATTATTTTTAAAAATTCCTTGTTACAAATATTTCATGCTTTTTGCGGGAAGGGACACTTTCTCAGGCATCCTTCCTTACTTCTAACATCCAATCCTAGCCTCATGCTATAATATAATATCATACTATTTCATTTCAAGAGGTTTTGCTTACAAATGGCACTACTGCCATCACTATTATATAACCATTATCACTATTATCACTATGACTGCCATCACTTTCAACGTCATATTTTCATTGTGACTATGGTCATTTCCATCATTGTCAGCATCATCACCATAATCACTATCATCACCACTATCCTCATCACCATCATCATCAGCAGCAGCAGCAGCAGCAGCAGCAGCACATCATTGCCATCACCATCATCATCACAACCATCACCACCGTCATCACCATCACTATGGCCTCAATGATACAAACACTGCCTCTGTTTTCACTGGCGTCACACCACTCCTCATCATCCATCCTACCACCATCATCACTATCACCAACATCTCACCAACCTTCCCTGACACCAACTCACCTGGCACACTCCTGATGAGCCTAGCGATGAAGCCACTGAAGTGGAGTCTGATCTCCATCAGTGTCGGCGAGTCCTTGTCGCTCTCACTCTCCAGAAACAGCCTCATGCCCTCGATGTAATCCACAAATGTGCTGTTGAGGGACGGTATTTCCTTTCCAAGCATGCATCTGATCACAGTGAAATGACAACATAAATAGTTGGGACTGGTATGTGAGGTATGCACTGTTGCGACAACAACTGGCTCTTCTGTCAAATGCTTTACACAGACACAAAACTTGCAAAAGTTCTCCTGTTATTAAAGGTGAGTGTACTTTTGGCACATACATGCCAACAACCAGCTCTGCTAAAATTAAAGGTACTGTTAAGACATGCAAAATATGGTAAAAAAGATCTCTTCACCATACATGCCCCATCAACACACATCACACATACCATGTAAGAAGATCTCTTTCATTCATTCAAAACAAAAAGGGAAAATTATGCAGAAACTGCCATATTTAAGTCTCTACAAGACAAATGTCCTGGTGAAAATGCTGAAAAGTTAGCATTTAGGTTCTACCAACCTCTCTCTGAAGAGGCCATGCTCAGCTATCAGTTCAAAGACCCGGATGAGATGGACCCTCAGAAAGTCTCGCCTCCGCTTGCGACGCATGTTCTAGGAGCAAGAATGAAAGATCAATGTCATCAAGCCATCTTCTCAGTTAAAGGATGTTACTGTCGTTTCAATGTCATTGTGCTATTTTCCAAAGAGACAAGAATTGTGATGCTTATTCATCTAACTGGTTAATACTGTTGGAGGAATCCAGGGAGGCAATCAACTATCTACAAAATCTGCATAACATCATCCTAGCTATAAGTACATGACTGTGGAAGCTCTTATAGTTCATAAGTTATGTTGTATACTGTGAATATCTGATACCTACCTCTTGTTTTCTCTCAAGTGCGTCTTTCAGGAAAGGCTGCAGCTCATCCATTAGATCCCTGAAACAAGTACAGAGCACTTCTTTTTAGCAATCTAAATCGCCATTTTGAATTACTAGACATTTACAGATCACTGTAGTGTGACAGAGATAATTGCTGAAATCAGGACATCTGGGAGTAATTATGATAATTTTTACATCCTTTCTTTCTTCATATATCAAAGCATGTACGTGAACATTCCTAGGTTACTACTTGCCCATAGGTACATAAGTACAAGGAAACACAATGCACTGTTACGACACAATCCCCTGAACTACAAGCACATGAATCAGTCAAGTAAACTTCAGCTAATGTGAAGACATACACTATATCAATGTGACTTTACACTGCCATAACAGTGTAAAGAAACCTCTACAGAATGACAATCATTATTATGATATATCAGGCCTCGAATTAACCGACGGCCACCGACAGCCATGGCCGTCAGTGGCCCTCTCGTTGGCCGCAATACCTTTTTTTCCTTGATCAGAGTTACGGCCAAAAAAAATGTGCCCTTTTTCTTGTGGCCGTGGTGCCCTTTTAGAATGAAAGTTATTATTTATGACGTATAATATGCCCTTTCTCAAAGTCTACACTTATTATAACCTTAATATATGTGTGAAGTATATAGCTAGGTTATATGCACGCAAAGAAAGTAGACGTTGACTCAGTGGCTGCAATTACCGGACTGACTTTATTCCAGTCTATGTACATCTTTTATACAGTGAGTTCCATGGGAACGGAAGGGGTCGTGGTCAGCAGTGGTCAGTAAGGAATGCATCCAGTCTAACCACTGGCGTCTTACAGCAGATAAGAGAAAGATGATAGATAGGGTGGCATCGGAAGAACAGAGAGTTACTGTTATCAGAGAGGAGAGAAAACAGGGCTGAAAGTAGAGAGGGTGAGAGCAAGAGCGGAAATGATAGTACAGTGTACAGTAGTCTCAACCTCAGACTTACATAAGATCAGTTTATCACACTCCTCCCCCTTAGAATTGTTTTTGGTTTTTCCAAAAATGGTTCTCATCAATTAACACAACATTATTTAAGCAACATGCTAAATCTTAACTTCTTTTGAATATCAATACCTTACTTGAACATTAACGCAAAACTTCCAATGCCTAATATTTCCAAATAATGTATTATCTAATCAATTCGGTCTTTTCGACTTATTTTGCAGTTTGTTATATTTCTTTAGTCACCTTCTTATTTTCTGGGAGGTATAACTGTATGTGTGTACCAAGTCAAATGTATTGAACACACGAAAACCAAAATTATAATGTCCAAATGAACTGTCCATTGAGTTCAGCTGTGAACAAACCAAGAGTTATCCTTAACTTTGAACTTAATTTCGACCTTGAATTGTCCAAAGTGTCCGGCATTTTTACAAGTGTTATTTACAACTGCCTCCTCAATGTGGTATTGGCTCCCCAAAGCGTTTGGGGTATTTTCGCTGGCGGTTAGACCTGCGAAGTGCTGGGGCTTCGTCATCATGGTCTTGTTGTGCGTTGTTGTTCCCCTCCCCACGTGGATGAGGAAGGAACACATCCGCGGCCACATCGTCGTTGTCATAGCGACGTCGGATGTGCTCAATGTGTCGCCTGCAGATGCGATCATCTGCCAGCATCAGCGTATATTGGACGCCGTCGATGGAGATGACTTCGCCTGGTATCCACTGCAGACCGCTGGCGAAGTTTTTCACATACACGCGATCTCCGATGCAAAAATCACGATCTTTAGCACGCTGATCGTGCTTCTGTTTCTGATCATGCTGCTTTCGCTGAACGCGCTCCTCCATGTTTGGTTTCACACAATCAAATCGCGAACGGGGAATGCGATTGAAGAGAAGTTGCGCAGGAGGTGTACCAGTTGTTGGATGAGGTGTGATGCGGTATGCCATCAGAAATCGCGACAACTTCGTTTCGATTGTGCCATTGGTCATGCGCTTCATTGCAGCTTTGAAGGACTGCACTGCCCTTTCTGCCAGCCCATTTGATGATGGATGGAAAGGTGCAGTGCGAACATGACGGATTCCATTCAGCTGTAGGAATTGCTGAAATTCGTCGCTTGTGAACACGCTTCCATTGTCGGTGACAATAAGCTCTGGCAAGCCATGTATCGCGAAGGTTTCGCGTAGCTTCTCAATTGTGATTGAGCTGGTTGCCTTGTAGACTGGAAAGATATCCATCCATTCCGAATGCGAATCTACCAACACAAGAAACATACGGCCCATGAATGGCCCTGCATAATCCAAGTGGATTCGCGACCATGGCTTTCGTGGCCACTCCCATGGATGAAGTGGTGCTGCTGGCGGCAACTTTCGAGATTGCTGACACTCCTTGCAATTTTTCACTTTGCTCTCCAGGTCACCATCCATCCCAGGCCACCAGAAATAACTGCGAGCGAGCGATTTCATTCGCGAGATTCCAGGGTGAGCTTCATGCAGCTCCTCAGTGAGCTGATTTCTCCCTTGTGGAGGTATGACCACGCGTGCTCCCCACATTATGCAGCCATCATACACACACAACTCATCCCGCCTCCTGAAATAAGGCGAAATTTCCTCATCACACTTTGACGGCCATCCACGAAGAACATATTCGCGCACTCGCGACAAAATTGGATCCTTCGCGGTCCACTGCCTGATCGATGTCGGTGTGACGGGTGTTGACTCCAGGTGTTGCATAACTAGCACGTAGTCTGCAGGTTTGGGGATGCGCATGCTCGGTGTCGTCACAGGTAGTCGGCTGAGTGCATCTGCGTTGCCATTGCTCTGTCCTGGTTTATAGACAAGCTCGTAGTCGTATGCGCTCAGCGTTAGTGCCCACCGTTGAATACGCGATGACGCCATCGTCGGGATCGCTCGTGTGGCACCAAATAGCCCCAGTAAAGGCTTATGATCCGTCGCAATCACAAATTTCCGTCCATACAGGTACTGGTGAAATTTACGCACCCCAAAAACAATTGCGAGACCCTCTCGGTCGATTTGTGCATAGTTCTTTTCTGCTTGTGTCAGCGAGCGTGATGCATAAGCGATCGGTCTCTCACTGCCATCTGCCAGTTTGTGAGCAAGGACCACGCCCACTCCATATGGGCTCGCATCACAATTTAGAACGAGGGGTTTCCTTGCATCGTAGTGGACCAACACCTTGTCAGACGTTAACAGCGTTTTCGACGACTCGAATGCACGCTGCTGCTCGGCTCCCCAGACCCATTTGGTATTCTTTTGCAGCAATACATGCAGGGGTGCCAGGACGGTCGACAAATTTGGCATGAACTTCCCATAGTAATTGAGAATGCCAAGGTAAGACTTTAACTCTGACACGTTCGTAGGTGTAGGCGCCTCTTTGACTGCTGTCACCTTCTCCTCCGTCGGATGGATGCCGGTCTGCGAGATGCGATGGCCCAAGTACGTCACTTCCGGTGCGAAGAACACACATTTCTCGCGTTTCAATCTCAGGCCAGCATCGTTGAGGCGATTGAGAACCTTGTCGAGGTTCTCCAGGTGCTCCTTCTCGGTAGCTCCGGTCACGAGCACGTCATCCAAGAAGGCCACAGTGTGAGGGATGTCGGCAAGCAATCCCTCGATCGTGCGCTGGAATATGGCTGGAGCAGCTGAAACACCAAAGGGCAGGCGTGTATACTGGAACAAGCCCTTGTGCGTGTTGATGGTCACCAGCTCACGTGATCGCCCATCCAGTTCCAGCTGCAGATAAGCATGGCTCAAATCTAGCTTACTGAACGACGTACCACCAGATAGCGATGTGAATAACTCCTCCACTCTTGGCAATGGGTAAATGTCAGTCTTGGAGACGCGATTGACTGTTGTTTTGTAGTCCCCGCAAATTCGCAATGCTCCCGACTCTTTCAAAACCGGCACAATGGGGGCTGCCCATCTCGAGAATCTCACCGGTTGAATCACTCCCTCCTCTTGTAAACGGTCTAGCTCATCTTCAACACGCTTTTTTAACGAAAACGGAACAGGCCGCGCCTTACAAAACTTGGGCTGGGCATCCTCCTGAATGGCAATCTGAATTGTTTGCCCCTTCAGTTTGCCCAGTCCATCATGAAAAAGGTCGTTGTAATTTGAGAGCACACTGTCGAGAGAGTTGGTCTGCTTTACCACTGCGATGGTGTTCCAATCGAGCTTCAGCCGCGCTAACCAGTTCCTCCCCAGCAAATTTGGCCCATCACCTGCAACAACTAGCAAGGGGAGTTCCAGGTCCTGGGCATTATGCCTCACATACACATTGCATGCGCCCACTACTGGTATCTTATCCCCTGTGTAAGTTCTTAACACCACATCAGACTGTGACAGCTGGGGTTGATGTTTCCATGCACGATAAGTTGCCTCGCTCACTATCGATAGTGTAGCTCCTGTATCGATCTCCATCACAGTGTTATTATGGGAAATCCCCAACTCGAGCAACATCGGAGCCTCCTTTTTTGGTGATGCCTTGTGCATGAAGTACTCCTCATTGTTGTCCTTGGGGAGAGGTCGACTCTTCTGCGCTAGTCTCTGCCATAAACTTTGTGTGGACCTCCTTCCTCTGCCCGGAATTTGTCTTACTCCGGCAGACTTTCGCGAAGTGTCCACGCTTTCCACAATTATGACAAGTGGCGTCGACTGCCTTGCACTTGCCCTTCTCGTGCCCCTGTCCACAGCGGTAGCACGAGTTGCGATGTTGAGCTCCGGTTTTTCTGTGTCCTGCCTGCTGCTTGAACACTTTGTTTGTTGCACCATTTCCATGTGGAGCCTGTGTTGATTGCAGATCACACACATTTCTTTCTGCCATCTCCACACTAGTCGCAATGTCAACGGCCTTGGCGAGATCGAGCTTCTTCTCAGCTAGAAGAATGCGTTGGATCCGATCATGTCTGATGCCGCAGACTAATCGATCGCGAATCATCTCCCCTAGAGTAGAACCATAATTGCAGTGCTCTGCCATTGACTTTAGTGCAGCTATGAATTCACTGATTGTTTCTGAGTCTTTTCGGAAACGGCTGTTGAACTTGCACCGTTCAACAATCTCACTTGGTGCTGGGCTGTAATGCTCCGTCATTACCTGGACAAGTTCAGCATACTTCTTGTCCGCTGGCTTGGCTGGAGAAACGAGACTGCGGAGAAGACTGTAAGCTGCCGGCCCGATGACAGTCAGCAATGTAGCTTTCCTCTTCTCCTCTGCTTCAATCCCATTTGCTTTGAAGTACAGGTCCAATCTCTCTATGTATTGGCACCAGTCGATCCCCTCACGGAATTCTTCGATATTTCCTACCAGACCAGCCATTTTACAGAAGTTTAATCCTCGTCGCCAGTATTATAACCTTAATATATGTGTGAAGTATATAGCTAGGTTATATGCACGCAAAGAAAGTAGACGTTGACTCAGTGGCTGCAATTACCGGACTGACTTTATTCCAGTCTATGTACATCTTTTATACAGTGAGTTCCATGGGAACGGAAGGGGTCGTGGTCAGCAGTGGTCAGTAAGGAATGCATCCAGTCTAACCACTGGCGTCTTACAGCAGATAAGAGAAAGATGATAGATAGGGTGGCATCGGAAGAACAGAGAGTTACTGTTATCAGAGAGGAGAGAAAACAGGGCTGAAAGTAGAGAGGGTGAGAGCAAGAGCGGAAATGATAGTACAGTGTACAGTAGTCTCAACCTCAGACTTACATAAGATCAGTTTATCACAACACTTTAATAAGCTTGAACAACTTTCCTGATCTCAAATATCATACCTTCAATTCACTCGCGTCCCAATATATATATCTGATTCAAACTCAAAGTATCTTTCCGAGATACGAGACGACGTGTAGAAGTCTACATACATGTACATGTACCGTCCCGACTGCCTCCGCAGTGCAGCGGCCATAGAGTTACTGGCTAGGCAGCGGCGGGCTGGAGCAAGTGGTCGCAAGCCATGCTAAAAAATGCCAGGCCTGTCGGACGGCTGCGAGCATTGCCATCTCTCTCGCACTGCATTCATGCCCGCATGCTCAAAGCAAAATGCCGCCGGAAGTGCTCCAAAGCGAGCGCGGCGTACGCGTTGAGAACGTACTGTATTTACAGAACCTACATCGTATTGCGTATGGCTACTGCCTAACGTCGTCTGCTGCGGAGAGATCTTATGCGTGCGTGCGCTGCTGGAGTGTAGCAGAACGGTTGATAGCATACAGCTCTATGGGGCATTCACATCACGTATAAACACCCAACATGCCCTTTCCAATGTGGCCTTGGTGCCCCTCTGACTGACCTAAGTGCCCTGGCCTCTTGGAAAAAGTGCCCTTTTCTAAATGGCCTTGCCCCTCCAAAATCCTATTTTGAGGCCTGATATATGCATGATGAAAGTTATATGCCATATCTCAGACTCAACTGACACTCTTCTGGCAAGACTACATATATAAACACCTGCCTAAGAAGCCCTTTGATTACGAGAAGAAAAAGTACAAGCACATTCCTTGGAAGTATATTTCAACTAGAAATGTCGCTTTGGCGACTGGTATGCCTCCGCCATAATGCATGATTTTCCCAATAGGTCTAGATAGTACATGTGGACACTGTGTGATTACATTTCCACAAAACTGGCAAAATATTGGAATGACAAGTTTGTCACAAATGTGTTGAATGTTCACCTTCCTTGACATAGGTTTAATTGGATGAATAAGAGAGCATGTATCTAGGGATTTAAGGACTTTAACTTGACTTTGACCCATTCATACATTTAGGCATATAGCAATTTTCAAGGTACAGGTGTGGAGAAAAAGTGCAATTTCTGAATTGAATAGTAAATTGTTACCATTTTCATCTGGCCCTTGACCCTAAAATTCATAAGATAATTACTTTCAGGTAGAACATGCATAATATGTACTAAGTTTCAAGGTAACTTGAGCCACTTCCGAGATATTGAGGAAAAAGATAGTTCAGCACTTTCACTTGATCTTTGACCTTTTGACCTTTGAGGCAAAAAAGAGAAAAAAAAAACTTTCCAGAGAATTTCTATTAGGTTACACATGCATACACCAAGTGTAAAAAAATAACCCTGCTGGCATTGCATAAATATGAGGGTAATAGTAAAATTTTTAAGTCTTGCACTTGACCTTTGACCCCTGACCTTTGACCCCATGAACCCTACATTCTCTAGATAATCACTTCCAGTCAGTACATGTGTATACTATGTTCCATGAAGATACCTTGAACAATTTTCCAAGGTACGGAGAAAAAAAAAGAAGTTTTAATATTCTTACTTGACCTTTTGACCTTTGAACTTTGACCTCATGACCCAAACTTTCACCAGAGAATCTTAATTGGGTAATACATGTATACACTAAGTTTCAAGAAAATATCTTCAGGCATTCAATAGATATGGTGGAAATAGTGAAATTTTATGTATTTGACCCTGACCTTTTGACCTTTGACCTTTGACCTCATGATCCAAACTTTCACCAGAGAATCTTAATTGGGTAATACATGTATACACTAAGTTTCAAGAAAATCTCTTCAGGCATTCAATAGATATGGTGGAAATAGTGAAATTTTATGTATTTGACCCTGACCTTTTGACCTTTGACCTCATGACCCAAACTTTCACCAGAGAATCTTAATTGGGTAATACATGTATACACTAAGTTTCAAGAAAATATCTTCAGGCATTCAATAGATATGTTGGAAATAGTGACATTTTATGTATTTGACCTTGACCTTTTGACCTTTGACCTTGAGCATGTGCACCCAAAAGTTGATAGGCACAACTTCACCCCCTAATACACATACATGCCAAGTTTCATTAGGATACCTCAACAGGTTTCGATAGTTACCTTGTCCACAAAATTCATTACGGACGGACGGAAGGACAACCCGAAAACATAATGCCTCCGGCACCACTTCATGGCGGAGGCATAAAAACGTGTGACACATGACCATATTACTTAAAGGACAAGTTCACCTTCATAAATATAAGGATTGAAAGAATGCAGCAACATTAGTAGAACACATTAGTGAAAGTTTGAGGAAAATTGGACAATCGATGCAAAAGTTATGAATTTTTAAAATTTTTGTGTTGGAACCACTGGATGAGGAGACTACTAAGGCTCATGATGTCATATGAGTACAACAGTATAAAGAAAAGGTAAAGAAAATTCAATATATTTTCACTTTTTTCGCATAATAAAAGAGCACTTGACTTGCCTCTTTCTAAAGGCAATAGGAATAATATTTCCCATAACATATGTCAGTAACGAGTCAGGGGAATGTGTACTTTTTTCAAAAGATGAAATTTTGTGAAATTCTCTTTTAATTTTCCTTACATTGTTGTACGCATGTGACATCATACACTGCAGTAGTCTTCTCATCCAGCGGTGACTGCACAAAACTTCAAAAATTCATTACTTTTGAACGGATTGTCCGACTTTCCTCAAACTTTCAATGATGTGTTCTACAGATATTGCTACATTCTCTTAATCCTTATGTTAATGAAGGTGAACTTGTCCTTTAATGCTGTACCCTCACCTGAAAGCAAATGTGTTGGTCCAGCCGAGGCCGTTGACCACGGCCTCCCTGGTGTCCGTGTTATCACACCGAATGAGGGGCACCAGCATCTTGAAGAGCGTTACTGCGGAAACACCACTGGATGTGTTGTGGAGCCTGGCCTCCAACCTCTCTAGGTGGGTGGAGCCCTCATAGGAACCACTGTATGGAAAAACATGGCATCACATAACAATGATTTGACAGTACATACATATTGACATTGATGTTGACATCTATGATACTGGTATTTATGTTTATGCTAACAATATGTTAACATTCTTGTCTTAAAAAAAAAATGCTTACATATTATTTTCATTTTTGTTTTTTACATACAAATATCTTAGTTACCATACAGTCCATGTTGTAAGCAAGCACAATATGCTACAATGAATAACACATATCTACAATATTGATCTGTATGACTGAATATCCCAATTAAGAATACATAGTCATAGCATATAACTATGCACTATGAAATAAAAATTAAATGTCATATGATGTAAATTCAACTAATAGCAAATGTTAGTATTCATATACTATAATGCAATTACATACAATATAGTAATACACATGTCACACATCTCATTGCTGTAAAATAGTACTTTGCATGAAAAAGAGATATATCATATATATATATATATATATATATATATATATATATATATATATATATATATATATATATCCACAGGGCGATACATATATATATACTGCAAAAGCAGATTGGATATCATCAATAATCTAGTGATATCCATCAAGTCAACATGTGAAGGTGTACTGTGAATAAGCTCACATTTTTATATATTATTGTTTCACAGAGAGTGTGAACCCACCTGTTAGGCTCTGGTGAGAGACATCTCCTGGGGGTCTGGTAGCCGGCGCTGGGCGGGGCACAGCTGCAGGCAAAGACCAGGTAGTTCCTCCACAGGGCGATGTTATCGTCCATCGGGTGGAGCACCTTCTTGGACCGGATGGACGTCCTCCCTTCCGATGGAGCGCTGGGGGGATGAGAAGTGGGCGAGGGGGGAGGGGGACATGAGTTGGGCAGATACATTGCAGAGATGTAAAAGGGTCACAAGAGGATAAAACGGACCCTGCTTATCATAGGAAAGACAATTCTAAAGACAGTGTTGAGAGGGCAAGTTTGATGGAGGAAGACTTTGTCCCCCCACAAACGTCCAGGAAAGACAGCAGGAAGTTGATACCACATGACAAACATACACCATTAGGCTAGCAGGGCCACTAGTTATGTAATGACATGCATGCAAGAACTGGCATTCAAAAGCAAACTACATCTTGTGTGCTTATTGAACTCTTATATGAGGTCAGTCTTGCAGAGTAAAGAGCAAAAGAGACAGGGTACTAAACATTATAACATACTGTATGCTTGTTTATGTAACTTTGAAGTCCATTAACAATAAATAGACCTGGCAGTTACTGCCGATGAAATTCGCATTCACAATCTCTTTGTACATCAATTCTGATTTGCCAAAAACAAACAGCAATGGCTGCTTTTTTTAATTTTTGAATGATGGCTAAATTTACAGCCATTAAATCCTAATTTTAATGAAATTATCCTTTTGATAATATTTGATGCAATAAATATTGATATCTTCATATCAATCATTTTTATCAAATTATAGATAGACTAAGCAACCAACCTTGGATCAATGTGGCTGTAGAGCTGAGTGAGGCGTGTGTAGACCACAGGCCAGGCGTGGGTGACAGCCATGGGGCAGTAGTGGGGCAGGCAATTGCTGTGGAAGAAGCGCGCCAGGCAGGTCACCCAGGGGTTGAAGCCCCCCATGCCCCGGGACGCCAGCTTGGTCAGGCTGTCGCTGGCCCCGGATGACTCGTAGGTGCTCCCAGACCACTGGTTGATGGATCGCTCCACCACCCACTGGAGGTCCAGAGAGGGCAGTGCTGTGATAGTTGCCTGATGGGGTGGGGAAGGGGGGAAGAAGAAAAAGATGAGGGGTCACAGGTTTGAACATAGTGTCCTCTAGGAATCCTACAGAGCCGTCTTAGTACCTCAACAGTGACATTACTTGGCATTACTTTAGCCTTCCCTTCCATTTTATATCTAAATTATCATTCACTTCCTGTTTTGTCTCAGAGAAATGATTTTTCTCACAATTCTACTTGAACTTGAAGAATACTAAATTTTTATTGTTTCAACAAAGAAAATGGGAAGTACAAAGTTACAAACATCAGAGTCACTTGGAAAAAGACAGCTTAGTATTTTGATGGTCCTCGGTGGATGTTTTGTTACCTAACTTCCCGACTTTAGTACTATAGTTTTAATTGCCTAATACCCGGTAGTCACTGTCATTATGTCAAGGGAACTCTCCTTCCATATCCTCCTAAGATTTGTTCACCTTAATTGTCATATTCTCATGCAACACACTCTGATCATACCACAAATATCAAGATGTGATAATGTGAATGTCAGGTCATGATCATGACTCCTGTTGGGTACTTTAGATAAAATCAAAGACATTTATAGTTAAGCTCAACCCTTTTTTCCCCCTCTCTATCAGAGTTCCATAACACTAGCTCCTACAACAACTGCTCCCATCAAATATCTGCATGCTAGGCCAAGCATAAATTCTACCCACAAACATAACCCTAACCCTAATCCTAATCCTAATCTTCACATCAAACTAAACCTAAAACCCTATCACAACCCTAAGTCCTTAGAGAAAATAAGACAGGAGTAACTGCCACAGAAGCACATGTCGTGTGACCCTATTACACCACCTTTCCTAGAATGTAGCCTTATATACTGCATAATAACATTCCTCTGGTGATGTGTTACTTGAATGGATGAACTTCATTTAGTAAAGAAAGAATGGCTTCATGTTAAATGGGAAAGGATGAATCATGACAAATGATCCAGACTAACGGTCGGACCCGTATCTCCTTTATCCCCTTGTCTTTCTTTGAAGGACATTTCTCACCTTTTCTGCTGGTGGTAGCTGATTGATGAAGCTCTCAACGACACTGGGGCAAGCCCTATCAATCACATCCAACACGCTGTCGTCGTCGACCTTGAGGAACACAACAAACACATATCACTTTCTTCATGATATCCAAGTATACTCTTTCATGCAATGTGCTGACAGATATGTCACGATTGGTAGAGTAACATCAATATTCAGACAACTAAATATGTATGTGTAAAACATCACAGAAAACCGGCCGGAAAACAGTGCAGATCTCTTCAACAGACAAAACCAATCTATCATAAAAAGCCTTCTTTGTTTGCATGATGAAGTTCCACTGTTCCCAAGTCACTACAAGGCCTAGGCATAGCAGTTTTCCCTTGCAAATGGAAAGACTGAACTCTCAGAATAACTGAGAATATATTCAGATGGAAAATATACTTAACTTTCAAGGTGACATTGTGTCTTAGCCAAACTAAAGTGCTTACAAAATATATTTTTTTCCAGTAATGTACAGAAAAAGCTTTTGATTTTTGCTCTTACTTTGAACACTCTCATTCACAGACAATCTCAATATTATGTGTGATAACAGAAGTGTGTGTCTATGAACTGGAAGGAGGGAGTGATTGAGTTGTTTTTATCAACCGCTTCATGCATAAAATTTGATATATTCACTGTTATAATCCCACACATTACCATATACTGCATATAGATCTGAAAGGAAGGTGTCAGGCCCAACGGGGCAAAGTCTTCTCACCCTAGAATATCCCAGGATGCCAAAGAGAGCTCGGACTTCCTTGAGGACAAAGAAGCTGAGTCGGCGGATGAGGGGACGACCACTGCAGAGGAAGACCAGGGCAAAGCCTTCCACCATGTTCAGCACATTGGCGTACGGGTTCCGCTCGTACGGTGGCTTCACTTGCCCCTGCAGGAAGAGAATTGTGAACAGAAGGCATATACAACTTGACTGGGCCTGATATTGCAATTTCTTAGTATATCACAGTTACAGACCAGTTTAATAGCAAAGTCTTTGTGATAATGTTTTTCATCATAATACAGCTACCATGGTATATATGGAGTGAGAACTAAACATTTTGAGAAGTGATATATTCAATTGGAGCTTTACTTATCTAGCAGTCATGTTTGCAACTACTGAAAAACAAAGGCTGACAAAATAAAGAGCTTATATCTATGAATATACATCATATGAATCAAGAAAATATGAAAAAACTAGATATATCGCTACGGCGACTGATATGCCTCCACCATAATGCATGGTTCTCCTAATATAGTATAGTACAATGTCTTGACAATGTCTTGACAATGTGTGATGACAGTTTCACACAATTGGCAAAATACTGAAATGACAGGTTTGACACAAATGTGCTGAATGTTCACTTTCCTAGAACTAGGTTCAATTGGATGAATGATTAAAATGTCAGAGAGCAGGTATTTGGGGAACTGATGATTTTTACTTGACTTTTGACCCTTTTATAAGTTTATGCATTGAGTAATTTTCAAGGTATTGAGAAAAAGTATAATTTCAGTATCAAATGGGAAAATAGCATTATCTAAACCTTTCATTTGACCTTTGACCTCACAGTTCCATAGAGAATCACTGTAAGGTAGAACATGCATAAATATGTAAGTTTCATGATGATACCTTGAGTTACTTTCGAGATATGGAGGAAAAAGTGCAATTTAGCACTTTCACTTGACCTTTTACCTTTTGACCTTTGACCTTTTGGCAATTCCCCAAAAATATATATTGGGTAATACATGCCATACATCAAGTTTAAAAAAAACAACCCTTCAGGCATATTGCATTTTAAAGAAAGTAGTGCTATTTTGAGGAGTTGACCTTGACCTTTGACCCATGACCCCCAACTTCCCTAGATAATCACTGCCCGTCGGTACAAGCATATATACTAAGTTCCATGAAGATACCTTGAACCATTTGCGAGATATGGAGAAAAACATGAAATTTCAATTTTTTTTTCCACAAAATAACCTGTGACCTTTGACCTTTGACCCTGTGACCCTAAAATTCACACAAAGTATTATCCCCCAAGGATATACCCTCATACCAAGTTTGATGTAAAACCACCACACGGTTCTTGAGATATCGACAAAAACAAAACGGGACGGACGGACGTACGGACGTACGGACGGACGGACGACCCGAAAACATAATGCCTCCGGCCACTTCGTTGCGGAGGCATAAAAATGTACCTTGCTTCTGAAAAATCAAAATGCATTCTACAAAATCTTTCTGAAAAAACTGTGTATCTACTATGCAGATAAACATTATGAGATTCACAAAATCATACTTAACCTGATTGTACACTACATGCAGATATATCTGCTCCACTTGCATCAATTTAGTGTGAAACCAGAGATTTCTATGAGCACAAAACTTTTGTGAATATCCTGAAAGAAAAAATGCACGCAAAAGTGTTTGTGTACACAATGTATTGAATGCCGGTGGCGATTTGCAAAAGTTCCATGCTGCTAAAAAGGCCATCAGTTCCAATTTGCGAAAGTTTCATGAGAGAAATGTTTCTGGTATTAGAGTAGTATGCACCGAATACATGAGTGCATGTTTGGTATCATGCTTCTACCTCTTCATCTTTGCTTGTTTCAGCCATCTTCCACTGTGACAGCAGCTGCATCAACATCTTGAGGGCGCTCTCCAGGATGAGGGGAAACATGTCGTGCACCTCGTGGACCATGAAGTGGACGAAACAGAGGATGACTTCCTCTCTCCACTCTGGGAGGTCCACCACCACATTCTGCAGGGCTGTGAAGGCAAGCCTGGATGGGATGATGGATACAGAGAAGACAAAGGATGAGTCGTTTTTCATTTCTATCCATTCAGCCAACAAGACACAGTGACAAATGCTCTGAAAGGATTTAGAGAAATGTTTTGATTAACCATCCCAGGACCTCTTGTCCCAGAATTTCATTGCCACTGCATGTGATAGTGTTATCTGTGGTTACAAGTCGGTTGATCACGGGGACTTTAAGAAAGATTAGACTGAATTGAACAAAGCATGCATGGCCCACTTCATGTCTACAGAATGGACTGCAGCAAACTAATCCTTGATGGTAATATCATTCTCTCTCCAAGTCTGATCTCATTAATGTGCAACCTAAGTATGTGCATGGGGGAAAATCCCTCACTGTTGTTGTTGATTTATTTTTTATTTGTGCATAAGTGGTTCCATATATATTAGGAAATTCAATGCTACAGCACATCCATCAAAATCAGGAAGATTCCTATGAGCAAGAAATGAGATACAATACTTGTGTACTACATGCACCTCAACAGGCCAAAATAGTTCTTACATGAAGTTGGTTTACACAATTACTTTCTTGTCAGGACATGAAGACACATTTAAAGGGACGGTATAGCTTTGGTTTGAGATGGGAATTTAAGTTTTAAACTTTATGCAAAATAATAAGAAACCTTTTATATGAATTATAAAAGAGCATACAATTCTAAGAGGAATTAAAAGTTTATTTGATGAAAATAGGGTTTAAAATGGCTGAGATATCCAAAAAGAAAAAGGCCCTAATAAATGGTGGGACCACCTTTTGTTAGGACCACTTTATTTTGCTTTGTTTTGGATATCTCAGCCATTTCAAAACTGATTTTCATCATATAAACTAATAATTTCACTTAAAATTGTATGCTCTATAATATTTTCTATAAATGGTTTGTAATTATCTTGCAAAAAGATAAAACCTGAATCCCTATCTCAACCAAAACTATACAATCCCTTTAAATTCTCAGAAAGCCTCCTGCAGAATCAGGGAGCCTCCTGGCAGCTCTGCCAAATAATGATACTTTGTCAAATTAGACCACAATAAATCTTGAGGAAACTTTCATAATCATGACTTGTGGGCATCTGGCAACATCATCGTCACATGACGGAGGAGGGGAAAGGTGGGCAAGAAGACGTCACTCACCCACGCAGTTCGTCGTCCCGATGGACGGTGAGCCTAGAGAGGAGTTCCAGCAGCTCTTTGCGGCTCATCCCATCTGGGATGATCCGAGGGATGGCAGCGATGCAGGTACGGAACAACTCAATCTTGGGCTTTCTCTCATTTCTGCAGTCAAATAAAAAATTTTATCCTCATCAAGAATGCTTCGTACAGTGAGTGCATAAACTTGTCTGCACTTGAAGAACGTAATCCCATTCTAGCATGCATTTTACACACTTTGAAGACAGATGGAGTGTGCAATATGTAAACTGAAAGAAGTCAGTTGGCATCCTTCTAACGACAACACAGCTTTTGTGCTATGGACCTTAACCAATCACTTGTAGAACAGCCATTAATATCTAGAGTTAGGAATCTATCCAAAGAAAGTATTCAAAACAAAAAAATAAACAAATTTGTACCCTACTAGTCATCTGTTCACTTTCGGAGAAACTCAAAAAGCAACATATTTGTTGGCATCTAGATATTACGAAGAACTCCACATTTGGGGTAACTTTGTGAATGATCACTGCTACATCTTTGGAATGGCAGAACTCACGTCATGAGGTCATCAAGCTCTTTAGTGAGGCACTGGGCATTGGTCATGAGGAGGGCCTTTCCAACGGTCATGTCCAGTGAGCGCACGATGTGGTCAAGAGCCTTGCGGATGCTGGGGTAGAAGGAGGCCACCCCGATGGTCTTGGCCCCATCATCGGTCAGCTGCTTGCTGAGGAAGGTCTTGCGGGTGCGCAGCGTGTTCCCCGATGGCATGATGCGGGTGGTGGTGGGCATGGGCGGGGCCTCCTCCTTCTGCTGTAGGCTGTCGGCGATCACCAGGAAGGCTCGCAGGCCAACGTTCATGCGCTGTACAGCATGCATGGGAGAGACAAGTGGATTGGATGGAGGCACAGACACATTATGGTTCATTCGTTAACTTGCAGTGAGTAATTTCCTGATGCACTTGTACAATAAATACCATCTACCTTGCTGCCTATACACATTGTAAGTTTACACATGATGTGCACTTAACTAATACAACTGAGAGGAAACATCAGATTCATTGGTGATCCAGAGTAGATTTGATTTTTTTCCCCTTGCTATATAAATCATAGTCAATACAAATAAACACAGCACTACACTTCCATCAACACTTGGCAGCCAGAATGGAAGGTATCAGCCTTAACATAAAGTATATGTTTTCAGACAACTTTCCATCTAAACCATTTTTTTTAGACGGGAAGTCAAATACCAATTTGAATGTGATATCATATTCGGGTGTTTACAATCTGCATGCATCAAAGAAGGAGAAAGGGAAGGTATGAAAATGAAAGCAAGACAAAGAAAGAATGACAAAGAAATAGGGAGAGATGGAAGAAAAGAAAAGGGAGAGAAATGATGAGAGGAAGAAGGGCAGAATTCTGACTGACCTCTGGAAACAGCATCCTGCTCTTCCCAGTGACCCCGAGGAGGTCAAAGATGACATCCCTGACGGCAAACTCCAGCTTCTCCTGGGCGATGAACTGGATGATCTTGACAAAGATGTGCAGGGGCGTGTCGCGCGGGATCACGTTGCGGGAGTTCTTGGGGAAGAGCGTCCCTGTGATGCTCTGCAGGCGCATCTGGGTGGTGGTGTTACTCTCGCACTGGATGCGCATGATGTAGACCCAGAGGAGACGGTAGAGGGACTCCAGGGCCACGCGAGACATCTTAGGGTCTCGGTGCTGCAACAGATCAACATGTCATGCCACGTGAAGGTGAAACGTTACGATAGTAAGATTCAACAGTTGCAACAAATATGTTCCATTATACCGTATGTCCAAAAAAAAATTACAACAGGACCCTCCGCAGTGATATCTTTAAAAATATTGAATCAATCTAAATACAAATTCAGGGTTTGAAACTATAACTTATTGCCCTCATCTTACAGAAAACCCCATTTGATTTGCTTCAGTGGTAAAAGAAAAATGAGGAATTTGGAGAGGATGTCAGGAATCTCTTCCCTCCAAGTTTTGTCTATTGTTTTCAAACACAAGATCATCAGGTGCTAAACTTGGAAGAATCAGACTCATGATATGCTTTACAACAATCCACATTTTTCTGTGACCGCTCAACCAAATCGAATGGGGTTTTCTGCAAAATAGAACTAAAATGTTATATTTTAAGACCCCGAAGTAGCATTTAGACAATTTAATTACATTGGGTGTTATTAATGCAAAAATCTGATTGTAATTTTTTGGGGGACATACTGTATTGCTATGTGGAAAAGTTAGCATGATATAATACAGGAGGAATATGTGATACTCACTATACTGTTCTCTAGTTGACCTTTTCTTTACAAAAGAAATTTTCAGTGATTGATTGATCTCTACCATTAATTATTCATCTTCAATAATTTACTCTAACAAATCAAATATATCAGTATTAGAGAAGTATGAATGCATTCCAATTACTGTTTACAAAAGTGATATAGTGTAATTATGAACACTGTACTCTATACATTTATGATTGAGATAGTGATGCATGAAATATGTCTCTACAATAAGGTGAAATTATGCAAGCACGTTTTTCTACTCATAACAAGCACACCATTTTTTATAAATATTTGACTTACATAGTGAGTTAAAAACGAACAAAAGATGTTCCATCATCCTACATCATTCATCAGCAGGTTATGAATCACATCATATCATGATTGCATGTCCCCCTCCCCACCCCCCCCCCCCTCACGTAGACAAGAGAGTTACAGATTGATGGAGAGGAAAAGTAGAAATACATTTGGAGCCCATTTCCTGACACTGCATCGTACCTTGAGGTTGGAGAGACAGAGAGTGAGAAAGTTATGCCAGTTGGTGAGGAAGAACTGCTTCTGGCTGACACACAGCAGACAGGTCAGGAGGGGGAACGCGGCCAGTGAGTGCTTCTTCTTGCTGCACTGGTCCAGGGTCGTCTGGTACATCTTCTCCACGAAGTTCTTCAGTACGGGGATGTTGACCTCATTCTTGACACACTGCCGAGATACGACAACAAACAAATATTATAATTGCAGTTTCAAAAACTTCACACTTTTGTGAAACCCGAGTTGAAACGACATACTTCGCATGTAGGAAGCTTGTGTTTCGTACATGACATATCAAACTATAAATATGATGAATCTTCCATTTACACAACATAATCAAGTTTGAGCTTTGTGATTTCATATCATACTTCATCTGCAGCATCTCCGATAATTCATTGATATTTTTCAACCTTCGACAATGTCATGTGTTAGATGTGAAAAGTCATTTTGAGATTTTTTTTTAAATCATTGTGCTTCATGGACACACTCACAGCAGCAATGGGGACAAGAATCTCCACCAGCAACCCAGCGAGGGCGTGCTTGATGTCCTTGTCCTTGACCTCCAAGTAGTAGTTGGCGCACTCGTGGAGCAGCTGGAAGGACGTCTCAAAGTCCTCCACTGGGAACATCTTCACCCGGTAGAACTTGAGTCCCACCACCAAGCTGATGATGGCCTGTGGGTGTAGCACGGTATCAAGCGGGAATACAAGCAAGAGATTTGGAGCTGATAAAAGGCATTTAAACATCAAGTCTTGGGAACATTTGACTTCAAAAATAATTGGCTTGTCTTCCTTAAACTAGCACCTCTCCATTTCCCTGCATATCCTATCTGACTTACTGACCTCTCAACTCATCTTTGTGTGGTCAGTACCACACTATTATACCCCAACTCGAGTGGTTCTCGGGTTATTGTGGTCGATGGAAATATTTGCATATAAATGCATGGGCAGATAACTTTACAGACACACAAGTCTTCCAGAGCCATTCAAATAAGGAGGCATGTTAGAGTGGCATAATCAATCTCCATACACACTGAAAGCTGTTCTATCATCTGTGCCTCATATGGTTTACGGAGCAAACACACTCTTTCGTGTTCTTCCTTGAAGTAAGCACAGAAATAATCATGGCATGACTGCAGACTGTACGCCTGAGAAACAGTCCTTCATGTGGAGAGGTATTATTGTCCCATGAGGAACTGGCAATGAGTGTGGATTGCACAGGTTTACATTTCTTTGACAGAGTAATCTATTGCATATCATCGCTGGGGTGACAAGACCTTGTATCTCAAATTTTGGTGAAAATGACTCATTTTGATTAATGGTCAGATAATCAGTTGAGTGATGTCCTGTCCAGATCCTAGCTGTCTTATCCCAAAAGTGAAGTTAAGATGGCATGTCAAAGAAAAGGCTCTTTCATTTGATATTGTGCATTGGCCGCCATGTTTTTTTTGCTTTCCTGAACCATTGACATTTTGTAGACACAAGGACTTGTTGCCCCAGCGACAATAAACTTATCCAGTCATGTGGGTCTGATTGATTTTCAGTGTGCGAGACCTGAAGTGAGGTATATTCTAAACTGCTATCTGTGCATATGGTGTCCCTATTGGCTCTTCACTCTCTCACTTTTATCATGTATGGGATATATGATATGCTACATACACTACAATTGTAGCAAAGAGATGAACCAATCCAGCTGAAATGGACCAAAAAGAGTCCCCTCCCCCACCCTACCAAGTATGCCTCTTCTGGCCCACTCTCACAAAGGAGATCACTCACCTGAGTAGTCTGAACATTCTGCGGCTCCGAACGGAGCTCCTTGAGCTCGGTGAAGAATCTCTTGCGAACGGACTGGAAGCGGGTGTGGGCCATGACGCCCAGAACCTCGGCGTAGAGGTCGGCGATGATGTGGATGTTTTCGGTGTTTGGTCCACTCTGGAGGCTGCGAAGACACACAGTGAGAGAAAGGGAAGTTGAGGTGGCGGTTTGCTTTGATGCTCACAAATGAAATTGAATATGGCAGCAGATAACCAGTCACATGAATGAATGCAATGATTACAGACAAGAATGAAGTTGAGTAGTAGAGATCAATACTTTATCAGTCCTCTTCGTTTGGTTGTAAACAGACATAAACCTGCACTTCCAAAATGTACTGCAATATTTCATCCATTTCCTCTAGTTACTGGTGGGTTGTTGGAAAAGAAAAATCAACCCACAAAAATATTCAGTCATGAAACTTAATTTTGCGTACCACTGGTGCTGCTTGTTTCAAACCATATAAAACACTTAAAATCATACACGTAGGATGTGTTATGAGGGATTTGAAACTGATGGTGAGCACCTATTATACAAAAAAAAAAGAAAATGGGTGTTGTTTTCTTTTGAATTAGAGTTTATTTTTCCTTCATAATTTTCAACTTTTAGATCGATGTCATGAAGTAAAAGTAGCATACCCCTCTCTGCTCTTGAAGTGTCTGAACGCCAGCGTCTCAATATGGGTGACCATGTGATCGGGTACTGGGTGTAGAGGGAGCTGTTTCAGTACCTCAATCAGCACGAGGCAGAACAGAAAATCTACCGCCAGCTGAAATGTAAAGAGAATGCATTAAAACCATCATTACAATTTAAATTCCAAGTATGTAAATGTACTGCAAAGAAACATTCATCCACAGAGACTCATGACAACTACTGTCCTCTCTTCAAGACTGCAATCCTTATCTTATGAGACTAACATCACATTTTTCTGTTTCCCTTTTTCTTTTCATACTGAGAACTTTTTTTCTAGTACTGTATGTGTTTTCATGTCTTGCATATTCTCAGTTTAACCCGTTGAGGATGAATTCCGAGTATATTCGGGCAGGGGTCTATGGGAAATGTGTGTTGTAGCAAAATCAAACCATCCTCAACGGGTTAAGGCACATCCACTATGTGTATAAATAAAAGCAAACTTGTCAGAAAAGTGCTTGCACCTTTGAATCAAGACAAAAGGTATGAGTAAGATAACACTGTACTGATATATTGATACAAACACAGTATGCTGCATACACTATAGATATGCCACCTACATACTTGATATCTACTAATCAAAGTTCATTTCCTTAATGCGCTGAGTCATGAAAGGCATTTATGTTCATCGGATGAACTGCAGACTCACTGTAGAACCATAATATTGAGAAATCAATCACACAATAAAACGAGGAACGTTCGCATGCATTTTGATTTCATGAATTTCGCGAGAGCCTAGATTCACGAAATTAAAATGCACATGAAAATTCTTGTCTACACTCTACGCATTGAATGTTAGAGGCAACTCACGAAAATTTCATGCTGCGAAAAAGGCCGTCGGCTCCAATTCCCAAAAATTTCATGCCGCAAAAATATTGCATTTTACAGTATGCTTCATACCAAGAATTGGTCACAATGAAACACATTGTGGCCAAAGAGTGAAGTTAACACACAAGAAGGGGAATGTCACTATGAGGGCTCATTGCCAAATGTATCCTCTACACTGTGATTTGTGTACACGCATTTGCAACAAAGGACACACCCACAAGAGGGGTAAAGTTTGACTGAATTGATGTCAAATACAAAAGAAAACCCTAAATAGCGAATCACCACCGATAAGAATTCAAATACAATCGGGATGACAGACATGACGCAAACAAAGAAAGAGCCATCAATTAGGAAGTGAAGGACACACTGATGAGTGTTACAACACTATCACAGCATTAAAGTTTTACAGCCATATGATCCATTGATATTGACATACAATCATCAATGATCTTTTTATGGCAGGGACGTGTCATGATAGTAGTGTATCATACAATACACATAGATAGGACTACGTATGTATCCAGCTGAGACAACATCACTATTACACTGTGGTAATCATACATACAGACATACTTGTACAGATAATAAAGATGCCATCAATAGGACAGACCCAAGATGGGGAAAACCACTGATCTGACGTCATCGCTATCATAAAGTTACTTTTTTTCTACCTTTGGTATGATAGTCAGGGTAACTGTAATATTCACACACCCTGTATGCTGTTGCATACACCATATATTTTACAAGTACAGTATTTTGTGAATCCATATGTCTATTTGCAAACCTCACAAGCATAAAAACACTGTGAAATATACCCATATACAATATCTGCAGGACAACTTTTACAGCCACATGTAATTGATAAAAATATCAATTTTTCCTGGTATATAAATACTATAATTATATTAATGTTAACATCTTTATTGACTCAAATTCAATATTGAGATGACTAATATACACACACACACACATATTGTATATTCACATATCCCTGTTCCAAGATAGAACAGTCACCCTAAAAATCACCTAAAGAAGTTCAAGAACACTGATTTACACAGCATTTCATTTTGAAGGTATACTTACATCTCGCCTCTCTGAGAGGTAGTCCTTCTCCCTGTTCACATAAAACAGAAAAGAAGAAAACAACAAAAAAGAATAAGCATGGATCATAGAGTTATTGTCAAGACTGCACTTTTCAGTCTGGGGTCACCATTTGTGCCAGACACATCAAGTCTATAACAATCTATGCTACAAGAGACCCAAGTCTGGCGTTTATTACACGTCGTTCAGTGGTACATTCGATATTCTGCCACATTGACATCCATCATTGCTGGCTGCAGAAAATTAAATTCTGACGTTTATTGCTGTTTCTCGCATCCACCAACATATCGAATGCCACTTGGCCTTTCTGGATGGATTTTGTCCGGATTTGCAAAGTTGTGTTATATTACAGATATGAGTCGTGATAACATTTTCACACCAGATCTATGACTTTCTTCTGCGGAGATGAATACATAAAGACAATAATGAATGCGGCTGAAGTTATCAATGCCAAAGGAAAGAAGAGAAGTCAAGCAAGTGACCAAGAGGAAATATGATAGATTCATATCTATGACAGGATGGGAAATCAACTTAAAGTAAATGAAACTTCAAAAAGCAAAAAACAAATACAATCCCTTCAGTGCAAAAAAAAAAAAACAAAACAAAACAAACAAAACACAAACAAAAACAAAATATCAGATTACACTGTACCAATAAAGAACTAAAGATCAAATGTAATCACAAAAAAAGACAATATTATTCTATTTTCTTTGTTTTAATCTATAAGAGAGCAACGAGGACTATTTGAGAAATACAAACAAGTTTCACAGATAAAAAAAACTTTTCTTCATTCTGTTTGTGTCTTCTAAATAGTTTACAAGCTTTATGTGTGCATTTTTTTTCAATAAATTAGTGGTAATTTTCCTTTGTTTTTTCTTTTTCTTGCTATATGACCGATATGGAAAATGGATCTTGGATTTTGAAAAAAAAAAAAAAAAAAACACTCTAGAACATTATTGCCATATATCACTTCATTTTGCACAAAGAAAGCTGTACATCCATCGAACCCACGTGTATGTACCTTGGGGTATCAAATATGATAGAAACCCATAAATGCTCTGGTATAATGATGACATATAATTATGCAAAGGCTGTGAGGATACAGGAATTTATATTCTGAGCATGCCTCCGGAGATAAGGCTAAACATTCTCAGTAAGATTAGGATGGGAGAGGACTAGCTACCCCACACACTAATTCACAGGAGTGTAGATAGATTGCTTCATTTCTATTCTTTCTGTCTCCAGATGGATGCAGTGGCATTATGTCGAGAGTGGGCGAAATGGACGGAATCACTTTGGCAGCTTTCCGCGTTGATCCTTACCCCTTATTCTTGGGAGCCACTTTCTGCCTCTGTGACCCTTCCTCCTCATTCTGCAGGGAGTACCAGTCAAACAAGGTCTTCAGCAAGGAGGGAAGACAGTGCTCGGCCACGGCACTCAGTGAGCTCAGCAGCTGATGGTGGTAGAGGATGGGAGATAAAGGCTTATTTAAGTTAAAGGGGCAATTCACTTTCAATTCAAAGTAAACATGAGTGTTACTCTGCCTGTCTTCTTTCATACATCTTGCTCACACATTTCAACAATCATCTCACATTTTTAAAGCATCAAAGGCAAGTCAACTAAGTATAATGAGTCTTTACAGACATTACAGTATTTGGCTATTGTTACCTTGAAGAAAACACATAAACAATCTCTGTGGCCAGAGACAGTCATCTGCATTGTACATGTAGCAGTATCAAGTCATGTTTAACAGAGAAATCACAAACGTTTCAATTTCCCCTCAAATTTCCACAGGACTGAATACTCATATCTTTTTTCTTTTTCTTTTTTTTTTAAATACCAAATCAATACTCGAAACCACATCCAACACTAAGATTATGATCACACTTAGGCCCTGTATGTACAATAGGCTCCCACTGTCATCCACTCCCCTTCCTTCATACACGCATTGTAATATTGAAAGACCAGAAAGTTTTGTTCAGTGAACTGTTGGCACTAGGATAGTTTCAATACTATTCACTTCCTTAGCATTTCATGGATGAGAGTAATTCTGCACTATATCTAAATATCTCTCAAGTATATCTGCTTTGTTCTCATTTCACATTAACACTTTTTTCACATCATGAAGTATTCCAAATCTACAATGCATCAACATAGGGCAAATCCAGCGAAGGCAAATAACTGACTTGCAGCATGGTGATTTTTCCAACTTACACGTGTAGAATATGAATTGAAAGAATGATGATAAATCAATGTCCTCGCTAACATTCACCAACGGTTGACTCTCATAGCGATCCTTGAACCGAATAAAACTACACAAAAGTTTGCTACACACATGGATTTACAGCTTGCATCTACAATAGGGGAATACGACATTGACAGGTAGGATAACAACTTGGGTCTTGTAATAAAGGAAGCTTTCAGGACACCGTTTGCCTTCCATTAATGACTTCTATATGGGATGGACACAGGAGATAAGCCAGACTGTTGTTGCTACATTTCCAAATCAGCACATTTCGCAACCATGTTTGAGATATTTTTTTGGATGTCTAGACAGTGTTCACAGTGCTACTTTATATTATCTGATACGATGTAGGTAAAAAACAGTCATTAAAATTAAATCCCATCATAAATCTCTTCTTCCTACACAACAATCTCTGCACTACAAGCCAATTCAGTGGCAACACCAAAACAAAAACAGGATTTCTACAATATCTCTCTGAAAGGATGTCATTGATATTGCAATTTATCGTCCTATTAATACTCTTCGGCATCTTGTGTAGTGCTTGTTGTTGTAGTTTTTTTCTTTTCTTCTCAAGACACAGATTTGTGTGTGTGTGTCTATAAAATGTATGGTGTGTTCTGTGTGTTTGTGTATCCATGTACCCCATCCGAGTGTCTCCATACACGAGATCTTCCAGGAAAACACACCTTTTATCTAATCTACGCACACACTACATTAACCATAAACATCCTCATTGCTGAGATGATGAGATAGGCAGACGATCTTATAAAAGCAGGCTAGAAAAAGGTCAACATATTTTGTGAGGAGTGTGATGGCCCATGGCGTGACTGTACTTAAAAGGAAAAATAAACCCATGAGTTCTGAGTTTCGGATACATCACTATGTGGACAGTCACCTGATCAATGATCATGTCCCCTTTCAAGGATTTCTTTCAATGTGCTTGTGCCTGTTGTAAGTTTATCTGTGTGTGCCTATATCAACCACAAAGATATGTGAGCATATTTTGATCATCTTTCATTCTTATCTAGTAAGCTGCCTGCTGTAACTCGTAGTACAAATACAAACAGTGTTAAATGTACATTTCACTTCAACAGACATAACAACAAATTGGACATCACATATAAACTAAACATGTATACATATATTTCAAATTACAATGTTGGATCGTAAATTGAAAGGCTTTCTTTCATTGACAGGTTGACTGATGTATGCCAGCCATTTTGTAATTCTTTCAGACGAAAACAACATCATTCAAATTTAATTGTTTTGTATCTAGTAGACACTTTCCTGCTTCAACTTGAAATGTAAGTATCTGGTGCACATGTACTTCAGATACATTGTTAGCACTGGTCGTCCTGACTTAATACATTGCACTTTTTGGATGTATATTCAACAAGACATCTGTCCGATTCTCAAGAAATGCTGCGACAGCAAACATGTGCCAGTTGTTGTCAACGGCAGACACAACACATGGATTCTTTCCAACTTCCTACAATATAAATGACTGAATACAAGGAAAACAGGCGACTGTGGGCTCTAATAAGGCCATGGGCACAGATTATCCCGTTGCCTGGAACAGACTGCCGTAAAGTAGGAAGCAAAGTGCTCAGCTGACGTAGGCACAGCCCAAATTAAAATCCTCATAGATAAGACCGTCTGTTAAGAGGTTTGTTTGCCATCGAGAGGTTTACACCTTTTTTTTTCTCTCTCTTTTTTTTTTTTTTTTTTTGGAGGGGGGTGGAGAAATTAGCCATTGTCTGTACATAGAATATTTGCTATCATATATTCAGTATCAGCATAACATTAGTAGCCTGTCTGTAGAATTATCTTATATCTTTATACAGATCATCATCTACACTGTATCTTTTATTTCTAAAATCTCTTTGGTTTAGGCATCGGGTGACTAAAGCAATTCATGTCCATAAGACTGTACTCTGGCATCTGAATAATATGCCACAAGTTCTCAACCTGAGTCCCTCTAGAGAAAAAAAAAAACAATAACAACAACTGGCCATCAATCAAACGATTGGCTAACTATCAGTGTACTGTAAAACAAGGAATGTTCGTGTGCATTTTAATTTTGTGAATTTTGCGAGAGCCAAGATTCACAAAATTAAAATGAACAAAGTTCTTGTCTACGCTATATGCAATGAATGTTAGAGGCAACTCGCGAAAATTTCATGTTGCGAAAAAGGCTGTCCGCTCCAATTCGCGAAAAATTCATGCCGTGAAATAACTTGTTTTACAGTATTCTACAGCATATAATATGTCATTGAGTATAACTGTAAATTACGGTAAATGTTCAACCTTTGTATACCAAATTGCCTCTCCTTATCTCCATTTACTTTCAAATGGAACTAGAATTATCACTGAAGGTGATTAATACCCCCGCCCCTAGTGTTGCTTTATAGTATGTGATGTCAAGTTTGTGCATTTGTCAAATTGGAAACATAATAATTTTAGTTTACTGTACAATTACAGAGTTGACACTGAGTATAAAACTTACAGATAATGGAAACATGCTTTCCCCCAGCATCACTACACTTAAAGACCATCATGCACACCAAATTTGACCTTCATAGCTTGAATGGTTTATTTTGATACAAAAATGAGTGGTTACCATGGCAACACATTTTCCTTAAACTAACACATTGGTGTCTTGCAAAACTACACTTCTAGATCATGATACATACTAAATTTGACTTTAATTGCTCGAATGATGGAAAAGTTATTTGATCTGCAAGGTTTTGGTAAAATTGTGGTTACCATGGCAACGGTTTGTGTGACAAACACAAAAATTATGTGTTCCACATCTATACCTCAGGGCCATAATGCCTACCAAATTTGGTTTCAATTGCTTGAAAACTGTGGAAGAAGTTCACTCCACAGGATTAAAAAAATAAAATGTGGTTACCGTGGCAACGCATTGTCCGATACAAATACAAAGGACATTTTGCAAAACTACACTTAAAGAGCATCATACACACCAAATTTCACCTTCATAGATTAAATGGTTCAATTTGATAAAATATTCTTATATTAACACATTGGTGTCTTGCATAACTACACCTCCCGATCATCATACATATACTAAATTTGACCTTAATTGCTTGAATGATGTGGAAGTTATTCAATCCACAAGGTTTTGGTAATATTATGGTTACCATGGCAATGC
The DNA here is from genome assembly GCA_033980235.1 of Diadema setosum. Taxonomy (NCBI): domain Eukaryota; kingdom Metazoa; phylum Echinodermata; class Echinoidea; order Diadematoida; family Diadematidae; genus Diadema; species Diadema setosum. Next base: position 3,575,069 of record CM067068.1, read on the forward strand.
TTAGTCCGACAAACACAAAAATTATGTGTTCCACATCTATGCCTCAAGGCCATAATGCCTACCAGATTTGATTTCAATTGCTTCAAAACTGTGGAAGTTGTTCACTCCACAAGATTTCGAAGAAAACATGCGGTTACCATTGCAACGCTTTGTCAAGTACAAACACAAAGAGTGTCTTGCATAACTACACCTATAGATCATCATAGATACCAATTTTGAAATTGATTGCTTAAATACTACGGAAGTTATTCAATCCACAAGGTTTTGGTAAAATTATGGTTACCATGGCAATGCATTGTCCGACAAACACACACAAGAAAAAACACATCTTGCACATCTATACCTCAATATCATCATTTACCCTAAGTTTCATTTAAAGTGCTTCAAAACTGTAGGAGGAGTTCGCGACGCAAGATTTTGCAACAGACCGACCACCCGCCCGACCAACATCACGGTGATTCCTATATACCCCCTTCATTCTATGTGTGCGGGGGTATAAACATTGATATAATTTATAATAGACAAAAATGAAAGAATCAGGAAAAAAAAATTAGACAGATTTCACCCTTGTTGAAGAAATTTTCCAGAAAGCATGTTTCTGAACATGTTCACAGCACTCATGCTCATTTTTTGCTATAATTCTGGAACAGCTATGCGAGGGGTTGATTTCTCTTAAAGACACAGATCTACTGTATATCACTTAGCAGATTATGATCAGGGACACATACACTGCAAGCGATGCCACTATATAAACACAATTATGTATATACACAGCACTTATGTGTGTTTGTGCGTGCCTAAATGTGAGTGTGTGTGGGTGCAACAAATTGTCAGAATTTTGAATAGGAAACATTACTCAGGCTCTGTAACAATCACTAGTGACATTTACATATGTACATAATCACTATGGAATGTTGTAAGATGTATTCTGCACATTGTAGATTACTCAAGAATGAAACACTACATTCTGTGTCCGTCATCTAACAGTCACATGCATCAGAACTGTCTGGTGGATGTTTTGCTTGGCGCTAAGGATCTGACATCACCACAGCAAATGGTGGGCAATCAGCGATCAGCACAGACTTGTGTGACGTGCTAACCAGCTGTTTCTGTGACAGGTCAGGGCTCACTTTAAGAGTAGGACCTCTTTTATTCACCAACGTCCTTACATCGCTGTTTTCAAGTAAAGCGACAATGTCCCAGGGAGTTATATAGTACAGTCCACCAAGAAACATTTACCCTGGTACCTTGCTTGCAGATTCTAAAGTGAGTGTTGGCCCCTTACAGACTATTTAGGTACACTGTAGTGTAAACACAACCAATATTAAACTGAACACTGTACATGTAACTGCCACACAACCTTTATTACACATTCAGTACACACTTGTGCTTTCCCAGAGACAGTAGCCAGCCCAATAAATTAATTCAAATTCAGAAATTCATGTTTTGAAAGTAGTAGACATTTGTACCACAGACATCTCAACAGGTTGACAACAATGAAATAACATTTGAGAGGGGCTTTTCATTTCTGATTTCTGGCATGGAAACTAAAGAATATGCTACACTGTGTCTCTGTATCAATCTGCAGATGACATTCATGTGACCTCACACAATTTGTGGATGTTGAGAAACACTGATCATCTGTTATCCTTCACAAGTCAACCTTTATGACAGGCAACAAGTGTGTCTGTTGAATCTTTAAATAGCTTCATACCAGGAGGAGCCATGCGGTTTATACACTGACTAAATTCACAGTGCTGAAAAGGCATTTATATCTGAAAAGCTAGCCAATTATTATGCAGTTTGAGAGTTTGAATGCATAGCAATGCATCATTTTAATGTTAATGGTGAATAATCGACATTGGATTGCATGGAATTGAGAAGTGGCTTCATACAACTTTAGAATGCCTTCATTTCAAAGAAAAGACTGCATCAAAATTTAGTGAGACAATATCTTCTCAACTTTCATGAGGGTCATAAATGTCAATAACATGTTTCCGCTGAGTACTGTAGTGTACTACAGATACATGTACATGTGTATAAAGAAACACATCTACTGATAAACTGTACATTTTTGCATGCATTTTACTTTTGCGAATTTTGCAAGAGACAAGATTCGCATAATCAAAATGAATGCAAAGGTTCTTGTCTACACTTCATTCATTGAATGCCAGTAACAATTCCCCAAAATTTCTTGCTGCAAAAATTCTTGCTTTACAATACAGAAACTACTCTTCCTTTTTCTAGTCGGGTTATCATTAAAGTCACATTAGATTACACACATATTTTGGATAGAGGTGTCTCATCAAGGCAGAGGCCTGGATGATGCAGGGAATAGGGAAGAGAGGATGGAGAGGGTTGTAACCATGGAAACTGGTCTCACCTGATCAAACTGCTGGTCCTCCCCTCGCTGTAGGCATTTGGCCAGGGGGCTCTCCTGGGGAGGGAGAAGAAGCATCAAGACATTCAGATAAATATTTCCACCAATGACAAAGGTCCTTCAGAATAAAATTGAGGTAATGGATCAGCTATAAAGTTTGAGCCAAATCAGTCATACGTTCAAAAGAAGAAAGGACAGTTTTGAATGTCAGAAAAGCATCCAACACAGACTTGTTGATTTTGGGACTTAACATTTCTTGCATAGTCATATTTCTTTATTTCAATATACATAGACAAAATGACCATGGCATAATTATACTTGCATCAGCCCGCAGGAAATACTAGTATGTTTGCTTGCTTTGGAAGATTAACTTCACGTGACCCATGGTATCTGTTTACTCCAGCCATCCTGTTAATTTGTCTTTTAAGAATGAGTGAAAGTAGAGGTGACACACTTACAAGACAGTGGAGTGGGGATATCATGGCCATACGACCATGACAGCTTTGTTTTGAGGGACTTAAGGAATCTCCTATTTCATGACCTGGCAACATTCCAGTAAACATGTCATATTAGATACTTGTTTTTAGTTCACTTAAACTTTCTGTATCATACATCCACAGCATCTTATTTTTCTCAGTCAGTAAAACACAGAAGCACAAAGATGTGAATATGAGTGTGTGTTCATAATAGACAAAAGCACATGCTCAATGTGCCACTTATTGAAAGTGATACCAGTTCCCCCCCCCCCCCCTAACAATCAATGCTCTAGAATCTTGTGTATGTGCCAGCTAACAATGTATCACTCACAGTCAACACTCTTTATTTTGAGCTATCTATCTTCATCTTGTCTATAGTGCTGATATACATATTTTAAGCCAAAAAGCTCTGGAAATATTTAGCAACGGAATAGAATGTAGACTCTATCATCCCTGCAACATTATTTGATCATAATTGGTATGAGGTACAAGTAATACTCATTATATAATCAATGTATTCTGTCTACAGTCAATGACGTGTAAGTCCAAGAAATTTGTCTAATAGCTGTGCTGACATGTTCTTTTAAGTACCCAAAGGTGGTTATAAGAGCAGGGCCCCATTTCATAAAAGATTCTTGTCGTTACCATGGCAATTGCCATTCCAGCAAGAGTTGCTATCATATCAACTTTTTATGAAATGGGGCCCTGATCTGAAGACAGCACACAAGCAAAGTTTACCCATATCTCTATGTTTCTGAATATTTTTCCTCTAAGAAAATGGAACAAATTCTTCTATCCTCTTATATATTATGTATATCCTTAATGCTAAAATCATGGGAAGCAGTTTGAATGCTGTAGTTGTTGTTATGTCAGGCAAGTCTTTGGTTGTCAGGAACCACCTTTTGTTTAAAGGTATGCATAATAAAACTTGACTGTATTGAAAAGGGTAAAGAAAAGGGACAGTGGTTAATTACCAGTGGTTCTGTCATGATGCGCTCTATCTTGCGTTCTGCCTGGATGGTAAACTCTGCAAACAGACTCTGGAGGACATACTGGCCAGGCTTCACATTGGTGTCCAGTGGGATGGTGGTGGTGGACGCCGAGTCCTGCTTGTCCTCCTCTGTTGGCCTCCGTATCCATGGCAACGAGACTGTGTCTGAGGTAGTGCTGGTAGCAAGGCTCAAGGTGGAGCCTTCAGGGACAGCAATAAAACAATAAGGACGAAAATGAACCATTGCCAAACAGTATTCATTTCCAGTGGTGTAATTAACTTTTACTGTGAGAAAATATTGTGACTGGGATGGCAACCAATATTTACTCAGCAAATCTTTCCTCTTTTAAAAAGCCGGTGTTTTTAACAGGAATAAAACTACCGGTAAGTCATATTTATATGTTGTGAAACAACAGATATGGTACAAGTGGTGAGACAGGTTTGGGGAAAAATTAGAGGCTATGTGACTGAATTGTTGCAAGAGCTGAAAGTGCAGATACTCTTACTGGATGACCTGGGGACATTACACCATTCCACAGGATAAACTGAAAAGCTCTACCCCTGCATTCCAGCATACCTCTCTTCCCTTTAATATTTGATTGCTGGCTTATTTCATGGCAGCTGTGGCTGTGATCTACAGCTGTGGCTGTGATCTGCCTGTGCTGTATTTCAAGGGAATCGTATACAGGCACATTGTATTTTTCATATCAAACCAACAATCGACAACATTTGACTTTGACCTACAGGTAGAGCGCTTGTAAACTACATCTGTATATCCAGATCAGCCCAAATGTGGACACAGTACACTGTCATTGCCTTTTCCGGAGCTCATGGTTTCATCAGAAATGATATCAACTGTTCTATGAAGTACATTAATAGGCCCTACGCAAAGTGAAATTCTGGCTTCTGGCTTTGATTCCATGACCTTTGACTTCATGACCCGAATTTTGCTTTCTTTTCATATCCTTACATAAATCTGTTTACAAAGTTTCCATACAATACAGGTGTACCCTCAGTCAGTCTCAAATTATCTAGGAAGAAAAGGAAATGGTGATAATAAAATGTATACAGACAAATGGACAAACGACCAACCTAACACAAACTTGATGATTCTGGCACCACTATGACGAGGTATGGAAAAAAAAAGATGACACCTGTCTTAATTGATTGCAAAGTCAATACATCAGCACCTGAACATCAAATGTGGCACATGGTGAAATAGACATTAAACCACATGTGTATATCACATTGCCGGTACTGGTACATATATCATTACTAGGATGCAACAGAAACTCGGGGTTGCCTCCACCCCCCCCCCCCCCTTTTTTTTTCTTCTCAGATGTATACCTACAAGAAGCAAATGTTCATTGAATTATAACAGGGCATACTACCACACTGCATATGCTTCAAATTTTATTTAAACCTCTATTGCTTCTTTGATATCACACATCAAACATGGATTTTTTTTTTTGTCAACAAGTTTTCTATGTAAAAACACAATGTTCACCTTACATTACAAAGAACAACATTCCATTTCATTTACATGAATAATACAGTGTACCTGTATACATGTACGTAACTTAATTTCCACCCACTGTTCACCCATTTAAGTTGCCCTCTAAGTGTTCAAAGCACACTTGAAAGAGAAATTCTACTTGATTGATGTTCAAGTTAAATTGTGCAGAATCAAACACAAAACAGATGGGTGAAAATTCCATGAAACACACACAAAATAAATGTTTTATGTAATTAGAATGTTAAACTTATAACAAAACATTATTGGTCACAATCATGTATGCAAATTGCATGATATGTCTTTATTTCTTATGCTTCCATTTGATTTGCACAAAAATATAACATTTTAATTCTTAATTTTAAACAAATTAACAAGAAGAAATAAAATGAAGACATTTTGTGCATGAAATGAATCTCAAATAATGACATCTAATGCATTTGTGCTTACACACATATGTAGCAATAATTACTTTTAAAAAGGGGTTGTTGAATTACCAGCAAAAAAATGAACAGAGCAATGTTTCATGAACAGAGCAATGGGAGAGTTCATTGACGTTCTCTTGAACATGAAATGGACTGTTTCCCTTTAAAGTGAAAACAAAGTTCTGGTAAGTGCCTGAGAACCCATCTGGCACCATTTCATATTTGCTTGCAATATATCGAAAGAGTCTACAAAGAAACTTACCTGGCTGACGCGGTTTGCCGGAATGATGAGTCGTTTTGGAGTATTTTGAGAAAAATAATAAAAGTCGGTAGACCGACTTTTATTCCAGAAGGCTCCAGACTAACTCGGTCTCAGGGAAAACTCGACCCTATTTCAGACAATTTACACACAGTTCGTGATCGCCATGTTCATCAGTACTCTATACTACGGGTATACCAAACGAGGCCTTGATGAGCAGACAGGAAAGTGCGTGCTAATCCTGTACAAAACAAATGGACAGCGCGCGGTCCTCAAACCTACTAGTATACGCACATCACCTCAGTTGCTGAGACGCGCGGTCTTTGAAGTTTTTGTTGTTGTTTATCAAGCGTCTTTGATTGTTTTTAGAGGTGCTTGAAAGGCGCACACTAATTTTGCATGTGCGTCAAAGAGGTTTTTGATGCGCGCGTTGTAACAACTTGGACCATTCACTGCGAGTAGCCAGAACGCTACAATGTAGTTTATATAGGCCGCTCCCATATGCATAGTACAACGCTGTACAATCCAGAGGGACAACCAATACAACTCATCCCGCCGTCAAGCAAAGCGAGGCCGAGTTATCCCCGAGTCCGAGTCTAGCCTGACCCCGTTCGGGTAAGTTCTGAGACTGAACGTTTTTGGTTGATATTTCCCATTTTCGTCGTTACCCATCGAATATCTTGTTATTACAGCGTTATTCCGCACATTTCCTAGGCATACGTTCACATTTTGGAGCAAAATTTGACAACTTTTGCAGGCATACCAGAACTTTGTTTGGGCTTTAAATGCTTTGGCAGGGTGAATGGCCACCCAGTACCTCCGAGGGGGGGGGGGGGGGGGGGGGGGGGAGGATCCTCCCTACACAGTGAATTAATTAGACTAATGATGAACTCTGCTCTACATGTGCGCTGATACAGTGGTGAGTGATGTGAACACTGCCATGGCTTCCCCAGATTAACAACCATCACCAGCGAATGAACATATGACACAAACAACTGGACAGAAGGCTAGGCTTTACCATAGATTATGTACATTGTGTATGGTGCAGGTTGATGCATAAATTAGTACATCCTGGATGTTGTGCACCGCTTGGAGTAAACAAGCATGTTTACGTGATGTCAGTGGTTCTCACTGCAGTGATATGTGCTTGAGTAAAGTACTCACCAAATTTTAAGACACTGGGGCCAACTTTCCCTCTCACTAATTTTTACGGAGAGAAAAACAAAAATGGAATAAAACTCAACGATTCTGAAAGTACTTTTGGAACATTTGATAAGATCATTTGTGTATTCTTTATCTCTTGCCCATATGTAAATCCCTCCTTGTAGATGAAGAGCATTTCATTTACATAGAAAGAGCATTAAATGATAATTACAGTGAGACATTTCAACAAATCATACAGCTGTGTGGTAATATGGTAGAGTTAGTCAGAAATTTACTCACTGAATTTTGAGATAAAATCTTTTTTTTTTTTTTTCAGCTGTATCGTAGATTGATCATATCACTCACGGCATGTTAAATTTACTGAAAAGATTATTAACCCCATTTTATCTCTGACAGCAACCTGAAGATATACCTCCAGTGTTACCAGGTAACACAAAAAAGATTACATCTCATGCTGTGATACCTGCAAGCAGTTCTACAACTTGACATGGGTTACTGTAAAAGTGGTTATTTTCATGAGGGTTTAATTTTCGCACTCTTCACAAATCACTGTTGGGCTGCAAATGTAACAACATGCACAAATATCACGAACTGACAGCCATTAGTGCACTTACGATAGCCTCGGTGTCAAATTGCAAAAACAACATTTCACGAATATGTCTGTGACGTTCTCATTTGTGAAAATATTTGTACGCGAAAATATCAGCTTTTACAGTTCAAAGTTTTACAAACACAAGAAATATATACAGAGATATACAGATATATATTAAGTTTTACAAACACAAGAAATATATACACACATGTACAGAGTATAGGCCTACAATGCAGTACACCTGTATATCTCATTCTTTTTAAAATAGGCATTCAGGCCAGGTCCTCATACAATGAGCAGGTTATTGTTTACTTTTAATTCTGCCTGCCAACTGTGAATCCAAGTTGCCCTGTACGGGCAAGCGGGCAAGTGATTTTACAGCACTGTGGGATAGCCTCATGCAAAAGACTCATTATCACTTTCAAAATTTGTAAGCATTTTTTTTTTCTGCATGTTGTTAAACCCCTTTAAGGAGAGTCCCATGGGCTTTCTCTGAGGTCAGTCAACCTCCTACAACTTGTAATTAATCACTTCTCATTAAATAACTGGGTTACATCAATGAAAGACGCTTCCAAATAATTCCACAGCTGTTAGTCTGTAATCCCCCCTCCCCCTCTTTCCTACGCATCACAGGGGTATTCGATATGCTACGATGACATCCTTATTTTCTCACACACACACACACTGTATCCAAAAGTGTCAAGGCATTATGAACTATTGAATGCCTGCCAGACTGTATTTTACAATTCATAGTGTAATATTGTCTACAGATATTACAGACAATACACTGGCAAGTGTCTGCATGCATCCAACATCCAGGCTAGAGAGAGAGAGAAAGAGAGAGAGAGAGAGAGAGAGCAGAGCAGGGTAGTACAGTACACTGTACACTGAAATATCTTCTTTTTTTGTCCAGAATATCAATCATGACAGCTGTGATATTTCAATCAACACATGACTGTGCATGCTAATTCTTTCATTATTTCATTTATCAGAGTATGCAGACAGAGTAAAATGAAGCTCACACAATAGAATAATTCAACAGAAAGTATGTGATGTAGCTGCAACATTTGTAGAGGGTGCAAAGCAGAGTCAATTTCCCCTCCTCCCCTTCCCCTATACCATTCCTGATGACCCCCGGTGAGCCAAGGAACACATGCCGTCAGCATGCATAATGATGGCAAGCCCAAGTGCTCTCCTCCGAACTTTTAGCCCCAGAGCAAAAAAACGAGGCGCGGTGTGGCTCTGGCGGAGCAAACATCATAATTCATGCCTGCTATGGTAATCAGATTCAAGCTGAATTCTGCTCATACACCGTTGTACCCTCCAGTATTACACATCAAGCCTCCATTTTTCAAGTTTATGCTATTACAGGAAGGGCTAAAGTTGTACAAGGAACAAGAATGTTTTTGTCTTCACATATTCAGCTGACACAGCACAAAGCAGAGAAAACAAATGTAAGATTCTGCAATAACAAAAAGAACAATCAGTTCTGCTGTCGTAGTAGCAGCAGCAGTACAATATAAACTTTTTTGCTTATAAAGTTAATACAATCCATTTATTTCATGTAGAAGTTACACGATACAATAATCATGGAGCAAAAGTATTGCAGGTGATTCACTGTGATGGTGGCATGCAGAGGAGACATTTAATAACAACCAAACAGATGCTTTTGTTTACAGTTGTACATGTAGTACACCTTGCTCACAGTTTTGCCTCCAAAAAGATAAAACTTAGCGCTGAAAGGCATTATCTTTCATTTTTGTATACTACACACACTGTGCACTGTAAACAATGTAAAAAGTAATTTTTAAACATGACAAGATTGCATATGTACAGTAATTGTACGTCCATTAAAAAAATATGGGCAAATTTCGGCAAAGGTGTCATTGCACATACATGAACGTACATGTACAATTGTACATGTATAGTACTTGAGCACACATACAGCACATGTACCTACAGTACCTGTAAACATACAGATGATGAATGAATAAACAGTGTGCAATACAACTGTGACTATTTGTGAAGCACTGTATTCTGTGGTGTATGGGGACAGCACTAAATATCTGGGCTATCTTCTCATCTCTCCTGCAGTGGATCTGAGCCACATAATTTGTTTGCATGAGAAATCCTGAAAACCCCATTTTGACTTCTGTCATCTGTGCATCCTGCCCAAGTCATCTGATCCGAGCCAAACAGTCCATCTGATTTCCCCTCCCAACTATCACTGCTTCTCTAAAAACCATGGTCACAATAAAACAACACCTACATTTTGTAATTCACAGAGTCTGATGCAGTACAAGTTATGCTGTAAAGTACTGTATACCACTATTAGTAGTATTACCAGTGCACTCAACAACTTGGGGATGACTAAGCTTTGGTGTATTCTAACTGTAATCATTTTGATTGTCCACTTGTTCCCCTTCACTTTAAAGGGACAGTGTACATGTGGACTGATAGAATGTGCAAATATTAGAACATATCAGTGAAGTTTGAGGAAAGTAGGATGATACATTCAAAAGTTACACATTTTGTACGTCTTGGCGCCACCATCATTGAATATTGTGCTGTTACTGCAGAATAATGATGGATAAAATTGTACATAATACTGTTTGGCAAACAAAGGGAAATTCCACTCAATCTCATATTATATGAAAAGGTCACATTCCTTTGACTTGTTTCTGACACTGTATTAATGGGAACATCATTCCCCCTGCTTTTTAAAAGAGGTATTCAATTGCTCTTTCATTATACTGGAAAATTGAAAATATGCTTAAAATTGTTTTCTTTCATATTTTTTTATCTTGTTGTACAGCAGTGATGTCACAAGCTGTTGCAGTCTTCTCATTCAGCAATGGCAGCACCAAAGCTTTAAAAAGTCATAACTTTTGAGTTATGATTGTCCAATTTTCCTGAAACTTCACTGATGTGATCTCCTATTATATTGCTGCAATCACTCAATCCACATACAATGTACAACATACAACAATTTTTCAGTGAATTTCCCTTTAACTGTTCACTGGCTGTTGCACATGTAAAGGTATGTTTTAATTTGTGTTGCACACTTCCTTCCCACCGATGACATGATGAAGGTTACATTTCCTGCAGCTGCAAGTTGTAGCAGATTGGTGACTTACCTGGTACACTGTACGTACCATACACACATGTAACCATCTATGTTTACATGGCAATTACATGTAAGCAATCAATACAAATCCCTAGTACACAAATGCCAATCTGTCATTCTGCTTTGCACTATGCATACAAGCTAAGAGTATAGACACATGTAGTAAACGTTTGCTGTACTCACAGATTGCCAAAAAAACCAAACAACAACACGTTAAGTTGTAACGCTTGATATTCACTCCTCTTGCAGAGGACTGTGGGCTCATTTCTCTCTCTCTCACTCAATTTTTCTCATTCCTCATCAATCACTCAATCAAATGGTGAGCACACATGAGAAATAGGAGTAGGTAGAGCTCAAGTTTCATTTCCGACTTTGTCTCTTGTGGCATTCCAGGAGGAAGAAGACTCTTTTCTTTGTTGGAATGTGACTTGCTTTATTTTACATCTGATTTCTTGTTGCATGTTTTGTTGTTTTTGTCCTCTTTTCAAAATTCTAAAGAAATGCTGATATCATCTAGCCCTGATATTGCTATCATTGCATTTTTCTAAAAAACTACACATATTTGCCTGTTTGTAAAAAAAAAAAAAAAAAAAAAAAAAAAAAAAAAAAAAAAAAAACCAAGAAATGTTGCTATGGCGACTGGTACAAGGTATGCCTCCGCCATAATGCCTGATTCTCCTAAAAGGTCTATAGTACATGTGGACAATGTGTGATTAGATTTTCACAAAATTGGCAAAATATGAAAATGACACGTTTGTCACAAATGTGTTGAATGTTCACCTTCCTTGACCTAGGTTTAATTGGATGAATGAGAGAGCATGTATTTGGGGATTTTAGGACTTATACTTGACTTTGACCCCTTCACAAGTTTATGCATTAAGTACAATGTAATTTTCAAGTTACAGAGAAAAAGGGCAATTTCTGTATTGAATAGTAAATTGTTACCATTTTCATCTGGCCTTTGACCCTTGACCTTTGACCCTAAACTTCATTGAGAGAATCATTGTCAGGCAGAACATGCATTTTTAAATATGTACTAAGTTTCTAGATTTGACTTGAGCCACTTCCGAGATATGGAGGAAGAAGTAAAGTTCAGCACTTGCACTTGACCTTTGACCTTTTTGGCAAAAACAAAAAACAAAACACTTCCCAGAGAATCTCTATTGGGTTAAACATGCATACACCAAGTTTAAAATGAAAAAATCCTGCAGGCATTGCATAAATACAGTATGAGGGATAGTACAATTTTGAAGTATTACCATTGACCTTTAACCCTGACCTTTGACCCCATGAACCCAAAATTCCCTAGATAATCACTGCTAGTCAGTACATGCATATGATATGTTCCATGAAGATACCTTAAACCATTTCCAAGATAAAAGTGAAATTTTAACATTTTTACTTGAACTTTTGACCTTTGACCTCATGACCCCAAACTTTCACCAGAAAATCTTAATTGGGTAATATCAGTTTCAAGAAAATATCTTCAGGCATTGAATAGATATATGGGGGAAATCTTTAGCATTTGACCTTGACCTTTTGACCTTTGACCTTGAGCATGTGAACCCAAAAGTTGATAGGCACAATTTCACCCCCTAATACACATACTGTAGTGTACATGCCAAGTTACATGAGGATACTTCAAAAGGTTTTTTAGTTACGCTGTCCACAAAATTCATTACGGACGGATGGACGGACAGAAGGACGGACAACCCGAAAACATAATGCCTCCGGCACCACTTCGTGGTGGAGGCATAAAAAATAAAAAATGATTGCTACAAGAGTACGAGCTAAAACACAATTTAAACCACTGGAAATTTAAAAATATTAGTATCAGTAGTAGTACGGGAAAGTCAGACATTATACATTTTTTTTTGTACCAATGCAGTGAGTATAATTATGTTGTTATCACAGGTACATGTAGATTAACAAACCAAGGAGGTACAAATGTACATTGTATGAGTCATCTCTCGTACCTCCTTGAACAAACCAATCACAGTTTGGCCAACTATGGGAAATATTGAGCTGTCAGGTTCATTAACTAATCCTTTCTCTTAACATCTGGCCTCACACAGCCTACAAGTACATGTACATGTAGTATACACTGTCAGAATACATATATGACCATCTACTGTGTGAAATTGATACATTGCATGGCACTGACATGTAACATGAGTAGAAGACAAGTACAACAATTATGTTTATGTCTTCATGCCTATCAAATGCCGAGTTTGACATCCCTGGACATATTGATAAGGTCAGACGTAGGAGATGCCTGCAGTAGCAATCTGGGCATAAAGCAAGGTGTAAACACCTTTGGACGGAGGTTGGAGTACACCATCGCACCTCAGCTGCACACAACCCCTGGCCAAAGGCAGCATTTAGGCTGTACCATAGAGCTACTGTACAGTACTTACATTGTACATCTCCATGGCTGTTTACTGTGGTATACAGTATAATGACCCTCCACAGCACTGTCTACATATATCACCGGGTGACATCTCAAATGCAGTACAGTCTGTGAACATGACTATTTTGGTTACACAGCTATTATGGATATACATATGAGATCAACTCATTGACAGTTAAAATAAAAAATCTAACATGATCAAAGTAAACACTGTTTCTTTAATAGCTACATGTAATTAAAGGCTGCTGCAGGTATTACATGTACAGTGCTACATGTACTAAAGACTGAAGTGCATAATGAGCATCCACGCGTATGAATTACAGCAAAAGATAATTCATCACTTTCTCAAAATCTCATTACTGAAAATGGTAGCAAAACATTCATAAAGGTTGATGTACACCCGTCGTATTGATTCTTCTGCCATTAGTGAATGAAACTTTCACAAATTTGATCAGAATGGCAGTCACTAAAGTAGACCAATGGGGAGCTCTCTATTCTGTACCATGGTAAAGGCCATTTTTTGTATCTACAGAGTCTTTTTCTTTTTTAAGAACTGGGACTTCCCAACAATTTCATGAGTGGTTTAATTCCCGATTGGGGAGTACAGTACTAATGAACAGAGAAATGCATGCGTGCAAGTCGCATTCATGTCGGGATCAGAGATACTATTTTCATGTATTGTTAAATTTGTGAATAGCACACAACTTGTGAAATTTATGAAAATAAAATCCCCATGAATACTATGGTAAATACTGTACAGTGTGCAAAGCTGATGGTCACAATACACAGTGTACAGTTTGTACGATGTACATGCACATGAGTGCAGGATCTTCAAAGGACAAGTCCACCTTCATATTCGTGGTACATAAGGATTGAGAGAATGCAGCAATATTAGTAGAACACATCAGTGAAAGTTTGAGGAAAATTGGACAATTCGTTCAAAAGTTACGAATATTTTAAGTATCTGCGCAGTCACAGCTGGAAGAGAAGACTACTAGAGTGTATGATGTCACATGCGTACAACTATATAAGGAAAATAAAAAGAGAATTTCACAAAACTTTACTTTTTGAATAAAGTGCACATTTCTTCGACTTGCTACTGACGTATGTTAAGGGTAATATTATTCCCCCTGCCTTCTGAAAGAGAGAAGTCGAGTGTTCTTTTGTTATGCGAGAAAAATCAAAATATGTTGAATTTTCTTTATTCTTTCTTTATATCATTGTACTCATGTGACATCACAAGCTCTAGTAGTCTTTTTATCCAGCCGTGACTGAGCAGAAACTTCAAAAATTCATAACTTTTGAACGGATTGTCCGATTTTGCTCAAACTCTCACTGATGTGTTCTACTAATATTGCTGCATTCACTCAACCCACATGTCTATGAAGGTGAACTTGTCCTTTAATGATGGGTAGTTCTCTAACTTTAGAAGGATCTACATGTACATGTACATATATATATGAAGCTGTATTCCTGATTTTACTTGCAAATTTTGTGAGTGTACATGTACCTGCAAAAGTTCACAGATAGACTGGTGTAGTCCACTCATTGACACTCTCAGCATATGCTATGGAAGTTCAAGTTGTGCTGTAGCACTGTACTTTGCTTCCATGGCTATGTTTCTCTCCTACTAGGAGAAATCCACTCCAAAATTGTATCAATTTTGTAAGAAAGAGGAAAAAAAGTCCCTGCAGAACAGTGCAAAAATGATAAAAATCTGATAAATAAGGAAGTTATCACATTTTGAAATTCTGAAATTTTTCAGACAACACTTCTTGACCAGTCAATTGTACTACACTGTGTGTGTGTGTATGTATTGAGAGAGTTACACAGCAGTTTGAATGTCAGAAAGTCATCCCACGAACGGACACGATATACCTGTATGTACCGTACATGTACAACACCCTTCCTTCTCTTTCCTCCCCAGTTTTCTCTCCCAATCCCATGGCACATTTCAGTTTAGAAGTTCCCAAGGCAACTAAAACCAAAGCAAAAAGCTACAGCTGTATAATGGAGATATTGGTTTTGATTTTGCTGCCTTCTCTGTTTTGAGAAACCAGCTGCTAGTGTTTATGTGCAGTCTGAGCCGTGGGACAACAGTGTGATGGATTTACAGGAAATACTGTATGTACACAAGATATATTTTGTGCCTTTACTTACTCAAAAGAGATTTAAAAAAAAACAGTTTTAAAACATTGTATGAACTTTATACATTTGCATACATGTACAGTACATGCTTGCAGTCTCCAATTTTCATGTTCTATCATGCCTCCCCCCCCCCCCCTTTTCAGTCGTACCCAGTATTGTACATGTGTACATGTACAATGTACTACAATGTACAGGGTACAAATGTACAAGATGTACACCTTTCTACACCTTGATGTCATCATACAAGTACTACAGCTCCTGCCACGGCATTAACAAGAAGACTGACAGGAATACTGACGTGATTGACAGCACTGTGTCAATTGAAAAATCACATGATGATGATGTCAAGTCCCTATTAAGCCTTTCAGAGCCAGCATCTTAAAATGCCACTATTGAGACACTGCTATACAAATTAAAAGGGTTGCCAGTAGTCATGTCACAATTAAAATCCAAACTAGAAAGTGTATTTATATACCTGGTAAGCTTTCAAGCATGTTGTACTGTAAATTACAAAATGGAATACAAATTTTGTATGTTCTTGTTCATACCCAAACAAGTCCCTCTGCACCCTTTGTAAGAGCCAGCATCTTAAAATGCCACTATAAGAAAATGCTGTTTACAAAAGGGTTGCCAGTAGTCATGTCAGAATTAAAATCCAAACTGGAAAGTGGATGAAGCTGTCTTTTAGTGCATTGTATAATTTGGCTTTGTTCAAACACAGACCATGCTTTTTACTGCACTGATGCACCTGACTTAATGGCATGAAAGTAGTTTTAGGATGCAATGCCTACAATAAACTTCAGAAGTGAAGGATGTGGGCAAAACCAGAGGAAGAAAAGAAAAATCAGGGTACATGTTCCGCAGCATACAGCATGTCAGTAGTACCTATTGTACTTGTGCCAAACTCTGCCTGGGATCATGGTCAGGTCCATGAGCAAGATTTCATTGTGCATTATTTTGACCCAGATCCAAGAGAAGTACTGCACATGATATATTAGCCAGGGCTTGACACTAAGTACTGTAAAGTGAGGAATGTTCATGTACAGTGTACATTTTAATTTTGTGAATTTCATGAGAGCCAAGGTTCATGAAACTGAAATGCACCAGAAAGTTCTTGTCCACACTACAAATATGTATGCACTGAATGTTACTAAACAATTAACAATTAATTGAACAATTAACTCACGAAAATCTTATGACTGCAAAAAAGGCCATTGGCTCCAATTAAAAAAAAAAAAATAAAAGGAAAATTCATTTTGAACAGTAGTTGCCTGACCGGGCCACCAAAAATAGCCCTTATGCCAGTTCGGTGGCCAGACATCAATTTTCAGTGGGCCTGGGTTACTGAGGTACCGGGCCAACACGAATGTCGAGCCCTGTATTAGCACTGACACTATTGAAGAATAGGGTATGCCAACACAACAATGTAGACAGCAATATCTTTTAAGACTGAACCAGGATGATCTCATTCTCTGATAACTCCTCCCCTTGTTAAAATGCATGTAAAAATGTGTATGTCTTTTGCTTCTTTTTCATGAAGTTTTCTTCTTCTTACTCTATTTAAGGTAAATACACTGTTTGCTGTTGAAATAAACTGCAAATAACATTACACACTGTATTGCCATGACTATCCTGGCACATGGAGACAGACTGCGCTGCAACGGACATTGTCTGTTTGACTCCACTCATCACAGTCACGTCAACGCACCCTTCATCCAGTGAGTCATGCTAGTGATGATAGTGTTTGTATTTGCAGTGTAGGTCATCCTCCCAGTCCACGTTAGCCCTGAGCTCTTGTTTATTAATCTACCGATGACTGTGTGCATACACGGGGAGATTATCTTATTCAGTTGACAAGCTACAGTACAATACATGTATGTACAACCTACAGCCCATTGTACATGTATGCTTGCATTTACTTGGTTGCCTTGTTTTTGATAGGCTAAACAGATACACCTCAGACTGCACACTTAAATTCCCACAAAATGATGCAAATGAGATCTACTCCAGTCCTAATTAAATTACAGTATGTACGCGCACATAATCTGTTTTTCGAGACTGGCATCAGCATTCAAAACTACCCAGTGTACCTTCACTTACGGCATGGAGGAACTTGTTGCTGATTCAAAAATGTGATGTGTGGAGAGAAAAATAAATGAAGGCATTCAATTTATCTCTGAAAATACAATTGTATTTGTAGATAAAAAGGAAAATCAGTACAATGGATGAACTACATTGTACGCTGTACGTTTCATCACGTTTGTCATTCATCGCATGTGTTCAATAGAGTGGTGTGCCAACCATGGTGCCAACTAGTGTTCAGAAATACAGTGTAAGCAACTGCTCCACTCGAACTAGTATTTCTTTTCAGAAAGAAAAATTTTGAAATTGACAAGCAAAGAACAAGAAATGGTTTACATAGACCGCAACAAATGTAAACGTTATAGTTTATATATTCCTTGATGTAAATTATCTCAGTAGTGTACATGTATATCAACTTGTATGTACACACCACCATTATACATTGTGCATGTACAATTGTACAACAACTATCATTGTTCCTCCCTTTTGAAATATAATTTTCCCCAAAAGAGTATTATTGCTAATATTATGAGTTGATGTTTAATCATGCGTTAACAAATCTGACAAGTATTGAGGCCAGAAATAAAAAGGACGTACATTTACATGGAGATTATGTGTAAACAATGAACATGTACACACAAGGTATCCATAACAATATGGGCAGAAAAAAGTTAATAGTTGACATTGCTGTACACACCTGAATAATCTTCACTTCTTCTCGAAGACATCTTTCTCAGGAGCTAGAAGTAAACTCCCATGACTTCCAAAATTGCACGATGTCACTTTGATGAGCAGCAGAAAATCAAAATGTTTTTTGAAGAATGAAACATTGTCAAACACACATATCCAGGGCAATTTTCAGCATGGATGAACAAAAATCACTAAGAGTCAGCCGATATCACAGGGTGTCCACACTGTAGACTCCAGTGACAAGTTTTGTGTTTTACACGGTATGAATCCTTCCCACGCATCAATCCCCTTTGATGGCCGTTGTACGCATCACTCTCCAGCATGACTCCGACCATTCCAGGAAGGCGACCCACTCCACTCTTGGGGGTGTCAGAGGGGGGCCCCCTGAAACGTTCATTGTCTGGTGATGTCACACTCTGCCTGTGTGCTGTCACATCCTGCAGTACGGTCGCAAAAAAATACACACTCCCTCTTCACATTACATCACAAAAAGTATGAGGCCATCTCCAGGTCATCAGGAGTTCAATCTGCGAAATAGATTCAAAGAGAAACAGATGTCTGTGACATCAACATCGGACCAATATGTTCCAATGCACACTGCATCATATTAACAACAAGTATTCGGCAAGTATTTTGTCAGCTTTGAGGTACATTTCCAGATAATGCTTCACCCCCACTCTGGCCTGGGCAGGTCATTTCGCATTAATCCACTCACCTTATCCTACTACGGAGGGCAAGATCCTCATATGAGGTGACTCACACAATGCATGAGTGTTGCACATGCACTATACAAGATCTCTATCATCAAACTTCTGTAGAGGATGTACAAAAACAAAGGGGGGAAGGGAACTATTCAATAACGAGTCATATGGCAGCTGCCTGGATCTGGAAGTATCCCAACTGGTTACCTGCAAAACAGCATGCAAATATATGTGCGTACAGTTGTGGTATATGAGTAGCGCACAACCTTACCAGAATTATCACATCATTTCCTCACAGCATGTGAAGTTCAATATACAGTGTAGGTGCCTCCTACATATATATGAGGAATATTGACCTTTTCTGAAGCCAAATTTACACCAACAGTCTTTGAAGATTGTAAAGAAACAGCCTCTGAGGTGAAAAGGTTCAAACAGAGAGTGGTACAAACCAATTTCTTGTTCTCATCTACAATGTTTCAGTACTAAGACACTTACCAAAAACTTTTGGCACAGCCATTTTCGATAGCTGATTATATTCACATACACTGTACATGAATTTTGTATACAGTATGTAAACAGGTATTGAATAATCACACATGAATACATTTCAACATATGTAGTACTATAATCAAACACAAAAGGCATGAATTTGATGCATAATCATGTAAAGAACTACATTTTGTATTTATCTAACTTACTTGTAGGTGTTTGAAAGAGTCCTATGAACACAAACCACAGGGCACTGCATTAAATGTGGCATAACAAAACCCAGCTTTTTGTGTACATGTACGTGTAGGTGACACAAATTCACTTTTGTGGTTCTAGCAATTTAAGAGCAATTCTCATCAACCTCACCAGTAATGTCTGGGCTGTATGGTACCATGTCCAAACTTAAATCATAAAATCAGCAACAAAAACAACAACACAGAATTGTGTATTTCACTTTCAGTAGTTCAGATTAAGAAATTTAACCCACTCACGACCTTCATTGCATAACTTCCTATCATAGTATGATGGGCAATAAGGAAGCCAATAAACATGACCTTATGAAATTGAAACATGTACGGAATGCACTAAAAAAAGGGAAGCCAGAACAACACTGATGAACTCTATTAGGACTACATAAACAACATTCTACATGTTTGCACATGACATGCCCCCCACCCCCCCCAAAAAAAAAAAAAAAATCCCATACATTTCCTTCAATATTTTAATGGAAAAAAAAAAATGCAGTGGTTTTACCCTACTTTGAGGGTGCTGACCCTGAATCTTGGTGATGCAACTCTTGCACTTCTAAAGTTCTTGAGATATTCAAATGGCTGATAAAAACTTAAGTTTTAATATTTATAAGCATTTCCTTATAAATGGTATAATAAAAAAGTAAATCAATGATGTTAACCTACACTTCAAGGGTGCTGAATCCGAATCTCAATGAAGCAACTTTTGCATCCCTGAGGAACTTAAGATAAAAATACCAAGATAGCTATCAAAAACTGAAATTCCAATCTTAATATTTCCTTATAAAAGCTGAATAAGTTGATAATGAATTGATGGTTTTAACCCTATTTTAAAGGTGCTGAATCTGAATGTATTTGATGCAACTCTTGCATCCTTTCGGATTTTGAGATTTTCAAGATTTTTGGCAGCCATTTTAGGGGCTATCTTAAATAGCACTGAAGCTAAAATATTAATGAGTTTTAAACAGACTCTGTTTTTTCCTAAAACTCCACTTATGTCTTTTATTAAAACTGTAAAAGTGAATAGTTTGGTGTAATTTTTTTATGCTCGACTGGGTAAGCTGGATTTTGCTCTTTCTTTTTTTCAGTTTTAATTCCACAAAATCAGGACATTTATTACTTGAACATACATTGTAATTCTAATCATTATAATCACTGTTAGAGTTGGGGCACCAGTTTGCTGCTGGGGTTCAGTTTGCTGCACCCCTAGGAATATCTAACCATATCTTAAGAAGTACAGGGGTATTTTTTTTCTAAATTGTTTCATTTGAAGAGCAACTGAAGAGCTTTCTTTTGATACCAAAAGAATGAAATAACTCGGACGATGGCCTTCATAATTCTAATTTAAACCATCTGTGTCACGCCATTTTAAAAAAAGTATGACTTTCTTAACAAAACATTAAGATTATCTTCTGTTGCTAGGCAACCACCATCATCCCATGTTTGTATCTTTATACAAAATCTTAATTTCAAAAGAGGCCTGGCATGGTAAGGATTCCTTCTGTGATTGTGTTAGATATTCTATAATTCATTTCCTTTGACAGTTTTGAGGATTGCAACAGTGACCACAATGCCGGGGATGGGTCCAGTTTGTGGCACCCCATGGGATTTGCACATTATAACGCAACAAGTATGTTACATGTCAAAATGGGTGGAAATTGATGAAATGAATGCAATCTTGAAAAACTATAAGTATAAAATTGTGAAGGATCGGGATAATGAATCCAAATAAAGTGTTCTAACAAGCTGAAAACTAGTTGGACCATAAAAAAAAAAAAAAAAAAAAATGTTTTTTGCAAAATGTAAATGTTTGAAGAAATCAGGGGACATTTTTGTGTGGGGTACCACAAGCTGGACCCCCCTGGCCCTGGCGCAAACCGGGTCCTCTTGGTGGTTGCAAATTTTCTGCATAAAATTGGTTATTACAACTAGGGTAATTGTCCACTGTACAAACTTGTGACGCAGTGGCAAGAGGCCTTTGGTACCTCTTCCAATTTAAAAAAAAAATAATACTAATAATAATTTCTGTTGCCCGTTTTACTAAAATACTACAAAATACCCTTGGAAAAAGGCCTTAACCTGCCAGAAACTTGGTCCGCTATTCTAAGTATTGTTAAATAAAAATGTGAATAATAGACATTATAAAATTGTTTCTAGAATAATTAAACCGTCTACATTTATCGTTTATTGAGAGAAAAAAAGTGATATCTCCTTATATTTCAGGTTTTATCGCAAGATTTTTATATGGTTAGATGGTTTGTAATGACAACTGACCTAACTTGTTAGGCCTACACATATGCATCCTGATAACTGAAACATTTTTTAAATCACTGCTCCCGATGCACATGATGCAATGGTAAACAGTTAGATTTACCACACTCCTTCTTCTTCTTCTTCTTCTTCTTCTGGTTAAGTCTGCCTCCTTCAATAGCCTGAAGATTCTTGCAGACTGGTGCTATTTACATTATAGTACAATTTATTTACAGATATTTACAAGCACATAGAAAATTTGACGAAAACAACTAGCCACTGTGATCAACCGTTAGACGGTTTCGAAATGATCCCACAGATGGCGCAGAAACAATGTCTGACGACAGGGAATTCCAGTTCCTTACAGTTCTTGGGAAGAACGAATGGCGATGCGATTCAGTTCTCGAATATGGTACCTGATAGGAGTGTGGTTGCGAGGCTCTCGTTAACTGAGTAGCCTGTTTGATAATATAGTCCTGTGCTGAAAGAGGAGTAAGATTATTGTGTATTTTGTACATCATAATTAGCCTGTCATTTTCTCTGCGCTGTTCCAGAGTGGTCCAATCAAGTTCTTGTAGCATTTTGGTGACACTTGAGGTGTTATGGTAGCGATTTAAAGTGAATCGCGCAGCTCTTCTCTGGACCATTTCCACTTGGTGGATTAGGTTCTTGGTGGATGGGTCCCAAACTGTAGAAGCATACTCAACAATTGGTCGAACGAACGTTTTGTAAGCTGTGGCTTTAACATCAGAAGATTTTATGCGAAGATTGCGTTTTAGAAATGCAAGCACGTTATTGGCTTTATTGACAGTATTATTAATGTGTTGGGTCCACTTCAAATCAGAAGTAATGGTTACACCCAAGTACTTCACGGATTCAACAGATTCAAGAGGGGCGTTATTTAGATGATACACGTGTTGTACCTTACTTCTTTTCCTGGATATTGTCAAAACCTTGCACTTATCTGTGTTCAAATCCATCATCCATTTTTTCGCCCAGTCACCAATTTTGTTTAGGTCCTCTTGAAGATTTTGCGTATGATGTTGATTGTCAATGGTCATGTAAGAAATTGCATCATCGGCAAAAAGGCGAACCTTTGACGCGAGACCATCAGGCAAGTCATTGATGTAAAGCAGAAAGAGGCAAGGCCCAAGAACCGACCCCTGAGGCACTCCAGATCCTACCGCTACTGAAGAAGATTTAATACCATCCAAAACAACCCTCTGGCTTCTTCCATTGAGAAAACTTTGAATCCATTTCAGGTTTTTCCCCCTGATACCGTAGTAGTCCAGTTTACTCCACATAATTTCAAGTACTTACAGTGTATTAGCGTATTTACTACCCGGTTTCGTCTCATTTTTTGGCTGTTCAATACCCTTAAGAATCAAGAATTACATAAACATAAAAGTAAAATTATACTGGTAAATTTACAACATCCGGAATATCCAGCGTAGCGGTGGTCGGTTGTACATCCATGCATGCTATAAAATACATGAAACTCCAAGCGTGGGACTAGGCCTATTGGAATTGCGCTTTACTAACTGCATGTAAACGCAACACAGCGGGAATGATCTTCGATGTTGAATAAATCGTTGTTGTTGTTCAACATACCAATCTGGAAAATCCGCATGAATTACGGGTTTGATGTAAACGCGAAATTCCGTGAAATGATAGAATGTAGATGTTTCCCACGCCTCTCGATGAGATGGTCTCTTGGTATTTCCCCTGTAGCGTTATTGTCTGTTGACAATCGAATCAGCAGTACCTATCTAGAAGGTCTATACACGGTATCTGTGCTTACGCGGATACTCTATACGAGTATCGTATCGTATGATGGTAGAAATTTACATGTTTTGCGTTTGCCGATGACGAGATGGTGGTGAAGATTGGATTCCCTTTGTGTAAAAATGTCTGTACGTGTGTCCCTCTGCGCACGCACGTTCTGTGTTCAGCTCAAAGAGGTTCAGCTCTCTGTAACTATCAATGTAACCAGTTTCAGCTCAATTCAACTCAATAGTTTATAATTTCCATCAAAAGAAAAATTATATATAATACTATTAATGATAAAAAGCGAAACACGTGTCAACTTGACTTTCTTAGCTGAGGACAGTTATATTGAACACAATTCAAAATATATGCACGAAAATATTATTATGACCAAAAAACAAACAAACAAACAAACAAACAAAACAATGCACACTTTGTGGTAACAAAAAGGAAGAGTCGTAACGATGGAAAAGTGTTCCACTAAGCTTGTAGGATGTGGAACACTGAAATGAAAACAACAGCAACACCAATATAGGCCTATACCAATAAGATGTATAAGAATGTTCATCTAATTCATCTAAATTATATACCATTGTACATTTGGTCATTGATATATGATGCTGATATAATACAAGCATACTATCACCTTTGCTGTTATGATGTATGTAAACGCCCTAATATAACGGCATTTATCATTTTGCATAACTTTCTATACATGTGTCACCATTTATTTCCATACGGTAATTAGCAGCATTGTGAATGGGAAAATTATGAATCATGGTGGAAAATTGTAGATGCGGCTTCCCATCAGAAAAGTAACCAAGGATCAACTCAAGTTGACCGATAGGCAGCATTGTTTCATTTCATCTCATTTCATTCAGTTCCACTTCAAAGTACATCATATTGAACAGGAAAAATATTGCAATTACAGTAAAGTCCTCACTGTTCTTTAATGAAAGATAAAGAATAAAACCTAAATCAACAATACAGACAAGAAAATGTGGTGCATGTTGGATCAAAGATCGAGGTTATGGAAGAGTGATGAGATGGAATTAACAAATAATTCAAAACGTAAATAGGCACTGAATTGATCAGTGTTTCATGTAGTAGCCATGGCAAAAGAAATCATGGGCACACATTGACTCGGGCAGGATTCGAACCTACGACCTCCAGCCAGTGCTGGTTCTATATTATAGCTTGTAGCGTGTACTGCGTTATGCATTCAACTTCTTGAAATTCTTCCGTCGAGTTGTTTTTATTGCAAATTCACGTCGGTGTAATGCAATTATGGTAATAAATAAAGCAATTATATCAACTGATAAATAGTTAAGGCACAACTATCCATTACTTTATTTACACCCTTTTTCAGGCTTACTACGTTTTAAAAATAAATGTATAGGATAGGCAAACATTTATTTCATGATGGATTTGGTTTAGAAATTAGTAAAAACTCAAACCATGCAGTCCGCAACATGCTTCACTGTTCATGAAACTGCAGTCCCTGCAGCAGGACCGGTGGAACGGGGGGGCCTCGGGCCTCCCACCCCCACTTTTTTTTTTTTCACCATGCACAGGAATAAATAGGGTGTCACCACTTTGGGTCCTCCACTTTTTTTACTCCGGAAGTGGCACTATCAGTAGAAAAAAAAATGAAACCTTAAAGTGTGAGCGCGGGAAGGAATGTGAATGAAGCGCTGTTGCTTGTTGGTACTGCTGATGAAACTCGGAAGTGGCACCCAAAGTTCAAAGTGCCCCCCCCCCCCTTTAAACCGGAAGTCCAGTATTGTGGATTAGGTATACGGTCACAACAGACATCATGCACAAAGTTATATGAAACTTGTATGCATGTAGGCCTATGGCTATGGTCATATCGCACAAGCTCTAAACTAGTCCATCCTAGTGATGGGCTAACAAGAGTGTTTTATACTGATAACCTTGACTATTTTTTTACAACAAAATGTGCCCTGAAAATAATCGAAGTACTAATCCAAAAAGCAAGCCCAGTGATTAGGCATATCAGAAGTATTGTTCGTGTTTGTCATTCTGACCTATTTGGCGTTTACACAGATGGAGTTTTCGTTATCTATCAGATTTTGAGGTTTATGTTTCTCTTCGATTAATTCTGCCTCTTTTCTTCTTCTTCTTCTTTGCGGTTGTTAATCGGGCTTTCTTTCTTTTTCATGTAGGCCTAGGCAATCATATTAGATATCAATACTGTTCTTGACCTAAGCTTAACAAGATATTTCACACAAATGACACTCAAAATGAACTCAACTCAACTCATCATAATATTATGTAAATTATTGTGTAGGCCTATATTGATACATGTAAGCAGAAGAATCTGTGAACAGCTCTACACCCTTCCAAGTTTACCGATTTTGAAGGAAGAGTCAACTAGGGAGGGCGCTATGCATTCTTCCATAACAATGTTCCATAACAGTCACCGGAAACAGCCACTGTGGGACCTACACAGCACTGTCCAAAACTGGAAGTCTTCGATTGGTTGAAAGAGCTTCACGTGATTAAATGTATTTTTTCACTTCGTGTATTTCAGAATGCTGGCCTGTTTGACTCTCCAAGGTATACTGTACTATTTGGAAAATGAAGTCACTGTCTATCACGACTTTTTTTTTTGTTGGAAAAGTTCACTTTTTGTGAGATTATGTCACAAAGCAAATTGTAACATCACATCGCCCGCTGCTTCAGTTGAAGGCCACTCTGTCTGTTAATGTAACAATTTCAAACAAAGCAATTGTGACAACACAAAACAATTCTGACATCGCGTGCTGCTTCGTAGGTCGTCTGCGAAGATGTAAAGCAACTATGACATCACAAAGTAATTCCGGCATCGCGCGCTGCTCCCGTCACTGTGACACAAATAAAAACAATATCGCCCCCCCCCCCCCCCCTCTCTTTTTTTTCGTGTGTGACAGAGCGAGTGGATCAATCCTGTGTCATACATGCATCACAAATTGATGATATTGAATATCAGTAATTTGAAAGGATGACATTTCATTTTACAGCATATAGTTAGTGCATCAATACTGCAGCCGCCATATTGGCTCTATGGTATAAAAGGTGATCATTCAGCAGAAAACTGTCTTCTCCTTTGCAAACCATAATATTAAGGGATACAAAGAAATTGTTGAGTTCGCAAACCATAATATAAAGAAATACAAAGAAGATGTTGAGTCTTTGGAAATTTGTGGAAAGTTTCGGCTGTTTCCCCAGTACAAACTGTTACAATCAAATATATAGGAAATGTCGAGTCTGGGGAAACTTATGGAAAGTTTTGGGAAGGGTGCTAGCCCCAGAGAGGAGGGAGAAGCACCACACATATATACATGGGATTTTCCATCATGACCAGCCAGGTGGTAGTGGACAGTCGCTAAGACAAAGTAGAGTGTAGTCTAGTGGTCAGCCTGATGGTCACTTTTGAACAGGCATGATCATGGCCTAAAGCCATGTAACCGACAACTGATGGGAGGATGGTTTGCATAAATTATTAAGGGGTGGAGCATGTAAATGCTATTATATTCATTATGTTGTTGCTACACTGTAAAAAATGCGACATGCGACATGTTTATGAACTAAACACAGTGTTAAAAATCTAAACACTTTCTTTAACATCTAAACACCCGGTGTGTATAGCACGTGTAAAGTATTGAGAGTTAAAGTGTTTAGCTTGGAGTGTTTAGTTGGAGTGTTTATTCTGGCTATGTCCATATATATGAAGAAGTGTTGGAAATGGTGTGTAAATTGCAATTTCTAGTTTCCTTTTATCACGAGAAAGTGGAAACTGTTACGACATCAAGATGCAGTATGAAATAATTCATGTTTTAGGCCTTTCATGGAAATGCCTAATCAATAAGGAAAAAGGATAACCTAAAAATATGTAATACAACTGTACTAAATTTATATTTTGGTTTCGCATGTACAGTTCTATATTTTAACTGCTAGAAAAAAATGGGAGTTGCCTTTGTTAATAATTTCGTTCATGGTTTAGGGCATTACCCAAATGTTTGTTGGTTAGGCCTAAACACTTCTATTGTCAGGGTAAACAGACGCGTTTACATTTAGAACGCCTCCTAAACACGTTCTAAACACCGCACGTGTTTAAGATAAACACTGTGCTACTCGTACTCTACAAGTCAGCCGCGCATGTGACATGACGGCCGCGCCCACAACGCACGCAGTGGTGCCCTGTGCGTGCGATTCTGGCGCACACTCGTGCTATGCATTTTAAATCAATGCACAATTGGCGGGAAAGGAGATGTGCGCGTACGTCCTGTACGGATGGATCTGTCTGATTGGCTGGCTGGCGCTGCCCTAGTAGCGTGATGTGCGTAGGCCTACATTACGTGCGCATTTGTTCGAGGCTTGGTATCGTCCACTGCACTGTCCTTATCAATCGACTGCGCTGCACTGACTGTACTGTCGTACGTACAAGAATACATAGGCCTACTGCACTAGAGCGGATCTAGCTAAGATGGCGTCGAAGCGATCAGTTCTAGCCTGGCCGGCCTGCATGAAAGCGGTAAGTCTGCTAAGTCTGCTAAGTCGATGAGTAACAAGATTTATTGCAAAATTGCCCTCGTTTAATGTAGAATTGTAGTAGGCGTAGAAATAGGCTACGCCCTGAAAGATTTTGCTCGTTTGTTTTAGTTTTCTATTTCTAAATCTAACGTTAGAACGGGGAACGCTCTAACTGTAACGTGTTAGTGTTGTTAACGTTACAATATTCCTACACTCTACAGATTACCGGTACTGTACCGTAGTTATGGGTAAACTCGGCCTAGCGGGTAAACTCACTGTATCTTTAATTTTACGAAGTTATGAAGTATCTTTCATGTGAATGACGATGGGTTAGTGACTATATTTTGAGTGAAATTCAGTTTTATTCCCTGTAAATTCTTCATAACTCAACAGGTGGTGAAAATTGAATGCAAAGCCCATTAGGATGTCTTGGAAAGGGATGCCGATGGCACCAAAGTGGGTGACGATGATGTCCTGACGACTGTTTAAATCCTGCAAGACATTACCTCTGCTGGCAGAGAACGAGAAATGGTGCAGTCAGCAGAGTAAATCAAATGGGGATAGTACATCACTGTATACTACCCATGTGGAAAGTGAAAATCAAGTAAGTACATGTACTCAAAATTGCAGAGCCAAATCAATGAATATTATGTACTTGAAGGGCATATAAATGAGTTTCTATAAAATGCAGATTTTAGATGATTTAAGTTCTTCTGTTTGTTTGTTTGTTTATTTGTTGTTGTTGTTGTTGTTGTTGTTTTTTTTGTTTTTTTTTGGGGGGGGGGTTACCTACTCCCGACTCCCGAATCCAATCCATTAGCTAAAATAAATATGAAAAAATGATTTATTGCAAATATTGTTGAAAGTGTAAATTACAGATGTGAAAATCTTCACCCAAGAGACAAAGGATACAGTGATGGTCGTAACTCTGCTTGATAATGATGATGAATAAGAAAGAAGCAACAACAACAACAAAAAAAGACTTGAATTATTTCCAGAAAATTCATCAAAGTAAGTAAAAATGACGCAAGACACTAAGTGCTGATGTGATGAAGGGATTCTGTCATTCCTTTTAATTTGAACTTGCTTATGGATTCAGTCAACTTCTTTGCTATGCATTCATTTTCAGAATATATGGGAGCAGTTAAGTCCATTGTATTGGAAAGCCAACTGATTTGTTTTCCTTGTGTAATCATTTCTTTTTACCAGCACCAGTACGTCATGGAAGACTTGATCAGGGATCACGCCAAACCTGTCTGGATTAGAATGAAAGATGCATGCGCTTACTTCTATACAACCCGTCTAAAAGTGCAAACATCTGAGGATTACAAGGACATCGCAAGATATACTGATATACAGTATATCTATAGGCCTACATGCCATATGAAGGAAATGAACCATGGATAATAATTTTGAATGTTACTAATCTTTTTCCCGCTAGCCATGTGATGTCTCACATCGTCATGATGCACTACAGACCTATTAGGAGGCATCCCACCTGTTAGAGCAACTTTTCTATTGTTTTTTTTTTTTGTCTTCACTGACAGTGTGCATCTATTACCTGTATACTAGAATAAAGTAAATCATATGGGGAATGATAGGGTTTTTGTATGCGATGGGGCTTCAGTTCTCCGTGTGTGTGTGTATGCGTGTGTGTATTACATAATGACGAACCTCTAAAGAAATATGGAGGTAGGGGGTCTGGATATAATTCGAAGAGGAATTCAATGTTTATTTGATGAAAATTGGTTTTGAAATGGCAGGGATATCCAAAACAAAGCGATTCTATTGTCCTCTGTGCTTACGATAATGGTCACCTGCATTCTTATTGCTCATAGATATGTGTAATTGTCTTTTTTAACAGCTGGTACGTAAAATTGTAATTTTATCTAACATGTAAAGATACTTGCTCGAAATCGTTTTGCACTATTAAGAAAAACAATTTTATTCACTTCATTTTATTCATCAACCAATGTCCTTGTAATTCACTATTAAGGTATTACTCAAGAACTTTGTTCGATTGGCTTTCTGTTATATTCTAGTGCAAAAAGGAATATAGAAATCAAAACAAATCAAATCAAATATCAGCCATTTCATTTTTTCCCCCTCAGGTGCTTCCAATACAGTCAGCAGATATTGGACGCAAATAAGAGGCCAGTAGTTGCATTTGTTTGGAATTCTTTGCAATTTTCTTGTAGACCTGATAGAAAATGCAGTATTCGGTAGTTAATATTTTCTTTCTGAGATATTCTTGAAATCGGTCACATGGAGAGAGGTATTAGAAATGTAGTACAACATGTATGGAGAATAGGGAGGAGTCTTGCAACTGACTGACAAATTTGACAATGGAGGAGTCTTGCTGATCACATTGCGTGTTCATGACAACCTTGCATACCCTCCCGCCTCCAGTTGCAATGCATTATTTTTTCTTTGTTCATATCCTCTTGTCTTTACCAAAAACTATGCTGTGTCGAGATTGAAAGTAGCCCTCCATACCATGATTATGTGGAGTATGATGAGACTGATTAGACTCTTAGAGACTATTCATGTGTACCCATTGAGTTTGACTTCTGTTCTCCAAGGTTCTAGCAAGGTACATGTAGAAGTTTTTTTCTCACTCACCCCTTGAAATCCACTAACAGTCTCTTTCTCTCCAAATAGCAAAAGT
This sequence comes from Diadema setosum, assembly GCA_033980235.1. NCBI lineage: Eukaryota > Metazoa > Echinodermata > Echinoidea > Diadematoida > Diadematidae > Diadema > Diadema setosum. The sequence goes on from CM067068.1 coordinate 3,605,985, forward strand.
GAAAAATCCATACAGTACTGTTAGCCTACATGTATGTACTTTCAGTGATCGTCGCAGTGAAAAGAACAATATCATGTATGTATTTAAGTTCCATTATTGGTACTGATCAGGGAGTGCAGAATGTTCACCACAGGCTAAATACAGTGATTTTTTTTTTTTTTTTTTTTTTTGGGGGGGGGGGGTCTCCTTATGATGGAGTGCATCATCTACACTCCCTGATCAGTACCAATACGACCATAGTGTTGTGCATGGTATAATTTGCCGTGAGCTAATCTGGTTCGGGTACACCCCAAAACACTTTGCCAATAATTGATGCAATCTTCAAGGTCGGCATTGATTTGTGCACAGACTGCAGTTATATTCCTGGAGGTGTTACATATACATGTCAAGCTTCCGAAGCGTTGAGTTGAAATTCACAATCAACAAGTTTATTAGTTTTACAATACTAAGAATTAGTTCTGAATATAGTAGAAAGACGGCAATTCTTGAAAGTAGGCCAAGAATTACATGTGACTGAAAAGTAATTGTTAAATGCAATATTTTTTTTTCTCCAAAATGAGTTGTGTGCCATTTCCTGCATATACAAACTTTACTGTGTGTATAGGTGAGAATTTCAGTTACGTCTTCGTGTCCTTGCATTTAACTCAGTATTGTGTCGTATAGCAAAACATGGCAATATTTAAAGGGGAATCCAGTCCAAATACTGGTACAAGTTAGTCTGATAAGAAAGAGTAAAATATTAAGAGTTCATTGGTAAAATTTTGATCGAAATCGGATGTAAAATAAGGAAGTTATGACATCTTGAAGTTTCGCTAATTTTTGAGGAAACAGTTCTTGAATGGTTGATATGAATATGCAAATGGCAACGTGGGCATGTCATTCCCTCACACTTCAAGTTTTTCATTCAAACGCAATTATTCCCGAGGCTCAAGTCCTGATATATCTAACTGGTCACTTTTCTGAAGTTATTCAACCAGCAATACCATAATGTTTCACATTTCCTTAACATAAACATTGAATTTAATATTTTTTTTTTTTTTTTTTTTACACGATCAACGGAAAATTGTGAGGTTATGGCATGGTCAAGTCACTCATTTGCATATTCATATCCACTTTTAACTGCTTTGCAGAAATTAGCAAAACTTCAAAATTTTATAACTTCCTTATTTTTCATCCAATTTCATTAAAAATTTTACTGTTAAACTTGTACGATTTTACTCTTTTTTATCAGATTATCTTATTTATTGGACTCGATTCCCCTTTAAAGGATTTTAACTTATTATCCATCAGATATTGCCCAAGCTTTGACTGATGTTGTGATAACTTGCATTCAGAGAATTGCCTTTGACTCTTGTAGCCAAAATGTTTGTGAAAGCTAACCCAGGTCTTCCCTGGTATTATGCGATGTAAGTGTGCTGATGATTTGGTACATACTGGGTAAATTTAATTCTATATAATGTTACGCGTTTATCTCATTCCATGCCAAAAAAGTGGAAACAATCCACTTTACATTAATAAATACATGGGAATTAACATGCATGATGATATGTCTCATTTAAACACGTAGAAATCAGCATGTATGAATGTATGATGTGTAAACATGTCTCATATAAACACGTGGAAATTACCATGTATGATGTGTAAACATTGTCTCATATACTAGTAAACACTCAGCATGTATAAGGTGTAAACATGTATCATATAAACACTGAGAAATTGCGATGTTTAATATCTAAACATGTCACATGTTTAGTGTATGCAATTTTGTGATCGATCTAAAAATCAGACATGTGTTCTGAGAATAAACACTAAAATGGCAAATAAACATGTCGCAGTGTTTTTAATCTGTCACAGCGAATAAACATGTCGCAGTGTTTACATTGTAAACAGTGCGTCATGTTTATTTTTTGGTTCAGTGTTTAGATCTTAAACATTATGGGTGATTATGTGACTGTGCGGTGTTTAGTATTTAAACGCTGTGAGTGATTATGGTGTAAACGTTTGGTGTTTAGGCTATAAACACAGCAGGTGTTTAGTTTTTAAACATCAGAACCGTTTAAAACATAAACATGTGTGTGTGATAAACACCTCGGGTGTGCTGAAAATAAACACAGCATGTGTTTAGTTCCTAAACATGTTTAATGAATAAACGCGTCGCAGTGTTTTTAAACTGTCACAGAAAAGTGTTTAGTTAGGTGTTTAGAAACTAAACAAATTTTTTACAGTGTAGGTGTTGCTAGGTGGTGCTAGACAAAATTTTCCATAGCACCATGTGCTGCACCCTCAGAATCATTATAAATAGAATGATTTTGTTCTTTGAAGTTAGTTGATTCGAGCATTCATGTATTCATCGGTCACTCATTGAGTGGGAGATACCCACACTCTCTTATACCGCACCGGAAGACTTGTGAACTTCATCTACAAGACAATAAACGACCATCTTTGTACATATTGTACATCACTGTCTGCTTCGAAGTTCTTCAAAGTGTCATCGTGTGGTTGTTGAGCGTGAAAGGTACGCCAGTGTGCTGAGAATGCGGCATTGCTGAAAACCATCCAGTTACATCGTGGTAACATTGTATGGCATCCATCACACGACTTCTCACTTTACATTTTCCCCTTCTTTTGTTTAAATTTCTGATCAATATTGAACAATAATTCGGTGTATAAACACTGCCAAATTTCAGTACAGAATCTGAGTAGGCCCTTATTACAGCATGCATATTGACCATCTATAGGCCTATCAATTAAATGTAACATTTTATACAGCACCTAACTAAAAGAATGATATCAAATTGTGATTTGCCAAACACAGTTCACATAACATTTGATAGAAAATACCTATCAAACTCCTTAAAGACAGCCGTGCATTAGGCATTTGATGAACAACTCCCGAAGGTCATACTTGTCAACGTGGCGCTATATACGCGCCTTGCTGAATAGACCCGTGGCTTATCTCATGCCTCGTGCGATATTCTTGCACAATGCATTCACAACTCGTTCCTGGATAATTAATAACTTTGCAAGGGTGTATGTGTGTGTGTTTCATGACAAATTCTTGTCAATGATCTATAGTTATAATCTCGATGCATCTCGGTTCGGACCGGCCTCCATATTAGATTTCTAAAAATATTCATATACGTTTTCGACATCTGGTTTTGGTTTTTTTTTTATATTACTTTTTCGCATTCCTTCGGTGTGTTCTTCGTCAAAATGTCATTATTGGTAAGTTATGGAACCTTCCTGTAGTAAAATACGTAATGATATTGCGTCTAGTTTTTGTTTTTGTTTTTTCATGCTATATGGCCAGATCAAACTGCAACACAGAGCTATTATTAACATCTAATGAGCTTACGGTAGTGGCCTCAACTCTTAATTATTGCGACAAAATTGTATATAAAATCATAGGGGAATATTATGGGAAAATATTGTCTTTAACTATAGAAAAGTTTTTGATCTATTGGCCGGTCTTGTTTGTGGTCAAAATTGATTTCAAGCGACATAAATAGAGACGTTATTCGTGTTGGCATATAGCATGCAAAATCTGTTATTTCCCTCTGCAAATGAAATTTGTAAGATCGCAACTGCTGATCTATAATTTTAATAAACATGTCAGACACAGGGAACCACTGGGCTCGATCGAACCTGTCATCTATTGCTTTCAGGGCAGCGACACTACTACCAGGCTATCCCTGGCTGGGCTGCCGGCAGTGACACGATGAACTTGGAACAAATACCCAAGCTCCGAAATGCCGACATCGTTATGTTAAGTAATCCAAGGCGGACAAGACATTAACTGAAAGCAAGTTGCGATCTCGGCCCCTTTTCCACTGGGTGCTGTTCGTTATTCCGAAGGTTCGCTATTCCGAAGGTTTGTTATTCCGAAGGGTCGTTAACCCGAAACACGCAAATTCCCTATACCTACAGGTTCGTTAATCCGAAAATGAAATAGGGTTCGTTAATCCGAAAATTTGTGTCGTTATTCCGAAGGTTCGTTATTCCGAAGATTGGTTAATCCGAAAATGAAATTCGTAACAATGAACCTTCGGAATAACGAATCTTAGGAATAAAGAGCCTTCGGAATAACGAACCTTCGGAATAACGAGCTGTAACCTTTCCACTAAGGGTGGGATTTCACGGAGCACGCGAACGATTTGCGAAGGACGCGAATGACAAAATCCAACATTCGGAAAAGTTTTTCTCCGAATGTGTTCCGACAGTGAAGCCGAAAACTATTCTTGCGCAATTTGTGCGAAGTTTCCACGACGTATATCTGTGCGAATGTCGTGTGTATCATTGCTAAAGGACAGCATGTTATACGTACACGAAGAACACGCGACGGAAATGCGAACAACGAAAAAATTTCAATAATCATGGGAGAAAAAATACCCAAGGAGAGGTGGAAACTGTCTTCAGTTGAATTTTTTTTCTTTCCTCTATTTCTCCGTTCTTTTTCTCTCATTTCTCTATCATGTGCTTACCTACATTTTTTTCCCCTAGGACCTATCTCCACTAGTAAAGCATTTGATTTTTTTTTTGCAGTTCTTCCAACACATAATCTCTATAGTTCAAATGAAATTTTACATACTTTAGATTATTTTTAAGTGTATTCTGTGATTTTTTTTTTGCATATCAAGCATTTCTTTCTCTTTGCTAGTCTTTAATTTCTTTTGTTACTCTATAGTTGTTAATGATTGTTTGATGTTTAGATTTATGCTACGATTTTTATTTGTAGAAAACGTAAAGGTCATACATCCCCAAAACGTGCGCTAAACGTTCGCGAGAATGTCTCAGAAGGTACGCGACCAGTTTGCGATTACGTCGTAAAATGATCGGAAAAACTTCGCAGATTTCGCGTAACATACGCGAGACATTCTCCAAAGTTCCGGAGTCTGTTTGGGGTTTCACGAACATTTTGCGAACATCGCGCGTGTCTTGCGAAGGTCTTGCGCATAATATATGACGATGCTTTAAAGACACTTTCGAGAACATGCACGAGCAAATAACGACCGAGTGTGCGGAAAAGGTTCGCACAAAATTTCAAACTTTTTTGAAATTCTCGCCGAAGTAAAAACAACATTCGCGAACAACTGATGATGCTTCCGAACCCTCACGTTCGTTTGGCGATCTTTTGCAGACTAAAATACGAATGCTGGATTTTGCCATTCGCGTCCTTCGCAAATCGTTCGCGTGCTCCGTGAAATCACACCTTAACTTTCACGAATTGCTACACGGATGACCACAGATCGTCATCCGTGGTGTTCCGGCATGCAAAATATCGATTTTCCGCCAATGCCGGTGTGAATACGATCCCAACTGGGTGTCTACACAGACAAGTACTAAGGCTACACGGACAAGTACGGTGCTTATACGGACAGACAAGGAATGAACGTGGACCACAGCGGGAACGACTACGGAGCCAAGGAAAAGCACGGATGCAACTGGGTCCCTTCACGGTCCTATACTCGGATATCCCCAAAATGTTGACAGATGACTTTTGCTTTTGCTTTTGATACTTTATCATTCTCGGCGTGCCTCCAGAGCTAAGTTAAGCAAACACACCAGATAATCTGCAGCAGCATACATACTTCTCTGCTTGTCGACACCATAAAGGCAAGTCTCTTTGCTGCAAACTCTCATTTTCCTGGAAAATCATGACATAAACAAAGCAAAAAACAAACAAACAAACAAACCAAAACACACACACATTAAAAAAAAAACAGCAAGGAGATGTGTGGGTGTGTTACTTCAGCTTCTCAGGCGACCACTACATGTATACGAACAGTGGGGTTGATGGCAGTACTGATGGGGGAAGATGTGAGCAAATTTCATGGACTTTATGAGCTTGTATTGGCAAGATACCGTATCCGGGCAATTACCCCGAGAGGGCAATTACCCCCCGGCTAAATACTGGTTAGTGGTAAGCTTAGAGTAACGATTAGGGTTAGGGTTAGGGTTAGGGTTAGGAGTTTGAGTTAGGGATAGGATTAGGTTCAGGATTAGGATTAGGATTAGGGCCAGGGGAAGGGTGCGGGGTAATTGCCCAGGGGGTAATTGCCCTAGACCCGCAAAATACACGAAATTTTCATCCCAGATGGAGCCGATGCTAATACGGACATCCCGATGTCCCGGAATGAGTACGGAGGCAAAACGGAGTATAGCCGGTGCCCATGGCACAAGGAAGGAATACGGAGGCAACACAGAGTAGACGGTGCCAACAAGGAAGAGCTCGTATTGATTTTCATCCGTGATCTGGGATGAAAAAATAAGCAAGCTTGATTTTTTTCCGCGGACATGCCGGATGATCAAGGATAATGCCGGATGACTTTACGGAGTCAACACGTTCATGCCGGAAACAGTATAATACGGATGATCCCGAATCGACGATCCGTGGTTATCCGTGATGCGATCCGTGAAAGTGTAAAAGGGGCTTTTTAAATGTAATTTGTAGCGGGAGACAAATAAGATTGAAGAAAACTCACACCTCGACCTTTACCCCCTCTACTGGGACTTAATATTCTCTTACCTTTTATTATAAACCAGTTCCACTTTGCGCATGAGCAGAAAAAAAAAAGCATGTTGGTTTTTACATTCACTGGGATAAGCATCTGTGATGTATTGTTATGTAATGATTAATCATGTAATCCTTAGTAAATGCCGCTTGCCAGCACATCCACCTGACAGCAAACGTGGTATTTGGCAATATCAATAGAAAGAGGTTGTTAACATTCGATGCAAGATAATTAAATTGATGCTTTCACAAGTGTTTATGGGCGGATCATTCTGGTCATCTGGTGTTTGCAAGTCCATTCTTTGAGCAGTGAATACCGTGAATCGTTCCGTAAAGTTTATGCATTCTTCATTATGTCGCCCTGAAAAAGAGTGATAACGCGACTGAGAAAAACAAAACAAAACAAAGGTCATGAGCTAACTCCGAACTGGCTCATTCTTTGCCTCTTGCCCTTCGCTCACCAGTTCACCACACAGCGAGAGGGCCTTGTCAAAAGCAAAGAGCGCTCTTTGGTCAAAAGGCTATCCACTACCCTGGTCCGTGATTCATGTGCCGACAACGGAGACAATACGGCCACTATAACCAGGCTGCGGATAGACACCGTCTTCTCGTAAGCATTTTCGATTTTCTATAGCGCATAAGTGATAGTAAGTGATAGGTCAGCATTCCATCATATTCTGAGTGTTCTTAGTTTTCCATCGATATCTGAAAATGGTTATTTACATTGAGCTTCCTCAATGAAACCCTTCCATAATTCCATGTTATAGTTCTAGCTGTGTCATGACTGCGAGAGTTGGCCAATAGGCCCTACATGGTATTGGGAAACGGGGAATTTTCCTTCCCACCGAAGCGAAGTGTCCGGAGCACGACCCCCTTGACGTTGCAGTTTGTAGTTCAGACGAGGAGGTACCAAGGAGGTATTACATTATATTCTTGGTACAGAGCAAATGAGTAGAGTAGAGTGCGAGGTGACAAATTCATTGCAATCGATACACTGTTTGTCAAGAGATATAAAATTATATTAAGAGCCGTGGTTATATATGCCGTCTCTGTACATCAATTATAGCTGAAGAGCAAACAAACATACTGTAGGCTCAGTCCCGCCTTCATTCTTCTTTATCCCCCGTTATCAGCGATGAAAAACCGAGTACCGTTCTTTCAATGTTTTCTTATAAACCACGCAATAAGACACACGAATATACCCTCCGATATTTTTTAATCACTGAACATAACCATTTGATAGTTTTTTTCCTCGAAATACCCACATGCGTGGTATTGGCTCAAACCAGATTGTAACGTAAAAAAAAAATACTCATCAAAAATTTTTCATTTGGAGATAATGGAAGAATATGTTTTTGCAATACATGCAATGTGCAGCTTATCACTATCTCCTTTCCGTTTTTAGTTCCGACTTCCTGTTGTTTTGCTGGTTGGTATACATTGGCGTGTACCGGGTTATAAAATAGAATAAAACCGAAATAATATTCATGTAGGTCCATGATGAAATCATTGAGTTCCCGCCGGGTAACAATAGTGTGAAACAGGTTGAATAACACATGCTAATCTAATTGCGCCGATGTTCAGAAAATATATGTGTTCAGACGAGGGCAGTTTTGGTCGGAGTAACTTCGGAGGAAGGGTTAGTCTAGCCTAAATCAGTCCTTGATTGCCAGTCAATAGAGGGCGCGACGGTGTGGTAGTCGATAGAGGGCTCACACGGGTAAATAATTCCCCATAGAGACGTGTGTTAAAATTCAAATTTCAAAAAATTCTGTAAAATAGCTGGGAGAAATGAGGTGTTTCATCTTCACTAACCTGAATAAGTGAGATATACCCTTTCATCTATCAGATTTCCAGGGTGGGTTGTTCTGCTCTAATTCTGTCCAGGGGTCCGCAAAGCCAGACTACGAGTTCTTGTCACTCAAAAAATCACCTATTTTCCATACACGTACCCAATGAAATATAGTCCCCTCAAATTCCATCAGAGAAGCTTTCATCTTCCAATCAAAATGCAGTTTGTAGAGGAATTAATACTCAATGTCTACAGCTATTCAGTTTTTTGCCAAACTACATCATTGATTTTTAATTAATTTTTTTTTCTTCATTTATTTTGGTATCTTTGGTACGAATTTGTGAAGGGGTCTGGGACAGTCCATTTTATTTACAGGTGTGAGCCCTAGACTGTCGACTAGCTACCACACCGGCAGCTCTCCAAAGTCGCGCCCTCTACTGACTGGCGATCAAGGACTGATTCAGGCTAAAAATACGTCGCCCGCGGAGGAAGCTTGGTCGGAGCAACCTCGGAGGAAAGGTCGGAATAGTGCCCGTCTGAACAAGGTCGTGGTAACTTCCTCCGCTCAGAGGAACTTACCACGACCTCTTCCTCCGACCAAGTGCTACCACGACTAGCCGGTCGGAGTGAATTGCCCTCGGAATATCTCTGAACTTACATACCTTACGATCTTTGTAAAACTTCCGGGATCAAATCGCAATGTTGACATTTTGCGAGTACACGTGCGCGCGTAGTGCAATTCTAACCTAGTCGATCGCGACGAAGAAGCTTAGAAATTTCCATCAACGAAAATGGAGAAGACGAATGCCACTGGTTAAAAAACAACAACAACAACAACAACAACAACACCAGTCGTATGGTCGACGCGCTACCACTTCCCGAAGTACACCGACCCTCAACGGTGATCCCCGCGAAGGCCATGGTAAATTGGTCGGAGTTTCTTCCCACGACCGTCGTGTGGACACAGGGTCGTGGTAAGATAAGTATAAATTCAGTGGCGTATCTATAGGGAAAACGGCGCCCGGGCGGCAAGCGCGAAAATTGCGCCCCTAATTTCTGAAAAAGTGTTCAACCCCAACCTCATGCCGGTAGGGACTTTAAAAAATGTCCACATGATATTCTTTTTCAAGCACTTAAAAGCGGTCTTTTGAGGGTGATTTAAATGTAATAAATTTTGATCAATTTTGGCGAGCGAGCGCACCGAGCGAGCCGAAAATTTTTGTATTTCAGCTTACAAAACATGGAATTCTTGTCATTTTTTGCTTATTAAATCTTACAATTTTAATCAAGATATAGTGACGGCCTTATAGATAACGATTTATACCAACAAAGTGAGAACTTGAAAAAATACTCTAAATTAGTACGCGCGAGTGAGCCGAAATTTGTATATTTCCGCATCATCATCACGTTTTGTTCTTATCTTTTTTTTTGACAATTTTGGCGAGCGAGCGCAGCGAGCGAGCCGAAAATTTTTTGTATTTCAGCTTACAAAACATAGAATTCTTGTCATTTTTTGCTTATCAAATCTTATTACAATTCTAATCAAGATATAGTGACGGCCTTATAGATAACGATTTATACCAACAAACTGAGGACTTGAAAAAATACTCTCAATTAGTATGAGCGAGTGAGCCGAAATTTGTATATTTCCGCGTCATCATCATGTTTTGTTCTTATCTTTTTTTTTTATTACTTTGGCGAGCGAGCGTAGCGAGCGAGCGGAAAATTTTTGTATTTCAACTTACAAAACATGGAATTCTTGTCATTTTTTGCTTATTAAATCTTATTACAATTCTAATCAAGATATAGTGACGGCCTTATAGATAACGATTTATACCAACAAACTGAGGACTTGAAAAAATACTCTCATTTAGTAAGAGCGAGTGAGCCGAAATTTGTATATTTCCGAGTCGTCAATACGTTTTGTTTTTATCTTGTTTGATTTGGATTTTTGCGCCCCCCCCCCCATGTTCGAAACCGTTGGCGCCCTCTTTTTGATCCAATCGGCGATCGCTTCAGAACGACAGAAATTGCAGCCGCTGCTCTGTGTAACATTTTGTCTGCTAAATATAAAAAGACATGTGTGAACACAATAGACATTGTCATTTTGCCGCGTCATCATCACGTTTTGTTCTCTCTTTTTTTCTTTTGATAAATTTTTGCGAGCGAGCGCAGCGAGCGATCCGAAAAATTTTGTATTTCAGCTTACAAAACATTGAATTCTTGTCATTTTTTGGTTATTAGATCTTACTATTCTAATCAAGATATAGTGACGGCCTTGCAGATAACGATTGATATATAAAAATGACATTTGTGACTGATAGATAAAATGACATGTGTGAACACAATAGACATTGTCATTTTGTCCGCTTCATCATCACGTTTTGTTCTTATCTTCTTCTTTTTTTTTGGATAAATTTTGGCGAGCGCAGCGAGCGAGCCGAAAAATTTTTGTATTTCAGCTTACAAAACATGGAATTCTTGTTGTGTGAACACAATAAACATTGTCAATTTGTCCGCGTCATCATCATGTTTTGTTTTTATCTTGTTTAATTTGGTTTTCTGCCCCCCCCCCCCCCCCCCCATTCTCCCTCCCCCCGTCCTGGCGATTTTTTTTTCTTTTTTTCTTTTTTTTTTTCTTCGTTTTTTCCCCCGTTTTTTCGTTTTCTGCGCCCCCTACGGAGTGGCGCCCGGGGCACGTGCCCCCCTTGCCCCCCCCCTAGATACGCCACTGTATAAATTTGATTTTTAATTGCTGCGCCATAAAATTTTACTCCGACTAGAAATACGTCTGAACATGGCTAATGTAACAGACGCATTTTTAATAGATCTGATTTGTTCATTACCATTTAACACTGCATTTCACTAATGAATATTTTTATTTTTTCAGAATGGTCTGTGATGAGGTAGAGATATGCGTAAAAAGGATCATGAATTCAACCTGTCGCGTATCTTTCAATAAGGCATGTACAATATGCGATGAGATTATCGAGAAAAAAAAAAAAAAAAACGAAGAACGCATTTTCAACCCTTTCTGGCGTGTGCATCACACAATATTACAGCTGAAATAATTCATGTACCGCAATCACGCTGATATTAAATTGAGGTAGATATAGGGTCATGAATTCATCCTGTTGCGTATACCTTTCAAGAAGACATGAACAAAATGCGAAGAAATTTTCTGAAGAAAAAGAACCCATATTCAACTCCTTCTGGCGCATACATCATACAAGATTGCAGCCAAAATAATTCATGATATCATTACAATCCTGCTGGGCACCAAGAGCGCAAAAAAAAAAAAGAAAAAGAAAAAAAAAACACACACACACACACACAAAAAAAAAAACAGCAAGTTGAATCGCGCATGTATACTTGCACTGCTGTTTATAAAAAAAAAATCACAAACGCATCTTATACAATCTGAATTTGTTCATCATCACTTTTATTTCACAAACGAAAATGTCCATTCTTTCAGAATAGTTCAATACACATAAATGAGGAAGAAATAGACCGCATCACGAATATTACCCTGCATGCGTACTTTGTATAGAACGCATAGTGTACAGCTTACGGTGTATTCGAAGAGATTTTCGGAAGAAAAATGAATAACGCATTGATATTTTTAACCCTTCTTTTTTTTCTGCTTCTCCTTTTTCGTATCAATTCACAAAAATGGTTCTTTTTTGTTCTTTCTCAATCATCGTGATTTATTCTGGTGTAATAACAACGCACAGAATTGTCATAGGTTTGATTGCGGGTGCGACTCCGAGCTTGCCATTGTGGGAAGTGGTTCGTGATTGTATGCCCTCCCCCCCCCCCCCCCCCCCCCCCAACTTTGCTTGGGTGTATAAGCTCTTCATGCAATTTCAGAGCGGCATTATCCATTCTAAGCTTGCCCGACATCATAATTATGGGATTACATGTACGTTCATATATGCGTAGACCATGAGAATGGTAAGTCATTTCGCATATTATAATACATCGTGAAACCGTCTATGATCTCCTTGTTTTGCATTGACTACATAACCACACATTTTCTGTTGATATTCCCATATTCTACGCATAAAGGACGTCATCACCTTATGTGGATGTAGCGAATGTGGCAATATCAATTAGTATAACATATCAGCGAAAGTTTGAAGATAATCGGACAATCCGTTAGAAGCTAACATTAGTTTTGAAGATTCAGTGCCGCCATCGGTGGATGAGAAGACAACTTCGCTTTGTGATGCCACATGTGTACAACAATAAAAAAAAATAGAGAACATTTAACATTTTATTTTCACTTTTCTCACATAATAAGAGTGCACTTATCTTGCCTCTTCAATATCAGGCAGGAGGGAATAATATTACCCTTAACATGGGTAAAATTTACTTCAATAACTTGTCGAGGAAATGTGTACTTTTAAGAAAATAAATAAATTTTGCGGAATTCTCTCTTTATTTTCTTTATATCCACACAGCTCTACGCATGTGACATCACTGTTTTGTCATCCAGCAGTGACTGCACAGAAACTTTAAGAATTCTTAGCTCTTTAGGGTTTGAGAGATTGCTTATTAGTAATCTTTTCGTTTTATTTATTACCCCCCCCCCCGCACGAAAGAAAATGCCGAGGGCCAATGCATTTGTTTCAACCCCCTTAGAAAGCATGGTAATCTCTCTAAGAATGCAGAAGTTGTTCTATTAGGTCTGATTTAGTGGAGGATATAATATGGTGTACTCTCTCCGAGTATGACCTGTTCTGGCAACCTTGTAAGTTTAGTCAATTTCCATACAGAAACCATTTACTGATTAACGATTGCATCTCTTTGTCTCTTTGCGTAAAAAACGTAATTGTCTTGGAATGAAGATGCAGTTATTAAATGCATCATGCTACAATAAGAGACATAAATAAGAAACATGTTTATTAGTTGAGCAGGCATGAAATAGATTGATGCTTGACTTGGTCAAAAGTGTACCTTTGGAAAGAATTCAGTAGAATTGTTCAAGCTGGTAAGCATATATTTTTCATATAAGTTGTCCTAAAATGCAAAATGATCTTGAAATGACATAATGGTCTTTTGATTGCAATGCAATCATCCTCTAGAGCTTCAAGTGTTTCTTGTTTCTTTTCAGGTACCCTGTTCCACTATGGCACTTGAAACCATTCTTCAGAAGATTGATGAGGAAAACATTGTCTTTGTCAGATTTGAACAGACTGATCATACTGATGTGTATGGAGTTGCCCGTTCAAAGACGATTCCAGCACGTCATTTTGCGGAAAAGGCATCTGGAGGACTGAACTTTTATCTTGGACACTAAGTCTTGGGTTATGACCCTCAGGCAGGGTTTGTGCTAGACAGTGCATACACTGCTGCCGCAGGTCACTGTGATGCAGTATGTTTTCCCGATTTCAGTGCATTCCAGGTCATCCCATGGAGCAAGAGGACTGCACGCATTCTCATCGAGCCCACCTTCCATGGTAGGCTGGTGGAGGCACACCCAAGAGTGGTGGCTCGAAGGCAGCTGGACAAGCTGAGTGCCATGGGGTTTTCCCTTCTATCAGCTCATGAGTATGAGTTCTACCTCGTTGACAAAGCAACTCGTAAAACTGTGAATGATGACGTGAACATCAGATCAACAATCCGTCTGGCTGCATATGAGGATGTCATTCACACCATAATGGACGGGATGGTAGTAGCGGGGGTCGATGTGGAATGTGCAGAGACGGAGTACGGACCTGGTCAGACAGAAATTTCGTACAAGCCAGCCTTTGGGATCCGAGCAGCTGACAATGCACACACCTTCAAGACAGGCATCAAAGAGATGGCACTCAAGAATGGGTGTATGGCAACGTTCATGTCTAAACCATTCCCAGACAAGAGCGGCAGTGCTTGTCACTTCTGCCACTCTTTGTGGGATGATGAAGGTAAAGTACCACTCCTTTATGATGCTGGTAGTCCTACAGGATTGTCCGAGGTAGGCCAGTATTGGTTAGCCGGTTTGCTGGAACACACACCCGCCATATGTGTGCTGATGGCACCCACCGTAAACTGCCTGAAGCGGTTTTTACCATACTCGTTTGCTCCATATAATGCCACCTGAGGGAACGATAACCGGACTACAGCTGTGAGAATAAAGCTCAATGGAGGAAAGGGGACGTACCTGGAGAATCGCCTCGGCGCAAGTGGCTGCAACCCCTATCTATCTCTTGCTGCAACAGTTGCTGCTGGACTGGACGGCATCCAGAGGAGACTGCCCCTACCGCCATGTGTGGCTCCATCGGACTCCGCCTACGATCCAGCCTGCGTGCCGGCTGGTACCAGACAAGTGCCTTGTAACATGAAGGAGGCCATGAGGGCGCTGCAAGACGATGACATCATCCGATCAGCACTGGGTGAGGAGTTCATTGAGTGCTTCCTGGCTGCCAAGAGGCATGAATTGTCCTTGGAGGAGAAAAATGAAGCGGGCTGGGAGCAAAAGATGTTTTTTGAATATATGTAATTCAACTGATATTCCAAGTGTAGTGAAGGCCGGTACAATTTCAGGGATACGAAGAAGTCTCCGGTCAGTCTCAGATAAGCTGTCATTCTTTTGATGGCTACATTCCTTGCACATAAATTCGTCTGTGTCAAACTTGCAAAAGTCAATTTTGAATCAGATCAGACCAAAGATAATATTTCAGATTAAACGCATTATTACTGCAGAAGTCGAATGACCAAATTAAATGCAGACTTAAGTCAGTAGCAACTGAGTTCAATCTCAGATTAAACAGATATGATTATGCAATAACAGACATGTTAGCAGGATAGAAATATTTGGAGTTCTTTGTGAACATTTCTGTGGAGAAAATGAGCTAAGAATTGGTTTAGTCAGTAGGATCCAGACCTTTGGGCCATTAAGGTAACCGTGCATATATGGTGACCATATTGATAATACACCTTTTGCCTTGTTTTGTTTTCATGGCCATGTGAATATCAGGTCTTGTACTTTCTAGTGTGTCAATATCAGTAATTGATACCTCTGCCCGCATGGGTGCTCTTGATACTGTACTGTGCGAAAATACACCAGATGGTGGACTGCACTTATTCCAAAGAAGAAGAAGGAGGAGGAGGAGGAGGAGGAGGTCATTTGGCACACAAAGTGTGTTCATTATAAGAAACAGATACATACTGTATAAAAAAAAAATCTTCTGTCAGCGGAACCTATACCAGATGCGAATTTATATAATACTGTATTGTATTTTTCTTTTGTGTGATATTCTATTCTTTCATTCTTTCATGCTAATCCTGTAATCTGCATTCTGTATGAGTCTAGCAAAAGTGGATTTGAGGTATCATGTGAATACAGTGTGCTTGTTCGCTCAAAGACAAGGTAGACATTTCCCAAACATATTTAAACTGTTGTGCATTAAAGCATTAAAAATATATACCTATGTATGGATTTGATATACCGCGTATGCAAGTATAATATTTACAAGTTATATCCATATTGTGCTGTTACGCAGAGGAATGCCTTTAAGGATGTATACACAGTGGAAATTGCTAAAAGTTTACCTGTGTAAGGATTTATTTTGTGAGAGTAGAGCAGGTTGATTTTTCATGTGTTTTTCTTTTATTTGTTTAAGAGAGAAAGAGAATTCACTTTATGGTCTAACACTAAAGGGGCATTCCAGACGATTTTCATAATTTCAAATCATGTAGTATAGGTTTTCCCATCCATTTTCGTACTTATGTCATTCAATTTCAAAGATTTACTAGACTTGGAATTTGTCAAGACTGACAAATTAGGTGATCCGATTTGTTTTAATCGATGATTCGAGTCCTGATCGCAATAGGCATGACCATATAGGTTTCATCTGTGTTTAGAGACATTGGCCGTGTGATGTTTGGATTCCCATTTAGAAAAGAGAGTCAGGTCTGCCATCTTTGGTACCAAATTCGGTATACACTATAACGAAGATACAGAATGAAGTATATTTGACCATTGACCCAACTTTGCACAGCCAAGATGGCATCTGAGCAAAAAGTGGTTATTTTGTGAAATGATTCTTGTAACATGGTCTTTGCGTGTGGAAAATACGGGAAAGATAGGACATGTATTCACCAAGATACAGGTTGAAACATTTATGACCTTTGACCCTAATTTACATACCCAAGATGGTATCTGATCAAGTAGTTGTTATTTTATGAAATAAAGTACGTGACATGACCTAAACATGTGCAAAATATGGGCGTGATAGGGGCTGGTTTTTTTTAACTTATTGCAAAGAAAGTTGCAGAAAGAAAGAAATATCTCAATACATCGAAGATAAGTATAATTTCAACCAAGTTTTTTGACGTGATATCGGCGCCGTATGAAAAAATGGAGGGTATAGTTACGATAGCCCAAAGTCTGAGCTACAACATATTAAAATCTGGGAGAAATTCACGGAAGAGTAAGTGAGCTAGTGTTCGATAAAGACCGTCATGTCAATTTTCATTTCCAGAAAAATTCTCTCCCGTAGAGATAACACGTAAACTGGTTAAATTTGACAAGGTTACATTATATCTATTTTCACGAGGTGAAGACATCATCCGATTAAAACTTTGATTAACAAAACTTAAAGAGTATTACATTGGCTACAACATACTAAAATCTGGAAGAAATTCACCGAAGGGTAATTGAGCTAGTCGTCGATAAAGACAATCATGTCAATTTTCACATCTAGAAAAATTCCCTCCCATAGAGATAACACGTCATAATGAAGATAAAGAAAGAAGTACATATGACCTTTGACCCTACTTTGCACAGACAAGATGGCGTCTTAGCAAAAAGTGGTTATTTTGTGAAATGATTCTTGTAACATGGTCTTTACGTATGCAAAATATGGGAAAGATAAGACATATATTCACCAAGATACAGGATGAAACATTTTTGACCTTTGACCCTAATTTACATACCCAAGAAGGTGCCCGATCAAGTAGTTGTTATTTTATGAAATAATGTACGTGACATAAACTAAAAATGTGCAAAATATTGGGCTGATAGAGCTTGATTTTCTTGAGTTATTGCAAAGAAAGTTGCAGAAAGAAAGGAATATGAAAATACATGGAAGATAAGCTTTAATTTCAACCAAGTTTTTGGGCATGATGCCGACTCCGTATGAAAAAACGAAGGGCACATTAACGATAGCCCAAAGTCTCAGCTACAACATACTAAAATATGGGAGAAATTCACCGAAGCATAAGTGAGCTAGTGCTCGATAAAGATGGTCATGTCAGTTTTCATTTCCAGAAAAACTGCACTCCCATAGAGATAACACGTAAACTGGTCAAATTTAACAATGTTACTTTTAATCCCTTTTTACGAGGTGATGCCGTCATCCAATCAAATTGTTGTTATTATATATCTGAAAGACCATTTAATAAGCTACAACATATTGAAATTTGGACGAAAATCAACTAAAGAATAAGTGAGATATGCTTGAATGAACTTGAAATTTGATGACGTCATTTTGAAAATTTACTTTTTTAACTTTATTAAGAAATTTGATATATTTTAATCATTTTTCCAGCATTGCCAACCCATGAAATGACATGTACAACTCATCAGCTTTCAGAATATGTAAAGAAAATGGGGGGTCACCGTCCATCCTGACGAGTAAAATCGGATTTAAAATTGACAGTTTTTTGGCATTGTTGCACTGTATATCGCCATTGACGCGCGCGCGGAATTTCAACTTTGACGGACCCGTATGACGTCATTTCGAGTGGTATTGACTTGAAACTTGGTAGAACTATTCCTTGACATTTCAGACATCCGATCAAAGTGAAAAAACGGGAAATTTTCATTGCATATGAGCTGTGCGTGCGTATATGTGCGCGCGCGTACGCGTCCGTCCGATTTTTTCAATTTTTCAAAAAATGCTCCAAATGGTCTGAAACGTGTGCAAAAAAATTTTGAGCTCGATTTGAGCATACAAATATTTCAACGCGCGCGTACGCGCACGTTTTAAGAGAAAATATGAATTTTGATTATATGAGTAGAATGCGCTTGACTTGAACTATATGTGACGTAAATTTCATTGAAAAATTCCATTCCATTAATGAGATATGATTGAAAATGTGTTTTCATATAATGACGTCATAGTGACGTCACGGTCGACTGATCACTACGATTTTACTTGACCCGTCGTCTTTGGGACATGATACACATATGGTATAATTTTGACATTGATAGGAAGAGGACTTTCTGAGCTAATCGATACACAAATTTTGTCCAGAAATAAAGAAGAAGAAGAAGACTAGACTCGGAATTTGTCAACACTGACAAATTAGGTGATCCGATCTGTTCGTAAATCAACGATTTGAGTCTCCTGATCCCAATAGGCATGACCATACCGGTTTCATCTGTGTTTAGTGGACATTGGCCGTGTGATGTTTGGATTCTCATTTAGAAAAGGGAGTCGGACCTGCCATCTATGGTACACAATTCCGTATACACTAACGAAGATACAGAATGAAGTATATTTGACCTTTGACCCCAATTTGCACAGACAAGATGGCATCTGAGCAAAAAATTGTTATTTTGTGAAATGATTCTTGTAACATGCTCTTTACGTGTGCAAAATATGGGAAAGATAGGACATGTATTCACCAAGATACAGGTTGAAACATTTATGACCTTTGACCCTAATTTACATACCCAAGATGGTGTCTGATCAAGTAGTTCTTATTTTATGAAATAATGTACGTTACATGAACTAAACATATGCAAAATATGGGCGTGATAGGGGCTGTTTTTCTTGAGTTATTGCAAAGAAAGTTGTAGAAAGAAAGAAATATCTCAATACATCGAAGATAAGTTTGATTTCAACCAAGTTTTTTGACGTGATCTCGGCGTCGTATGAAAAAATGCAGGGTATAGTCACGATAGCCCAAAGTCTGAGCTACAACATATTAAAATCTGGGAGAAATTCACAGAAGAGTAAGTGAGCTAGTGTTCGATAAAGACCGTCATGTCAATTTTCATTTCCAGAAAAATTCCCTCCCATAGAGATAACACGTAAACTGGTTAAATTTGACAAGGTTACATTATATCTATTTTCACGAGGTGAAGACATCATCCGATTAAAACTTTGATTAACAAAACTTAAAGAGTATTACATTGGCTACAACATACTAAAATCTGGAAGAAATTCACCGAAGGGTAATTGAGCTAGTCGTCGATAAAGACAATCATGTCAATTTTCACATCTAGAAAAATTCCCTCCCATAGAGATAACACGTCATAATGAAGATAAAGAAAGAAGTACATATGACCTTTGACCCTACTTTGCACAGACAAGATGGCGTCTTAGCAAAAAGTGGTTATTTTGTGAAATGATTCTTGTAACATGGTCTTTACGTATGCAAAATATGGGAAAGATAAGACATATATTCACCAAGATACAGGATGAAACATTTTTGACCTTTGACCCTAATTTACATACCCAAGAAGGTGCCCGATCAAGTAGTTGTTATTTTATGAAATAATGTACGTGACATAAACTAAAAATGTGCAAAATATTGGGCTGATAGAGCTTGATTTTCTTGAGTTATTGCAAAGAAAGTTGCAGAAAGAAAGGAATATGAAAATACATGGAAGATAAGCTTTAATGTCAACCAAGTTTTTGGGCATGATGCCGACTCCGTATGAAAAAACGAAGAGCACACTTACGATAGCCCAAAGTCTCAGCTACAACATACTAAAATATGGGAGAAATTCACCGAAGCATAAGTGAGCTAGTGCTCGATAAAGATAGTCATGTCAGTTTTCATTTCCAGAAAAACTGCACTCCCGTAGAGATAACACGTAAACTGGTCAAATTTAACAATGTTACTTTTAATCCCTTTTTACGAGGTGATGCCGTCATCCAATTAAATTGTTGTTATTATATATCTGAAAGACCATTTAATAAGCTACAACATATTGAAATTTGGACGAAAATCAACTAAAGAATAAGTGAGATATGCTTAAATGAACTTGAAATTTGATGACGTCATTTTGACAATTTACTTTTTTTACTTTATTAAGAAATTTGATACCTTTTAATCATTTTTTCAGCATCGCCAACCCATGAAATGACATGTACAACTCATCAGCTTTCAGAATATGTAAAGAAAATGGGGGGTCACCGTCCATCCTGACGAGTAAAATCGGATTTAAATTTGGCAGTTTTTTGGCATTGTTGCACTGTATATCGCCATTGACGCGCGCGCGGAATTTCAACTTTGACGGACCCGTATGACGTCATTTTGAGTGGGATTGACTTGAAACTTGGTAGAAATATTCCTTGACATTTCAGACATCCGATCAAAGTGAAAAAACGGGAAATTTTCATTGCATATGAGCTGTGCGTGCGTATATGTGCGCGCGCGTACGCGTCCGTCCAATTTTTTCAATTTTTCAAAAAATGCTCCAAATGGTCTGAAACGTGTGCAAAAAAAATTTCAGCTCGATTTGAGCATACAAATATTTCAACGCGCGCGTACGCGCACGTTTGAAGAGAAAATATGAATTTTGATTACATGAGTAGAATGCGCTTGACTTAAAATATATGTGAGGTAAGTTTCATTGAAAATTTTCATTCCATTAAAGATATATGATTGAGAACGTGTTTTCATATAATGACGTCATAGTGACGTCACGGTCGACTAATCACTATGATTTTATTTGAAGGATCGTCTTTGGGACATGATACATGTATGGTATAATTTTGACATTGATAGGAAGAGGACTTTCCGAGATTAGCGATACACAACTTTTGAGGAGAAAGATCTTTTTTTGTGACAACGGGAAGTTTAACACTAGACCCGGAATTTGTCAAGACTGACAAATTAGGTGATCCGATCTTTTGAAAATCAATGGTTTGAGTTTTGATCCCAATATGGGCATGACTATACAGGTTTCATCTGTGTTTAGGGATATTGGCTGTGATGTTTGGATACTGATTTTGAAAAGGGAGTCAGGTCTGCCATCTATGGTACCATATTCCGTTCACACTATAACGAAGATACAGAATGAAGTATATTTGAGCATTGAGCCCACTTTGCACAACCAAGATGGCATCTGAACAAAAAGTGATTACTTTGTGAAATGATCGATGTGACATGGTCTGTGCGTGTGCAAAATATGGGAGATATAGGACATGTATTTACTAAAATACAGGATGAAACATTTATGATATTTGACCCTTATTTACATATCAAGACGGTGTCTGATCAAGTAGTTGTTATTTTATGAAATAATGTACGTACCATGAACTAAACATGTGCAAAATATGGGGGAGATAGGGGCTATTCTTCTTGAGTTATTGCAAAGAAAGTTGGAGAAAGAAAAACATATGAAAAATACATCGAAGATAACCTTAATTTTAACCACGTTTTTGGACGTGATCCCGACATTGCATGAAAAACAAAGGGGACACGTACGATAGCGCAAAGTCTCAGCTACAACATATTAAAATCTGGGAGAAATCCACAGAAGGGTAAGTGAGCTAGTGCACTTTCGAAAATCAATGATTTGAGTCCTGATCCCAATAGGCATGACCGTAAAGGTTTCATCTGTGGTTATGGACATTGGCCATGTCATATTTGGATTCTCATTTAGAAAAGAGAGTCAGGTCTGCCATCTTTGGTACCAAAGTCGGTATATACTATAACGAAGATACATAATGAAGTATATTTGACCATTGACCCCACTCTGTAAAGCCAAAATGGCATCTGAGAAAAAAATGGTTATTTTGTGAAATGATCTTGGTAGCGTGGTCTTTGTGTGTGCGAAATATTGGAAAGATAGGACATGTATTCCCCAAGATACAGGATGATACATTTATGACCTTTGACCCTAATTTATCTACCCAAGATGGTGTTCGATCAAGTAGTTGTGATCTTATAAAATAATGTAGGGCCTACGTCACATGAACTAAACATGTTCAAAATATGGGGGTACTAGGGAATGTCTTTCATGTGTTATTCCAAAGAAATTTGCAAAAAGAAAGAAATATGAAAATACATCGAAGCTAAGCTTTAATTTAAGCGAAGTTTTTCGACGTGATTTCGACGTCGTATGAAAAAAAAAACGGAGGACACATTACCGACAGCGCAAAGTCTAAGCTAACACATTAAAATCTGGGAGAAATTCACCGTAGGATAAGTTAGATAGTGCTCGAAAAAGACAGTCATGTTAATTTTCATTTCAAGAAAAACTGCACTCCTATAGAGATAACTCGCAAATGGATCAAATTTGACGAGGTTACCTTCAATCTATTTTTACGAGGTGAAGACTTCATCCAGCGAAATTTTTCATTGATCAAAACTGATAGAGTATTAAATAAGCTACAGCATACTGAAATCTGG
Organism: Diadema setosum; assembly: GCA_033980235.1. Classification (NCBI taxonomy): domain Eukaryota; kingdom Metazoa; phylum Echinodermata; class Echinoidea; order Diadematoida; family Diadematidae; genus Diadema; species Diadema setosum. The sequence continues at coordinate 3,628,649 of CM067068.1, forward strand.
GTGAAAATTGGCCAAGGATAAGTGAGATACGCTCGAGTAAACTTGAAATTTGATGACGTCATTTTGAAATTTTACTCTTTTTGATTTATTAAGAAATTTGATACCTTTTCATCTTTTTTTCAGCATTGCCGACCCATGAAATGACATGTTCAACTCATCAGTTTTCAAAATATGTCAAGAAAATGGGGGGTCACCGTCTATCCTGGCGAGTAAACTCGGATTTAAAATTGGCGGTTTTTTGGCATTGTTGCACTGTATATCGCCATTAACGCGCGCGCGGATTTTCAACTTCGACGGGCCCGTATGACGTCATATTGAGTCGGATTGACTTGAAACTTGGCAGAAATATTCCTTGACATTTCAGACATCCGATCTGTGTAAAAAAAAGTGGAAATTTCTATTGCATATAAGCTATACGTGCGTATATGCGCGCGCGCGTACGCGTCCGTCCAATTTTTTCAATTTTTCAAAAAATGCTCCAAATGGTCTGAAACGTGTGCAAAAAAAATTTGAGCTCGATTTGAGCATACAAATATTTCGACGCGCGCGTACGCGCGCGTTTTAAGAGAAAATATGAATTTTGAGAATATGAGTAGAATGCGCATAACTTGAAATATATGTGACGTAAATTTCATTGAAAAATTCTATTCCATTAATGAGATATGATTGAGAATGTGTTTTCATATAATGACGTCATAGTGACGTCACGGTCGACTGATCAGTATTATACATTAGATCTGTCGTCTTTGGGACATGATACATATATGGTATAATTTTGAAATTGATAGGACGAGGACTTTCTGAGCTAACCTCTACACAAATTTTGTCCAGAAATAAAGAAGAAGAAGAACCAACAAAGAATCCGTACAGATACAGAAGGTGATCCGAGAGGATACTCGGATCACCTAATGAAGCTAAGCTTTGATTACTTAAGCCGAGTTTTTCGACGTGCTTTTGACGTCGTATGAAAAAACGGAGGACGTATTACGATAGCGCAAAGTCTCAGCTACAACATATTAAAATCTGGGAGAAATTCATCGAAGGGTGAGTGAGCTGGTGCTCGATAAAGACAATCATGTCAATTTTCACATCTAGAGAAATCCCCTCCCATAGACATAGCACGTCACAACGAAGATAAAGAAAGAAGTACATATGACCTTTGACCCCACTTTGCAAAGAGAAGATGGCATCTGAGCAAAAAGTGGTTATTTTGTGAAATGACCCTTGTAACATGGTCTTTACGTGTGCAAAATATGGGAAAGATAAGACATGTATTCACCAAGATACAGGATGAAACATTTTTGACCTTTGACCCTAATTTACATACTCAAGAAGGTGCCCGATCAAGTAGTTGTTATTTTATGAAATAATGTACGTGACATAAACTAAACCTGTGCAAAATATTGGGCTGATAGAGCTTGTTTTTCTTGAGTTATTGCAAAGAAAGTCGCAGAAAGAAAGGAATATGAAAATACATGGAAGATAAGCTTTAATTTCAACCAAGTTTTTGGGCATGATGCCGACTCCTTATGAAAAAACGAAGGGCACACTTACGATAGCCCAAAGTCTCAGCTACAACATACTAAAATATGGGAGAAATTCACCGAAGTATAAGTGAGCTAGTGCTCGATAAAGATAGTCATGTCAGTTTTCATTTCCAGAAAAACTGCACTCCCATAGAGATAACACGTAAACTGGTCAAATTTAACAATGTTACTTTTAATCCCTTTTTACGAGGTGATGCCGTCATCCAATCAAATTGTTGTTATTATATATCTGAAAGACCATTTAATAAGCTACAACATATTGAAATTTGGACGAAAATCAACTAAAGAATAAGTGAGATATGCTTGAATGAACTTGAAATTTGATGACGTCATTTTGAAAATTTACTTTTTTAACTTTATTAAGAAATTTGATATATTTTAATCATTTTTCTAGCATTGCCAACCCATAAAATGACATGTACAACTCATCAGCTTTCAGAATATGTAAAGAAAATGGGGGGTCACCGTCCATCCTGACGAGTAAAATCGGATTTAAAATTGGCAGTTTTTTTGGCATTGTTGCACTGTATATCGCCATTGACGCGCGCGCGGAATTTCAACTTTGACGGACCCGTATGACGTCATTTTGAGTGGGATTGACTTGAAACTTGGTAGAAATATTCCTTGACATTTCAGACATCCGATCAAAGTGAAAAAACGGGAAATTTTCATTGCATATGAGCTGTGCGTGCGTATATGTGCGCGCGCGTACGCGTCCGTCCGATTTTTTCAATTTTTCAAAAAATGCTCCAAATGGTCTGAAACGTGTGCAAAAAAAATTTGAGCTCGATTTGAGCATACAAATATTTCAACGCGCGCATACGCGCACGTTTTAAGGGAAAATATGAATTCTGAAAATTTGAGTAGAATGCGCATAATTTGAAATATATGTGACGTAAATTTCATCGAAAAATTCCATTCCATTAATGACATATGATTGAGAATGTGTTTTCATATAATGACGTCATAGTGACGTCACGGTCGACTGATCACTTTGATTTTAGTTCGATTGCCGTCTTTGGGACATGATACATATATGGTATGATTTTGACATTGATAGGAAGAGGACTTTCTGAGCTAATCCATACACAACTTTTGCGGAGAAAGAAGAAGAAAAAGAAGAAGAACTAGACTTGGAATTTGTCAAGACTGACAAATTAGGTGATCCGATTTTTTTTAATCAATGATTCGAGTCCTGATCGCAATAGGCATGACCATATAGGTTTCATCTGTGTTTAGAGACATTGGACGTATGATATTTGGATTCTCATTTAGAAAAGAGAGTCAGGTCTGCTATCTTTGTTACCAAATTCGGTATACACTATAACGAAGATACAGAATGAAGTATATTTGACCATTGACCCAACTTTGCACAGCCGAGATGGCATCTGAACAAAAAGTGGTTATTTTGTGAAATGATTCTTGTAACATGGCCTTTGCGTGTGCAAAATATGGGAAAGATAGGACATGTATTCGCCAAAATACAGGTTAAAACATTTATGACCTTTGACCCTAATTTACATACCCAAGATGGTGTCTGATCAAGTAGTTGTTATTTTATGAAATAATGTACGTGACATAAACTAAACATGTGCAAAATATGGGGATGATAGGGGCTGTTTTTCTGGAGTTATTGCAAAGAAAGTTGCAGAGAGAAAGAAATATCTCAATACATCGAAGATAAGTTTGATGTCAACCAAGTTTTTTGACGTGATCTCGGCGTCGTATGAAAAAATGGAGAATCACTGATGATAGCCCAAAGTCTCAGTTACAACATACTAAAATCTGGGAGAAATTTACAGAAGAGTAAGTGAGGTAGTGCTCGATAAAGACCGTCATGTCAATTTTCATTTCCAGAAAAATTCCCTCCCATAGAGATAACACGTAAACTGGTTAAATTTGACAAGGTTAGATTATATCTATTTTCACGAGGTGAAGACATCATCCGATTAAAACTTTGATTAACAAAACTTAAAGAGTATTACATTGGCTACAACATACTAAAATCTGGAAGAAATTCACCGAAGGGTAATTGAGCTAGTCGTCGATAAAGACAATCATGTCAATTTTCACATCTACAAAAATTCCCTCCCATAGAGATAACACGTCATAATGAAGATAAAGAAAGAAGTACATATGACCTTTGACCCTACTTTGCACAGACAAGATGGCGTCTGAGCAAAAAGTGGTTATTTTGTGAAATGATTCTTGTAACATGGTCTTTACGTATGCAAAATATGGGAAAGATAAGACATGTATTCAAGAGGATACAGGATGAAACATTTTTGACCTTTGACCCTAATTTACATACCCAAGAAGGTGCCCGATCAAGTAGTTGTTATTTTATGAAATAATGTACGTGACATAAACTAAACATGTGCAAAATATTGGGCTGATAGAGCTTGTTTTTCTTGAGTTATTGCAAAGAAAGTTGCAGAAAGAAAGGAATATGAAAATACATGGAAGATAAGCTTTAATTTCAACCAAGTTTTTGGGCATGATGCCGACTCCGTATGAAAAAACGAAGGGCACACTTGCGATAGCCCAAAGTCTCAGCTACAACATACTAAAATATGGGAGAAATTCACCGAAGCATAAGTGAGCTAGTGCTCGATAAAGATAGTCATGTCAGTTTTCATTTCCAGAAAAACTGCACTCCCATAGAGATAACACGTAAACTGGTCAAATTTAACAATGTTACATTTAATCCCTTTTTACGAGGTGATGCCGTCATCCAATCAAATTGTTGTTATTATATATCTGAAAGACCATTTAATAAGCTACAACATATTGAAATTTGGACGAAAATCAACTAAAGAATAAGTGAGATATGCTTGAATGAACTTGAAATTTGATGACGTCATTTTGAAAATTTACTTTTTTAACTTTATTAAGAAATTTGATAAATTTTTATCGTTTTTCCAGCATTGCCAACCCATGAAATGACATGTACAACTCATCAGCTTTCAGAATATGTAAAGAAAATGGGGGGTCACCGTCCATCCTGACGAGTAAAATCGGATTTAAAATTGGCGGTTTTTTGGCACTGTTGCACTGTATATCGCCATTGACGCGCGCGCGGAATTTCAACTTTGACGGACCCGTATGACGTCATTTTGAGTCGGATTGACTTGAAACTTGGTAGAAATATTCCTTGACATTTCAGACATCCGATCAAAGTGAAAAAACGGGAAATTTTCATTGCATATGAGCTGTGCGTGCGTATATGTGCGCGCGCGTACGCGTCCGTCCGATTTTTTCAATTTTTCAAAAAATGCTCCAAATGGTCTGAAACGTGTGCAAAAAAAATTTGAGCTCGATTGGAGCATACAAATATTTCAACGCGCGCGTACGCGCACGTTTTAAGGGAAAATATGAATTTTGAAAATTTGAGTAGAATGCGCAAAATTTGAAATATATGTGACGTAAATTTCATCGAAAAATTCCATTCCATTAATGACATATGATTGAGAATGTGTTTTCATATAATGACGTCATAGTGACGTCACGGTCGACTGATCACTTTGATTTTAGTTCGATTGCCGTCTTTGGGACATCATACATATATGGTATGATTTTGACATTGATAGGAAGAGGACTTTCTGAGCTAATCCATACACAACTTTTGCGGAGAAAGAAGAAGAAAAAGAAGAAGAACAAAGAATCAGTACAGATACAGAAGGTGATCCGAGAGGACACTCGGATCACCTAATTATTCAATTTCGTCCCGAGAAGCACGTGGAACGTAAATCCTAACTTCAATTTCGTCAATTGTAATTGTAATTCGTTTTTCGTCAACCATTTTCGAAGACATGGCCCTGATGGCATCCAAAATCGTCAATTGTCATTCAAATTCATCCCTCCCGCTGACGGATCGGAGAATGTGAAGATCAAATTCGTTTTTGTTCACACAATTGTGTGACACTTGTGTGTATGTTAACCCCTGAATGTAAAATGTGAACGGTTACAGAAAGAAAATATGAATGACTGAGAAATCCCACCGGATAGAGATATGAGACGAATATGAACGAAAATTTCGCGAAAATGATTGACAAAAGACAAAATCGATCCTGCTGTTTTGAGTGCTGCGAGTGAGACTGACGAATTTAAACTGTAAATGACGAAAATGTATGCCAAATGACTAAGTTGAATGGACTTTATTTGAAAATGAACGACGAAAGACGAATTTGAAAGTAAGATTGGCCTATTCCCGACATCCCGCGACGAAATTGAAGTAAAAATTTGTGAAATTGAATGAAAAAAGTTTGAAAATGAATGGAAAAACCTATATATAAATCGAAAGCTCCATGTATAAACTTGTGGAATTTATTGCGGTTCTTGAGCAGAGAAACAATACTCTTAAAAATCTTAAACAAATTGCACTGAACAGTGTTGATGACATAGGAGCCTCACATATTTCAGAAATGTAGCTGTGTAATTCCATTACAATACCACTTGCTTAACAAGTTCACCTGTGTAAAATGTATGCATGCCATCGTCTTTTGTTCTGCTTTCTCGAGCCCCAACTCATGCATTCTTATGGTGAGGCTGCCATGTCATCATCCTTGTTCATTTCAATTTGTTGTAAATTTTTAAAACATTCTTATTCCTCAACCCAATCACTCTGAATTCTGACACTCCATACTCGACATAACTAATTTATAGTTGTTCAAATGTAAAAGTCTGAAAATCATCATGAGACCTCTTCTATGTACGGGACTTGTAATGCCATCATCACGTCTTCACAAATACAGTTACAGGTACAGAGGTGCAGCAGATTCACATTATTATAGTTCGTGTGAGTATAGATAGTAGTGCTGAGGTTATGGAATCCAGGTGAATGAAGGTATTGGAAACAAAGAGACATATGATAATAATTCAAAGAATTCATTCTTGTTAAGAACACAGAAAAGCAGTGAAGAAATATGGCAGTGCTTGCTAATTATCTCATTTTTTCCAGTATATTTCGTCAGTACAACATTGTACTTAACCCTAACCAGGCCGGGCTTTTTTGGGTGTTCTGTGGCCGGGGAGGGGTTGATTCAACCCCCCCCCCCCCCCCCCCCTGAGATCTCGGCCATCGATCGCGCAATCGCCATGAAATTTGGCACGTGCATTGCCTGTGGCGTATTCTACCACACTATACAAAAAGAAATGGAAATTTTCGTCATAATAATTAATTATGCTAATATATGCATAAAATCATACATTTTGCTCTAAATCAGAAATTAAAGCTCCTAGAATTTTCATTTTTGGTGAAAATATTCTTTGTAGCATTCCTAACAATGTACTTGAAAAAAAAATTGGTATCAAAATAAATTTCTTATGTATTTTATTGTTTTATGAATTTCTTATGTATTCCTTTGTTTTTTCGACCTTTTTGTTTTATCATTTTTTTCCGCAAAATTTATGACAGAACCTATTTCAAGCATAATTATGCAAAAATTAGTTTCAGCCTATAAAAGTGAAAATAATTATATCTTTATGAATAAGAAGAGAAAACTCCATTTGCATAGACTTTATACACAAAATCACGTTTTTGAGCCATTTTTGGCCTGACAGGCATGTATATAACGTCATGCAGCGTCGTAACGGTAAGCGCGATTTTCGCGAAAATGGTGTCAAAAGATGCGAGAGACTTGAAAGCAAAAAGTCAGCGAACGGCGCGGTCACAAAATATTGCGCGGCGGAGTAGTCGCGAAAAATGTCGAGGGGGGGGGGGGGGGTGATTCAACCCCCCCCCCCCCCCCCCACCGGCCTTTTAGGGTTAAGTCCTTGAATCGAACACCGGCCTTCTTGTACCCTCGTCATCGTAAATAATGACTATGCGCACATTTTCGTTTTCTGCTCAACGTAACGAAAATGGCAGGATATGGGTTGTTGTTGGGGTTTTTTTTAAGTGACAAAAACCGCATATTTTCTTTTTAATCAGAGGTATGATTTGCAAAAAAAAAAAACAAACAAACCCGCAAACAAACAAAACAGGCCTCTCACTGGGCATCTGGTGCTGAAGAGTCCGGAAGCAGGACTGTACAAATCCACTGAATGAGTCAGACCTCAGACTTGTCTTTTGAAGGTACATGAATTAAGTGTTTTGTGATGTCAAATATTTGTTGTCCCAACCCATGTCGTATTTTACTATTGGGTCAAGAGATGATTATGCACATTCTGCAAATGCTGCTTACTGAATTAATTTCGAATTGGGGATGAAACGTTGGTCGCCAAAAGTCAAATATTTGCAGAGGTTACATGAAATAAGAGTGCGTAACATCTCGTGCTTGTCAATGACGTCACGCGTTGCTGAACTCGGCACGTATTTTGCCTTTGGCATTGCTGCCCTTTACCAACCTGTTTGTTTGTTTGTTTGTTTGTTTGTTTGTTTGTTTGTTTGTACATTTTCATCTAAGAAGATGGCTGGATAGCCCATATTCAGCTATGCTAAGCTGGTCTTCCATGGGGTCCAGTTGGATGTGAGGTGGGACAATTTCACCGGGTTAAACACCCTGTTTTTTGCGATGAATGAATGAAGCGGGATTTTTTTTTTGTGTGTGCATAAGTTGTGACTCTCTCATACACGGGACCTCCATTTTATGTCCTATCCGAGGGACAGAGTGTTTTGCCTCTTGCTAGAGGGGACGGTATGATTACACACAACAATGCTCAGTCCAGACTTGGGTTCGAACCCGGGTCCTTAGGATCGTGAGGCAGACGCGCTACCGACTGAGCCAACTCGCCGCCCTAAAAACTCACCGCACCTCATTACGCAAGGTTCCATGTCATAACAGTGATTGTCATCTACTCTCATTCATGATGTACTGTAAATGCTGATATTAAGTGATGACGGATGTGACGACTTGCGAAGTAGTAATACATGTAATTTTATATTCTTGATAAAAATTATAGCAAGCTAAAAAAAAAAGTATTTGTTTTGCTTGCTTGAATGCAAAGTATTGAGTGTAAATGTCACAGGTGATACGAACTTCTTAGTTGCCTAACAATAGTCAATGCAATTATTTACGTATATTTAGCAAGTGTATAGAGTCATTAGCTGTTGTATTTTCTACTGCATACTGCAACATACAGTATACTATATTTGTTAATTCAGTTTTTTGTCCGTATATCGGAAAAGCAATATGAATTTTAAGCTGAATAACAAAGACGATGATCAGACAAGTTGTCTGCAACATGTAGGCGAAATTTCGCCTATAAAGCATTAAAGATGACCAAACCACTAAAGTTTTTTTTTTTTTTAATGTGTGTGTGTTATGAAGAGAGACCTAATTAAGTGGATCTTAAATATCTTCCACAAAGTTAAGTAAGCTGAATTCTCATCTCAACCAAGGCTACACCAACCCTGTAAAAGGATGTACACTTCTCAGTTGTGTAGGAATAATCATACATGTAAACCTATCACTACTTCGTACCTTTCAGCTATTTTCATCATGGTGTTGGTTACCGTTTCTTCAATCCCGCAACAAATAAGCTTTGTGATGTAATGTAAAACGTTATTGTGGTATTGGAAGATGTAAATTGACCCTATAAACTTAAAAACAAAATGATCTTCTGAATAAAATGTATGCAGCATTGGAAAAAATTATTAAAGGGTGTGTACAGTTCTGGTTGAGGTGAGGATTTAGCTTTTAACGTTTTGCAAGAAATTCAGAAACCACTCTATGAAATATCAAAGGGCGTGCAATTCTAAGGGGTAGCAAAAGTTAATTTGATGAAAATCGGTTTTGAAATGGCCGAGATATCCAAAAGCAAGGTGAAACAAAGACATCCTAATAAAAGGTGTGGCCTGTCGCCTTTTATTATTATCACTTTTTTGGATATCTCAGCCATTGAAAACCAATTTTCATCAAATAAACGTTGGTTGCTTCTGAAAACTACATGGTCTTTCATATTTCATAAGAGGTATCTCATTATCTCACTTAGGAATGTTCAAAACATGAATCCCCACCTCAACCAGTACTGTACAGTCCCTTTAAACATTAAAATAAATTGCCAAAGTTGTCTGTTATGTGAAGACAGATCTTGTCGATTAAAGAGTGTTATATGTATGCGCCTAGAGCACACTACAGAGTGGATTTGGCGTAATACATTATCATTATTATTTTAAAAAATCATACAACTGCATTTTCTTCTGGTTAGGGCCATTAAAATCGCTGCATGGTACCCTATTTCCTTTCTTTTGGACGATGGTTAGATGTTTAGCCTGTCGGACATTATTATTAAGATTAGTGTTATGATTAACTGAAAAAAAAATAAAAACTTTACCCAGCACCGGTCAACAGAAGCGTATTTTTATGAAAAAGCTGTAGGGTCTACGTCTATTTGTCCTGTACCTGCAAATCTCGTCTAAGGTGACGCATTTCATTGACTGATTGAGATAAAAACAGAAATAAAACGCAGTAAAATACATCACGTTATTAACACGAGTGATTTATAGATTTTTCCACCTACAAAATATGCCGAGAGCAAACAGCTTGAGGGGAGAGGAATCATCGGTGCAGGGGCGATCTTCAGCTGGAGCTATTGTCCTCCTCACGACCTGATACCGACTGGCATCCCTGCCCACTAGGCGGGACAAAGTCCGCGCTATCTCGTGCCGTCATTTATTCTCCGCGCTCTCACTGACGCGTGACGTCAGTCTAAGGCACTGCATTACATCTAGAAATTGTTAAATATTTGTACATCCAGACCCATACTTCGAATTTGTTGTAGTGTTCAAACAATATGGGCATGAATCGATATTGCACAGTCATTCTGTGATGCTTTCGTTTGGGCGCGTGCAGACTACTGCATATCCCAAAGCAAGTGGCAAATTTATTTCATTCGTCACTTAAAAGGAGATACGGTTGTAACTCTCCTTCTTTTGACATTATATCTCAAGTACTAAAGATCCAGAGCTTCTATCATCAGAGCATAAGGAATAAACACTACTACCAGCCCAAATTGGTTTCCGCGGGATAGGAGGATGGCATTTTTCTCACTTGTAATCGTATTGTCCATTCTCGCTTGTAGTTCTGCGCAGATCGACATCGCAACCGATCTCGGAATCATTCGAGGAAGTCAAAATGATTTCAACGGTGAAACCATAAACGACTTTCGAGGAATTCCGTACGCCGAAGCGCCAGTAGGGGAAAGACGATTTTTTTACCCAGTGCCAAAATCTTCATGGGGTGACACCATTTTAAACGCGACCCAGTATGGACCTTCGTGTCCACGGGTCTCGCCAAGCCCTGATCAGTATGCGACCATGGATGAAGATTGTCTCTTCTTGAACATTATTGTACCAGCAAATGCTGTCACACAAAATAGCGAGGTACCTGTTTTAGTATTCATTCCTGGGCAAGGGGATGGTGCTGACTACGTAGGACGAGAAATGGCCGTTATTGGATCAGTAATCGTAGTCACCATCAACTATCGTTCTGAAGTTCTTGGTTACTTAAGCACCGGCGACGACTGCATACCAGGCAATTACGGATTATGGGATCAGCGCCTTGCCATAGAGTGGGTGCGAGATAACATAGGTCCATTTGGCGGTAATGGCAGCAGTATCACCATCGTTGGACAGGGTAAAGGGGCCGTAGGTGTATCAGCCCAAATTCTTTCGCCTCGTAACGATAACCAAGTTTTCCAGCGTGCAATCATTCAGAGCGGTGTGTTGGAAGACGATCTTCACATCATGAGTGACCATGATGCTGAGGAGCTGGCTGACAAGTTCGCCGATTCACTGCAGTGCAACTCCAGCGTGTGGACTAGCCGACTCGATTGTCTGCGAAGTAAATCTTGGCAAGACATTGTCTCAAGTAGCCCAGTTCCAGGATTCTTGCCTCGCATCGACGGCGACTTCTTGCCGGAACCTGTTGGCGAACTTATAGAAAGGGACGATATTTATCAGTACGATGTCATCTTTGGGTTCAACAGTGACGAAGGAATCTTGCTATCGAATAATACAAATTTCCCTAACGTCACCAACGAAGAAGAGGTGCGCCAAGTCCTGCTCGATATGTTCATTGATAAGTTCGACAATAATGAAGATGCCACTTTGGGTTACGAGATGATTGATCTCGTGTACGTCGATCCCGTCGTCGGTCTAACAAGTGAAGAAGCCGCTGAGAGACTTTTGCTAGACGTTTACGGAGACGATAAACTTATCTCGAGATCTGTGAAGTATCTAAGACGTCATTCAGAGAGTCAGCAAGCCAACACGTACATGTACTTCTTCGACTACATAGATTTTGACTACGTTAGATTAACCTCTGACCTCAGAATAGGTGCTGCTTCTGGGGAAGAGTTGTTCTACCTCTGGGATTCAGTTCTCAATGAAGATACAACCCTTGATGCGGCAAATGCGCAGACCACTTCAATCCGAACGAACATGATTGGATATTGGACGAACTTCGTCAACACCGGGTATAGTATCTTAATATCCAAATGATATACTGTGCATGGATTGCGTGAAATCAGCAAAGTTAGTAGAACGCATAAGTGAAGCTTCAGGAAAATCGCATATGAGTATTTAAATTTCAGTGATACAGCAATTTCTGGATGGGAAGGCTACAACATTTTGCGACGTCACGCATCTACAACGATGTAAAAAAAAATGTGTGTACAAAATATGTAGAAAGAATTTAACATATTTTAATATTTCTAATATTATGAAAAAGTGCTTGTCGTTACATGATACCTCTTTCAGAAAACGGGGAGAATTATCACGAAGAGGAAACTTGTATTTTTCATTAAAAACAAAATTACACTTCTTATGAATCGTAATCTTCTCATCCAGCAATGGTGACACGAAAATCTTAAACAAAGAAAACTTTTAAACGTATTGTCCGATTTTAATACCTCAAATTTAACTGATGTATTCGATTAATATTACTGCATTTACTCAGTACATTATTTTGGTTTCATTTTCCTTTAACCATTTACAATCACATTTTATCCATATTTCAGATGACAAGACTGTGTAGCAAGCACATGTTAATGTGATCGTGAAATTCGAGCTTGAACAAAAATACTTTATAATGTTTCAGAAAGGTTAGATGTCGGTATAGTACACACACACACACACACACACACACACACAAATCAAGCACAACAGTGCCTTATGTAAATACAGCACGACATTAGCGAATCGTGGGAAACAGTTATTGTTTGGATATAAAGGTATTTACACGTTTAGTTTTTGTAATCATTTTGATAATCATACATTATTTACTGTAGGTCTACTGATATTACTGTCTGGCACTATGACCACTTTTATGTTTATGAACATTGAGTTCTGCGGAAGAATTCTTTGAATAAACCTCAAGTTTTCCATAGAGAGATTGATAAGAGAAAAATATGCATGTATTCTGTGTTTTTATTTGAACAAGGAATCCAAATGAAGGCCCTGCCTCTCCGACACCCTCGCCAATGTGGCCCCAGTTTGACGCGGTGAACGAGACGTATCTCTGGATCAAAGATGCCACTGAGACTGACGAACATCTGAAGGCGGGTTTCACTAAACTTTGGCTGGAAGTTATTCCCGATCTCCTTACTCGGAACCAGCCGGAGACATGCAGCGCAGAAGCGCCCGTCCCTGACATCCTGACAGGAAATGACCGAGACAATGTCGACGAGTTCATTGTTGTTAGCGTGACTGATTCTGAAGACACACCGCTGGGACAGGTTCGAGGAACCGTGCGCACAGCTGATGAAGGGGTCGGTGGACGACGCATTGCCAGCTTCCTAGGTTTGCCGTACGCAGAGCCACCCATTGGTGATCTCCGCTTCAGGAATTCCAGGATCCTTGATGACTGGGGAGAAAATACATTCCGCAATGCGACAGAGTATCCGGCAATTTGTATACAAGGTGGTGGAGTTGGCCAGCCGCCGCTAGCGCCAGTAATTGAGAGTGAAGATTGTCTGTTCTTAAATATTTATGCACCTGTTATAGAGCCGGACTCATTACCTCTCCCAGTTATTGTTTATCTGCATTCTGGTCTGTACACATCAGGTAACGGCGTGACATTTGATGGTTCAACACTCGCTTCGTATGCTAATGCAGTCATTGTTCCACTAAACTACCGTCTGGGTCCTCTTGGATGGTTGAGTACACTTGATGAGGAGTGTCCTGGTAACTTTGGACTAATAGACATTGTTACGGCTCTGCAATGGATTCAGCAATACATCAGCAGTTTCGGAGGAGACCCCAACAGCGTGACAGTGTTTGGAATGGGTACTGGTGCACAGCTCGGCCATCTTATATCTCTGAATGGTCTTAATGATGGACTTATGCACAAGATTATTGCACTTGGGGATTCAGTCCTTTCTCCTCCTGTTCTGAAGGCATCGACAAAGAATCCTCTAGAGTTAGCTGAGGAACTGGCGCTGAATGTGGATTGTCCCGTGACCACCACACCCGCCCTCGTAGAGTGTCTCAGGGGCAAACCCGCTGAGGAAGTGCAACGAGCATCATTTGGCCAGCAAGGTCTTTTCCAATCGAATTTGTTCCCAGTTGTGGATGGGATAATCCTGAAAAATACATCCAACAAGATTCTCCAGTCTGGCGATTTCGAAACTATTCCTCTTCTCGTCGGGGCTACAGAAATGGACAACACTATCTTCACAAGCGTGTATTCCCCTACAGGGTGCCCCAACGATGCCATAGCTACCCGTATTCTCGAAGATGTTGTTCAAAGTATCTACGACGGTCAACCAGAGGTCGTCTCTTTATTGGACATGTTCTATCTGACGAGCGACCTGTCCCCGGCTGTGACCTACGAAGAATGCAAGATCGGTCACCAGGTCAGCGAGCTGTTAAGTGATCTCTGGTTAAACGTGCCGTTTTTTGAGACTGCAAGACTCCTAAAACAGGCTGATGATAAGGACATGTATGTCTATTTCTTAGGCTTCCGACCGAGAGATCATCTCAACTCTGCCTTCTTAGCTCCGTGGGTGGAGCTTACATTCGGTGACGACGTTCCCTATGCATTCGGCTGGCCATATGATCAGACAATTACGGAGAGTGTCGGAATGTGCTTCAGCGTGGCCGATAGGGTGGTCAGCATTAATTTCATGGAAATGATATCTTCCTTTGCTCGAACAGGGTATGTATAGATACACATTTTTAAATTTCATTGGTTTTGTAACATGCCTTATGTGATTGTGATAATATCGTTGATTGTAATATGAGTTTTCCCGTTCACTTTCGTCAAAATTTCATTCTATCTAAAGATTTCATTCCATTTCAGTGATATCGAATGATCACACAGATCAACATTCATATAGTTCATACAATTTGATTTTGTTTAGCATGCGATTTCTGACGAAGGTTAAAAAAAAAATCATTAACAATCATTCATGGCAATTTGGGTATTGTTTTTCGTTGCTGCTTATATGGTATGTTTTATTTTTCTGTTAAAATATTTCAGGCAAACACTTTGCAAGTGCCTTGAAATCGGACATTTTCTTTCTATTGAAATATAAGGAACCCACTCTTCTATAACAAACCTAAGGAAGCAATACAATACACTCATGTATCTAGTCAGGGTTTCAATAAGTCACCTGTTTATCTATAAGTCATAATTTTATGACCATCAATTGTTCATTTTTATTCGGCCCTGTGCCACTGTCATCCGTATGGATTCTGAATCGTAGATCACCCTTCCTGACTGTCTAAAAGGCAAGTTTTCTGTAACTAAAGAAGGTGCATCTGTATGGTACATAACTGCATGCCCATGTGGTCATGAGCAGGGATCTCTAAAGTTATCTAAATGCGCAAATCAAATAAAAAATTCTACGAAATGCTAAACACAAACACACTAAAAAAGATACATGGGAGGAAAATTGCAAGTGAAAAAAAAAGCAAGCGAAAAGTATTTATGTTTATAAAGACGTTACAACAATACTTTACCGGTTCAAATAGTGAACATATTTACTTTTCATTCACTTTACATCGTAATAGTGTTCCCCAGACAGCTCTTCCTGAAGTAAGGAAGTGGGAGCCCTTCGACCCAGCCTCGTACAACGCCATTATCTTAGACGTTTGCCCCTACCAGGATCCCCTACCCAGAGGAGCCGAGAAAGACATCTTCTGGAACACCATCATCGCTGGCTTAAGCAACTTCGACGCCAACGATGATGCCGTCACTCCTGTCACGACAACGGTAGAGACTCCGACGTCTAGTCCGTCCACGGTCTCCAGTTTCATTGGCTTGGACGTAACGGTGGAAGAGGCCGGCCGGATAATCGGTGGTTTGATAATCGCTCTCGTTGTGTTAGGAGGACTGATCCTTACTGTAATCTTGATAATGTGCATATCCTCTTGTTGTCGATCTAATACTTCAAACAAGCCTGTGTAATCACGTGGTCATGACGTGACGATACCATCCCAATCGACAGGGCCATGAGATAGGGACTTCGACCTTCCTCGGTATATAGAATTAATTCAGATCTAATTAAGGAGCATACTCGTAGGTCATCGCCATTACCTTGGTGTAGCTATACCTTTCTGTTACAAAGCTGATGTTGTGATAACTCGGGATCATAACTCATTATGCTATAAACTAAAGTTCACGAAATTTCATGATTTTCTTAGTATAATAAGCGTCTATTTTGTTAGGTCTTAGCCTTTGTGAGCAGAGTAGCGGCACCAAAGGTTACTCGTATATAGATAGAAATAAACTTCAGTCATCTCCTCATACCGTATCAAGTCTATCAAAATGTCTCGGGGGTAGGATGGAAACTATCCATGCCTGTCTGTCTGGGATTCATCGTGCTTGATTTATGCTTACACATTGTAGTATCTTATAATTATGTCGAATTACCATCACTCGATTTTCACGCATCTTGTGATCCAGTCGTTCATTTATAATGACATTAATATGTCCTCTCAAAAGTGTCTTGCTGTGATACCTATCTCGCAATGATTTGTAGAAGCGGTCAGGGTTTATTCGAAAGTATTTCTTAACAAGTAACTTATATAGGCCTATTCTGTCACTTATAAATGGTATAACGCAGGAGCATAATCAGGTATCTATTTTTGTCTCTTTTTTGTAGTAGAATGAAACCCCCAGACATTGCTAAACTCAAGCCTAGAAAGGGAGAAAACGTCTGTAACAATATTAAGCATCAGCTGTGCAAACTTGACACAGCTGTTCTTTCCTATAGAATCCAGTTCTTCCATATCATTAATATTGTATGTCAACTTGATGAACATTTTCACTATCGTAACAAGTATGCAGCTAAATGAAAAAAAAAAAATCGGAAACAGCATTCAAGTTGGCATAATCATTAAGCTGCAATTAAACAAACAAAAATGCATGTAAAAGGAGAAGTAAACAGATTTATTAGTCTCCTTATAACTATTGCAATTTTATTGGCAGATTATTGTAGTGAAAACTATTTTGTAAGGGAAGAACGTGTGGATTTAAATGTACTTGCTGCATTTCGTTTCATCTTTCAATCTGCTCTGTTGTAGGTTGAGATTTTTGTTTGTTTGAGGTATTTCAATTCAAGGGAAATTAGAGTGTATATTTATCAGTTGCGCTGTGGATGATGCGATGTGTAAAAGAGTTGTGAAGCAGCTACAGTATAATGTATAGTCCATGATGAGAGCTCTATACAAATGTGATTATTGTATTTTATTGTATTGTGTCTTCTGCGATAGAAGTCATGTATCTTCAGGATATACGTTGATACTTGTGGAAATTTGTCATCATAATAATATTGCTTTTCTCATCTCTACAAGATTAATTGCTTGATTATAGTGCAATTTTCTTTCATATGAATGGACATCAAAATGTTACCCCTATAGCGCCCAAAACCGCACATTCAACCTTTTTTTTTTTTTTTAACCTCAATCTTAACGTTATTTGAACATCCATCCAAGGCATATTTCAGGGTCTACGGTGTGTCAATATCTTCATGCGCATTATTGTTTGTCCTCTGTGCGAGTGTACAACACAAAGTAGTGATCATGCCTGTTGATTACTCAGAATGTAGCTATCATTGTGTATGAAAATTGTAGTGAAACAGTGCGTAATGATCAAATATTATAACTAATATACGAATAATAATACATGTAGTGTTCCTAGTGTCCCTTTCTCGATGATAATACATTGTAGTAAGACTGTTTTAATGCTTAAAAAGACGTGTATAATACATTATGTATATATGTATGTATATGTGTGCATGTATATAATATGTACATATATATGTATACATATATATATATATGTATATTAATATATATGCATATATATATATATATATATATATATATATATATATAACATATATATTATGTGCATTTCGGTCTTATAGTTATGACAGATGGAATGATAGCAAATAAAAAGTTGATTTACAGTTTTTTCCTCCTTCGATATGTCTCCTAAAGAGAAATAAACAATGAAAATCATTAATGGAGCTTCGCAGATTAGCAGATTAGCACTTTCATCAGGATATCTCTCGCTTCCGTATACTGCACAAAAATACTAAACGTACGCAAGCACACACGCACATAACTGAATATATATATATATATATATATATATATATATATATATATGTACATGTATATGAAGAGCTTTCAACCAAAGTTTCAGGCGCTAAACCCATTGAAAATGATGGATTTAACACCTTTTGGAAGCAAGCCCTTTTTTAATTGTGACAATGAAAACAGTAGATGTTGAACAATGCCAGTTTGGTATATAATGGGAATTTTCGATTTTAATTCTCAGCTTTATTGTCTGTTTACATACAAACATGTATGGAATAGATATCTTGAGAATAACAAACCATAATGGTATACATGAACATAATAAATTGAGTGTAATTTCAGTATTTGCATTCAGGGTGGATACTTGGCAACTTGGCAATTACAAGAAATAAAACGTGGAAAATAGTTACTGTATGCTATGACCATTATTTTTATATACTGTTAGTATGGATAAACAGACAAAGCTGAGGAAGACCTATATATCAAGGTCGAAAGTTCCGATTGCCTCCCCAGCTGACATCTAATCATGTCTCCATTGTCACATATATCATTCTTCCCAAGATGGCAAAAGCGTTTTGTAAAAATATTAGCATCATATACCACTTTATTACATAATTTGTATATAATATGCAGTTTATACTGAGCATCTTCATCCCTGACGAAGGGAGCGGGGCGAAACTTTGTATTTTGATAAAAATACCAATTGGAATTTAATGCATTCCTCTATCGTGACTTTACTATATTACTGGTAATACGCGGATCAACAATGCTTAGAATAATATGTACTATAGTACATGTATATATATATATATATATATATATATATATATATATATATATTTATATATATATGTGTGTGTATGTGTGTGATGAACAGGCTACATTTTTAGTCCTAAAAACTCATGAACGTAGCAAAAGGATTTAATCTTGTAGTTTCTTGATAGAAAGGATGAGTAAATACTTGGGTTGATTTATTTTGTTGTATATTGTTAGTTTCTCTCAAAAGTTTAAAAAGGCTGGACTGATTTCATGAAGTTCTTATAAGCCAAATAAATTTACCTATGCAAAAGTGTAATGATATATACAATGTAATACATAGAATATAAAGACTCGAGCACCATGGAGTGCTTAAAGGGACATTCCAGACGATTTTCATAATTTCACATCATGTAGTACATAAATCGACAACTGCATGTATAGATTTTTGGAATTAATTGTGGTTCTTGATCAGAGAAACAATACTTTGAAACAAGGATGATGACATAGGAGGTTCACATATTTCAGAAATGTAGCAGTGTAATTCCATTACAATATTGCTTGCTTGCAAGTTCACCTGTGTATAATCTATGCATGCCTTCTTCTTTTGTTCTGCTTCCTTGAGCCCCAACTCATGCATACTTATAGTGACTCTGCCATGTCATCATCCTTGTTCATTGCAATTTGTTCTAAATTTTGAAAATATTCTTATTCTTCATCCCAGTTATCTTAAATTCTGAAACTCTGTCCTCAGTATAACTAATTTATAGTTGTTCAAATGCAAAAAACTGAAAATAATCTGGAGGTCTCCTTTAAAGCATAAACAATGGATGAAAAAAAAAACCCCACAGGGATATGGTAACAATGATCACGAGATAAGACAAAACATCATGCATCATGCCGATTATGTTCGAAGTGTTGAAATACATTCAAACGAATTCGAACAATGGAATAGCTGAATGCATTGCGCAAGCAGTGCTGGCAGTCCCATGATCGTCTCTTGCTAAATTGAATCATCAATTTGCTGAGCTGGATAATTTTTTTTTCCTGACAAAATTTTATGTGACAAAATTTAGATGACAAAATTTGAGAATTGATTGACATTATATTTTCGACAAATCGAAAATGAATTTGAACAACAAAACGGGTGCGGATATAATGACCCAAAGCCTCTCACTATACCGGTTTACTAACATATTATATTCAAATTTTATGCGTATTATTTACCTTTTCGACAATGGTTCTTCTTCACAACACTAAGCTTGTCGGAAGTTTGCCCGGCGTAGCAACAACCAATGCATGAAAAATGGATTTAAAGCACTGAAAAGTGTTATGGAAATACAAATTCATACGGTTCAGTGTTTAGTCAGGATGGAAGAAACGTGCAGTATACAACTTGCACATTTGAATAATCAGCAAAGCGGTCTGTTGAATGAGTGCAGTGTCAACTTGACTAGCAAACTTACGAAATGAACCTCGAAAGGCGTTATTAGTCCATATGGACTTATATAGGGGCATATCGTTGCTTTTATACATGAAGTCATACATATACCCCCCATGAAAAAAAAATCAAAATAAAAGAAATTGTTCTTTTACTCCGACATGACAAATTGCGTGGAAAAAGAACACATGCATATACGCATATGATGTTCAAAAAAAAATGAGAATCAGTGACAATTATTGTGAGTTTTATTCTTTGATTCATTGCTGCATTTATTAAGTTTACGTCATCACGTGTATATCTAGATGTCATTCCACTTTAACAATGGGATACAAATATAGGGAGCCTACCTGTGCAAACATCCTACCTGTATTAAATATATAAACATTGGATGAAAACACGTTTATGATGACAGCGAGCGTGAGATTTAACAGCTATCGTGGTTTTTGATTGACCAAAACTATTGGGAGCGCTGGAGTAGAGGCGTTCGTGATCTGATCACCGTATTTCATTACGTGTCCTGAATGAACGCTTAACGAAGTTGAAGTATTTTTAATACACGAATTCAAATGCCAAAATTTAAGATTTATGAAGGACATAAATACAAATTCGACTGATAAAAAATGAACTCCAGAACGGTTGTAGGCTATATGACGAAATCCCTCTAAATTGAATGAACGAAACAACCATTTGACTCGCGAGCTCAGACCACGAAGACCAATACATTTTCCTATATCTATGTTAAAATATATCAATCGGATATCGATAATTCATTTTGGTTCATAAACAACGGTATAGCAACCACGAACATCGTTCCAAACGAGTAGCAGAAGGATCACCCGTTGTTTATGCCTCACCTTAAATACCGGTACTCAAAATAAAGAAAACACAAAGTTAAACAAACCAAAGAAATAAGATGCATTCTCACTTTAATCCATGGGTGCATGGGCGCATTGCCAATTCACCACAGGGGAAATGAGTGAGAACACCAACGTTCCATGTAATTCTCTTTTTGTATTTCTTGTTGTTGTTGTTGTTGTTGTTGTTCTTGTTTTTTGCTATGGCACGCAGTGTCTGCATGTGTTGTTCATACAAAATACTCGTAAAAGCCTATGACACAAGCGCACAACAGCGTCTGCTGGGTTGGTAGTTTTTGGCTTTCCATAGACATGGTTACAATTTTTGCTTGTCACCACCACTCGCGATCGCGTGCGTGCCGCTCTTGCTCTCTTGCTGCAGAAACTCGTGTGTGCATTCATTTTCTGTCTGCTTGCTGCAACATAACACAACACGTACGTACGTACGGTGTCTTCCGACGTTTTCGCCCCGGAATTACATTGCACCGTACCGCCCATTCCCGTATCTCATGTAGCTAGCATCCGACGATCAAAGTGTATTTCTTGGAGACGAAATTCTGCTTTGTCAATTTAGCTTAAAAAGTCTACTTTTGTTAGCTTCCACATCTGTCTAGAATGTCTGAGGAATCCGGAATACGTTGGATACCTTTGGAGTCCAATCCTCGGGTAAGTGAAGCGAATCAGTGACAGTGTATCCGGGAGGTGCATCTATTCTAATGTTAGGTGGGACTCCAGGACGAATCCACTCTTTGCCTTGGCATGGCCTACGCCTCGCCTCGCCTCGGTCTCTATATTCTAGCCAGATCGTGATGCTGGAAACACATACAGTATTCGTCCGCTCTGCATCTAATCGCATCACCTGCTCGCACAGACGGTGCAAGAACACACCCTTCATATCCAACACGCAACAGCCTGAAACAGCTCGTGTATAACTTATGAAAAAGCAGCTCTTCATCAGCACATTCATGCTGATGTGTAACGTTAGACCTCTAGAATCTATTGAAAGTAAATTTAATGTATCACTTTACTAGCTGTCAGCATTCATTGACATTGAAAACTGTCGTACATTCTTACAATCTATTAGGCGGCCTATGAATCATGCTAATAGGTCTAGGGGTAATTCAGTTTTCTTTAAATCTCATCAGCTTCAGTCGTGAAGAAAACTTTTCTTTAGAATAGGTCTAGGCCTAGACCTATGTAGTATTGTCTAATTACTTTTGGGGGTTTTTTTCCCACAATGCCCACGGCCACCATGCACCAGTAAAATTAAGTGTCTTCAGCAAGTGTTGAAGTTCCACACAGTCCTGAATTGATTTGGAGACTCAGATTTGTTGTGCCAATCAATGATTGAGTCCACCCTTTTCTCAAGGGTAATCGTGGTGATCATTTCTACTAGTCTAGACCTAGGCCTAGAGACCCCTCTAACTTTGTTAGATCTTGCAAGACTATTATGTTACACAAGCTTTTTAATAATGCAAAGAACACAAGTGTTCTTTTTTTATTCATGTCAAAGAGGGAAAAATATTTATAGTTGTTCCCAAGTCAATTGCGACTTCAGTGGTGATGCTGTTTAATCACTGCATTAGGTCCATGTATATGCGTAGACATCTAGGCCCTTCAGAATGCTCATGATATCATTTTTTGACAGTAAATGAAAATTTTGATAACTTTCTTACTGTGCCAAATTTCATTAGCCCTCTCCATCATCCTGTTATGATATTGTTTTTGTGTTTTTTTTGAACAAACTTGAAAATAGAGTGGAATTGTATTTCAGGTTAGTGGTTCGTCTTGTTTTTAATGTAAAATACTGAAATATTTCATGTTGAAAACATGATGAAGAATGTTTGTGTGTCATTTTTATGAATACATGAAATGATTGAATTAATGATCAATTTTCTCTTTTCCTTTATTTCACTTGACAGGTTATGTCCAAGGTAAGTCCTCGTCTTTGCTTGTTTGTCTTTGCATTTATATCAATTGTGGGTGAGTTTTGTTTTGTTTTGTTTTTTGCTTTTTTTTTTTTTGCGGTTACCACCAAAGTAAAGACAAGAACTGAGCCATGTAACAATTAAGAGGTTTCAATACCACACATTTCTGTACGAGGGATACAAAATCAAATCAAATCAAATAAGGCAGTCCCCTTCATTGTTGAAAAGTGGGAATCTAATGTTGACATTCATGGAACATTAGAATTTTACCTGCTTTTCAGAACTGATTTTCAGAACCTGATGGATGGTTGATATACACAGAGCTGTACACTGTAAAAAGCGTGGATGGACAACCAATGTTGCAAGGATAAGAGAATTGTGTTTCTACTTGTATGTTTCTTGTTTACCGGTAAGCGTAACTACACACTATATGATTTATCAATCACTTCAAAAGTCAATCAGGGGTCGCACTTAACTTTTTTTTTTAACTAGCCAGGCGGACTACTTAGAATCAATTTTGACACTGAAGCAATATTTTGGCTAGCCAGACGGACTAGTAACTTCACAATTTTACGATTTTTAGCTAATCCGACGTGATTTCGGGTGGCCAATGGCCAACGGACCATTACCAATTTCGAATTCTGCTTTTCCCTGTTTATTTCTTTTATTGTGCATTTAAAGGGATGGTTCAACATTTAAAATGTGACAAGTGAAACAAAAGCAACAAATCTTAGGATAGAAATTGATTGGCATATTAGAATAATTGATGTTATATTCAAAGCAAACTTAAATGTACGAGACAGATCATCTCAGTGCTTGATGACACATTTGTTGATAATCTTTTCATCTAATGTTCATGTGTAGTGTAAGAGAATATTTGGATCTTATCTCTCTTTATTTTCCTCCTTTCACAACATACATTGTATTACTGTGACAAACCTTTATGCAGGGCTCCACACTAACTTTTTTGTTTGGTGGCCCAATGGGGCCACCAAAATCCTCAATTTTAAATTTTTGGTGGCCCGAGAGAAAAATTTGGTGGCCCCGAAAAAAACAATAAAGAAAATTAAAAGTCCTGTTTTTTTATGAGTCAAATATTTAAGTTTTATCATAGAAAGAATTGGAAGTTGGACATATCTACTCATAAATAAATCTCAACAAACTCACAACACTCACTCTGAGGCACTCATTCAGTCCTTTTCATCCATCCTTTAAACAAATTTAGCAGCTAATTTCCGGCGCAAAAAGTTACGAATTTATTGACATACTTTTCAAGACATTTTGGTGGCCCGAAGCGGGCCACCAAATTTGTCCTTTTTTTAAATTTGGTGGCCCGACTTTCATTTTTGGTGGCCCCGGGCCACTGGGCCACCGTTAGTGTCGAGGCCTGCTACATTAAACAGAGTTACTGCAAACTACTACTCCTGTCCTATTTCTTTTTTCATGCACCATTTACTTTATCCTGTACTCTCTGTCTCTATCTTTACTCATTGGTCTGAGGTAGAGTAACGTACAATGTAAAACCCCTTTGACCAATTAGATACACACTTTCCACAAACCGTAGGGAGAGATAACAGGGTTATTGTAAAAGTTGAAAGTTTTTGGTTATTTTGCATAACATTAATTAGTGCAAAAATGAGACCTATGAGGTAATTTTTGGCTTGTTATACATCTGTATGTACATGATATTGTACATCTTTGATTGCAAGAGGTACATTGTAGTGGTGTACCTGTAGCTGCTGTGTTCCTATTTGTAGCCTTCATATTTGCTAGTCCTGAAGCTTGAGTAAATTTGCTGACAGCCTGTACAGCCTGTTACTTTTGCAATACCAAAGCCATTGGCTGCATTGGCAGCAGTGAGCTCTTTGAAGTGCTTGCGCATTATGACACTATGAAATTTGAAACATGCAAATTTCTTTTATTCAATCGATTGTGCAAAAGTAATACACAAAAATTTTTGCTTGTACAGTAGTTTCCTGTCAAGATCTGTTTGTTTTATTATTATTAATGTTATTGTTATTGTTATCATTATCACAGCCCTGTAATCATCATTGTGATTATTTCTTCACATTGTTTTTTTCAGTTTATGTACCGTCTTGGGATGTCTGACCAGTGGCAATTCATTGATGTAATTGGGCTGGATGATGATCTATTGATGATCTTGCCACAGCCAGTGGTAGCACTTGTGCTCCTCTTTCCTTACAATGACAAGGTATGGATACTCAGTTATTTGCTGTTATCATTACGATGATTTTGTCCAATATTGCACTGTAAGATATGTCATGGCCAGGGGCGGATCCAGGAAATCCATAAAGGGGAGGCGCCTTTACAAAATTAAGAGGGGGGTGGGGGCGCACGCCCCACCCCCATTTTTTTCTTTTTATTTATTTTGTTTTAACAAAAATAAAGGGGGGCGCCCGCCTGGATCCACCACTGTGGCACATCATGCCGTTGAGATTATCATTGTACTTTCTCTCAGTACATATAGATACTGATGAGTGTTGTATATAGGCCGAAAGCTTGATATTAAAAGGGAGCCTTTGAGGGCAGCATCCTTCTCAGTCACAAATATGTCTACACACACACGCAGCACACACCAATCATAAACAAAAGTCTTGCCAAATAGTAGCTATAAATATCAAGTATAAAAGAGTATAATATGTTACTGCCCATCATCATTTTTACTAAAAACACACTTATTTATGTAGGACCAAATTATTGAAATTCTTTGAATCATCACATAAAAAACGCTCCATCCATATATTCTTTCAAGATGAGACTGAAGTCTTTTTTATTGCAATCGTATGACTCTACAATACTGAATTAACCATTTGGCATTTTTTTCTTACATACTGACCTGCTCACTTTGTCCCCTCTTCGAGGGAATTAATGGTATTTTTTTCCTGGATGTTTGCAATGTTGTCATCTATGCCATTTTGCCCATAGCATCCAGAAGTTGACTTTCCGTATGTTACTCCTGTTCATACGTCCCTCTATTTTGTATTTTCTTGTCTTTTTTTTTTTTCAGGCATCAAAATATTACGTTTTCCCCTCAACTATCTTCTGTTTCTCTTGGCATGCTTCTGCCGAAGATTGCTGTTTCTGTTGTTCTGTTTCTGTTGTGCGTTCTTGTCTGCTATTTTGTCTTCAGTTTGTCAGTTTTGTCCATCCCGTTTTGTCCTGTACAACCTTTTCTTCAGTAGTTGTCTTGTTGTCTAGTCCTGTTTCATGTTTGTTCGCGTCTATGAAAGTGTATTTATCTGTTAATCTAATTTTCAGTGGGCTTCCAGACTTCTTCCACTTTGTTATTTTTTGTATCTACGATGATTCAATTTATCTTTCCATCGATGTTCTTTTCCAGAGGGGCCCACATATTACAAGCTCTGTCTTTTTAGTGGGTCCCTCCATTTTTCGCGCTTTAAGCAACGGTATACATGTACTTCATTTTGATCACTTCTGTTTCTTTTTTTACTATACAATGTATAATTACTATAGGTCCTCAATTGTTGTACAGTCTTTTCATTTCACGATGTTCTATTTACCTTATTCTCTGTTATCAAAGGAAGTGAAACATATGTTTTGTCAAAAAATGAAATAAACTTTGGATTGAATTGAATTGAATTGAATTAAGAAGTATCCATATCCTGCTAGGCAAAGCCAGCATACCTTGCTTCATTTTTTATTCTCTTTCATTCATTTCTTTATTTCCATTGCCAATGGGGGCCACTTGTTTTCCTTTGAAAATTCCATTATCATCCATTCTATCAATAATACCAAATGGTTTAAGAATTACCATCCTCCAATGTCCTGTACAGTATGTCCCAAACAAAATTACAGTCAAATTTTTGCATTGATATTATAACACCCAATATGATTAAACTGTCTAAATTCTACTTAAGTGTCTTAAAATATAACATCTTAGCTCTATTTTGCAGAAAACCCCATTCAATTTGATTAAGCGGTCAGAGAGAAACGTGGAATGTTGTAAAGAATGCCATGAGTCTGATTCTTCCAAGTTTAGCACTTCGATGCTTTTATTCAAATTCATGAAATTAATACACTGATCAATTCAGTGCTTATTTACGTCCATGTAGGGCAATTTGTCAATCAGTTGCAATGCGATGCTTTTGTGTGTGAATACAATAGACAGAACTTAGAGGGAAGAGATTCTTGACATCCTCTACAAAATTCCTCATTTCTCTTTGACCACTGAAGCAAGTGGAATGGGGTTTTCTGTAAGATTTGGACAATGAGTTATAGCTTCATACCCTCAATTTGTATTTGGATTAATTCACTATTTTGAAAGATATCATTGCAGAGGGTCCCGTTGTAATTTTTTTGGGGGGACATATGGTATTTCATTTTCAACACCTACATAGATGGATTGCCAATGTGAATTTTGCATCTGTGGTAGAGCAAAACCTTGACTGCCCAATTTCCAGTGATGACTAACTTTCCACAATCAAAATTCAAACGTTAAAAGGTCTCAAACTACATCATTGATCTTTTTTCATGTCATTGTTATCATATTTTTATTTAATATAAATTATGGTAATGATGATGAAGATGATGATGATGATGTGGACTTTTATTTCATCACACCGTTATCATCACCATCCACTCCAGACTAAAGCATTTACAGAGACAGAAGAGAAAAAAATCTTGGAGGATGGGCAGACTGTGAGTGATAAGCTGTACTACATGAAGCAGACAATTAGCAATGCCTGTGGGACTATTGGACTACTACATGCTGTCTTCAACAACACACCAACTGTGTCACTAGGTAGGTGTTCAGCTTGAAAGAACATTGACACCTGTAGAGATTTGCCTTCAAATATTTATTTCTATCTTGATATTGACATGCTAGTCCATGTTGCTATCTATTAAAGCCATTTCCATCAATTACAGTTAAATCCTCTCCGCTGAAAATCTCTTTTTGATCCTTCACTAGTGCTGCTTCCTCACATCGACATTATTTTCTTTCAAACGTTCCTTCAAACAGAACATCCACTAAGATTTTATTGGTATGTGATAGGACATAGAAATTTTGTTGCCATTGACATTTTTACAATAATAGTACAAAAACAAATCACATCACAGTTACACATTTCCATGACTGTCACAATAGACACATTGACAATAAGATATTTTGTGTATAAATCAACTAGAAATGTTGCTATGGTGACCAGAAGTATACCTCAGCTATATTGAGTTATTCAGATAATACTCCCAGTGGCAATTTTCTTTTCATCAAAGCTTGTCATCAGTGATAAGTACATGTCCCTTGTAAATCTTGTGCCTTCAATGCTTGTGATCGGAATTCACATTACAGAGAGTACTCTTAAGGAGTTCCGCGACGAGACCAAAGACATGACACCAGAGGAGCGGGGTAAGAAGCTGGAGTCCAGTGAAACCATCAGCCAGGCCCATGAAGTGAGTGCACAGGAGGGACAAACTGAGGTGAGTGGAGATTGAGATCAATGCACAGGACTGGTTGTTTGCATGTATATTACTGTAAAATGAGGAATGTTTGCATGCATTTTAATTTCACGAATTTTGTGAGAGCCAAGATTCGCAAAATTAAAATGCACATGAAATGTGAAGTTCTTGTCTACACTATATGCATTGAATGTTAGAGGCAACTTGCTAAAATTTAATGCCGTAAAAAAGGCCATTGGCTCCAATTTGCGAAAATTTCATGCCGTGAAAATATAGTGTTTTACATATGTTTGTGTGTGTGTGCATGTGTGGCTGTCAGTCTGTATTTTTGTCCCCGCCGAACGAGTTCGAGCAGGGGACTATGAAACGGGCTCCGTACGTGTGTGTGTCCGTGTGTCCGTCCGTCCGTGTGTCCGTCCGTCCGTGTGTCCGTGTGTGCGTCCGTGTGTGATCAAAATCTTCAATTTGCTACTTCTCTGTCATTTATGAGCCAATTTTGATTCTGTTTGCTTTATATGATAGCACTACATGGGAGCTTTGAAACTTCTACACAGAATTTCAGTCGTGACCTTTGACCTTGACCTTTGACCTATATTGTACATTTTGCTACAAAATGCTACTCCTTCACCAATTCTAACCCGATTTCGATTCCGTTTGCTTTATGTGATGGCACTAGGTGAGGGCTTCAAAACTTCTACACAGAATTTTGACCTTTGACTTTTTTTACCTTTGACCTTGATTTTTTGACCTATATTGTACATTTTGCTACAAAATGCTACTCCTTCGCCATTTCTAACCCGATTTCGATTCCGTTTGCTTTATGTGATGGCACTAGGTGAGGGCTTCAAAACTTCTACACAGAATTTTGACCTTTGACTTCTTTGACCTTGATTTTTGACCTATATTGTGCATTTTGCTACAGAATGCTACTCCTTCGCCATTTCTAACCCGATTTCGATTCCGTTTGCTTTATTTGATAGCACTAGGTGAGGGCTTCAAAACTTCTACACAGAATTTTGACCTTTGTCTTCTTTGACCTTTGACCTTGATTTTTGACCTATATTGTACATTGGCTACAAAATGCTACTCCTTCGCCATTTCTTACCCAATTTCGATTCCATTTGCTTTATGTGATGGCACTAGGTGAGGGCTTCAAAACTTCTACACAGAATTTTGACCTTTGACTTCTTTGACCTTTGACCTTGATTTTTTACCTATATTGCACATTTTGTTACAAAATGCTACTTCCGGCGGGGACATATGTTACGCACCGCGTAATTTCTACTTTTCCTTGTTATGCCTTTGCCAACGAAGTGGCCGGAGGCATTATGTTTTCGGGTCGTCCGTCCGTCCGTCCGTCCGTCCATACGTACGTCAGTACATACGTCTGTCCCATTTTGTTTTTGTCAATATCTCAAGAACCGTGTGGTGGTTTTACATCAAACTTGGTATGAGGGTATATCCTGGGGGGATAATACTTGTTTTGGATTTTAGGGTCATGGGGTCAAATGTCAAAGGTCACAGGTTGAATATTTTGTAAAAAAAAAATTCATGTTTTTCTCCATATCTCGCAAATGTTTCAAGGTATCTTCATGGAATTTAGTATATATGCTTATTTCAATGGGCAGTGATTATCTAGGGAAGTTGGGGGTCATGGTTCAAAGGTCAGGGGGTCAAAGGTCAAGGTAAAGTCAAAATATCACTACTTTCCTTATATTTATGCAATGCCTGAAGGTTTTTTTTTTTTTTTTTAAACTTGATGTATACATGTATTACCCAATATATATTCTGTGGGAAGTTTCTTGCCAAAAGGTCAAAGGTCAAGTGAAAGTGCTGAATTGCACTTTTTCCTCCATATCTCAAAAGTAACTCAAGGTATCTAATTAAGGCGAGATTTCTTTTGTACACAACTAAAGAAAACTATTTACCTTGCGTGAGCTTTCGCCTACTGTCTGTAGGCTTCATCAGACTGACGTTGACTCGCCGTAGATGGGGTGGAGGCAGTCTTACAGTCCGAGAGAATGGGAATGTACGCTGAAGATAATTTGTATTGCCCCTCGTCACTATTCATCATGCGTTCCTGCCCCGGTTGTATATGGATCGCCTCTCTTATCCAACGTGTTAATTTGTTGCTGTCTTTGGACACGATCTTGCTCTGTTTCCAGTCAATGATGTGGTTTTCCTGTGCCACGTGATCACTTATGGCTGACTTTTTAGGAGTGAGATCTGCCTCTTTCTTTTTGGCCCTTGTGAAATGTGTCTTCCCCAGTGACTCTGCCTCTTTTTGGTGTTCTGACTTCCTGACTCCGAATTTCCTGCCCGTCTCCCCTATGTAGACCTTGTCACAATCCTTACAAGGTATTTTGTACACTACTCCTGTTGAGTCCTCAGGTGATCTTTTGTCCTTGGGGTGAACCAACAGTCCTCGTAGTTAGGTGAGGGGGCACATATTAATTAGAGAATCACCAATCAGATGAACCTCTTCCAAGAACTCAAGGTATCATCCTGAAGCTTACATATTTATGCATGTTCAACCTAACAGTGATTCTCTTTGGAACTGTGAGGTCAAAGGTCAAAGGCCAGGTTTAGATAATGCTATTTTCCCATTTGATACTGAAATTATACTTTTTCTCCATACCTTGAAAATTACTCAATGCATAAACTTATAAAAGGGTCAAAAGTCAAGTAAAAATCATCAGTTCCCCAAATACCTGCACTCTTGACATTTTAATCATTCATCCAATTGAACCTAGTTCTAGGAAAGTGAACATTCAGCACATTTGTGTCAAACCTGTCATTTTAATATTTTGTCAATTGTGTGAAACTGTCATCACACATTGTCAAGACATTGTACTATAGACCTATTAGGAGAACCATGCATCATGGCGGAGGCATATCAGTCGCCGTAGCGATATATCTAGTTTTGTATTATGTTTAGCATGTATGTGTGTGTGTGTGTGTGTGTAAGTATGTAGATATGTGTGTATTTATATAGATTAATTTTCATCCTTTTCATGATTTTACCATATCTTAACAAAAAAAAAAAAAAAAAAATGGAAAAGAGAAAAAAAAAAACAGAAAAGAAAGACTTGTTCATGATCTCCTGTGAGCACTCTGTTTTTCTATATTTTACAGCCTCCTGCGCCAGAGGAGAATGTGTGTCTACATTTCATTGCACTGGTAGAGAAGGAAGGCTGTGTGTATGAACTGGATGGCCGCAAGAAGTTCCCCATCAATCACGGACCAGTGGAGGAAAGTTTTCTCAAGGTCAGCTTCAGGTCTTTCAATTTTCTTTCAAGACCCTTGATATCGTTATAGCTAGAGCATAATTCCATACAATGCTTAGTTTTACTTGTGCCCCATTTATACTGCAGCCCAAAATTTGGAGCCTCCTCGAACTGTTTTGAAAACCCTTTTGAAAAACCAATTTCTTGTCTGTTTTTACTGCTTGGGCTATCCACCTAAAACAGGCTCTAACTGGCTCTGTTCTTTAATGATAACCGAGTTCCCCTCCAATAAATGGTGCATTCTTTTGAATATCACTTGTTACATAACCACAAATGTGATCGAGCACAAAAATATTCAAGTTGTGCAGTGTTATCAGCTGCAGTTGGTCATGACGACTGGTTTGTTTATGTAAGAGGGTGATAACCTTAGGTGATTAACTTCCAGACATAAAAAAAAAAAAATCCACTTCTCGAAACCTGTAGTGTTTATACTTCAGCCAAGGCTCTTTGAATCTGCTACAGGAGGCTGTGAAACTACCCCCTGTAGGTTATTTCAGAATGTGATCAGATTGGATCTCCTTTTCCGTATTCTGTCTGTTTATATTGAGCTGAATTTAAAAGAGTCTTCAGAACCTGAGTTTTGCTGAGTATAAATGGAGTATTTGATAGAGTATACTGAACATGATGATGAATGCATGATCATTTGAAAATGATGAACAGAATGGTAAAAGTTTCATCAAACTCGGATGTAAAACTGGAAAGTTATGGAATGTCTCTCATCCTTGCACTGGGGAGTGATATTTCTCACAACCACACTCAAAAATTACAAAGAGGTGGCAATGTCTTGGTTCATCACCAGAATTTCGCAGCTTAAACCCCTGTCCCCTCAAAAGTCATCATTACTTGGTCATTACCAGGCAGCAATAGTGAGTGCAAAGGATACATCTTTTTCATACTGATTTCATGATAAAAAAGGAAATCCATTGTAGTTTTTCTGAGCAGGCCAGTTGGAAGCTTTTGAGGTGATATCATTTCCTCCAGTTTATACATCTTGGGTAAAAAATGTGAGAAACATTAAAATTTCATGACTTTCTCCTTTTCCGTGAAAACCGAGCATATGGATATGCTATATATGTACACCACAATGCAAATGCCTTCCTTCAAAAATCATTTTCTGTTTCATGTGTTTTGAAGGTTGGCATGATGAAGTGAATGAGGAACAGAGTTTGCGGTAACACCATGGCCCGAATTCACGAAGGTGGTACAAACAAAACCATGGTCTAAACCATGGACAAAAACCATGGAGCGCCAAGTGTCAAACGGAATATTTCGTTACGAAATTGGTCATTTTGTCGACAAAATGACTGTTTCGTTAACGAAATTATCATTTCGTGGACGAAATGTTCATTCAGTTACAAAATGTTGTCATTTCTTGACAAAATAATAATTTCATCGACAAAATGACTGATTTCGTAGCGAAATATCCCATGCGACACTTGGCATTCCATGGTTTTTGTCCATGGTTTAAACCATGGTTTCATTTGTACCACCTTCGTGAATTCGGGCCCATGTGTACATAATCCTTTCAGGGTCTATTGCTTTGCAGTAGAAGAGCCTAGAAAGAGGAGAGTGTGGGAGGAAAGTGACATGGGGAGCATAAGGGAGGCAAATACAGTCAAAACTGTCTATAGCGGCCACCCAAGGGAGACGAAAAAAAAAAGTGGCCGTTCTAGACAGGTGACCATTATAGACAAGTGGCCGCTATAGACAGGTTATTCAACTTTTGTGTGCATTGCTTACATATACATATCATCTTTGTATACATCTAAGAGTACTTATGCATGTGTATACATACGTACACGTGTGTTTCATGCGTTGAACAATGCCGGTGTTTATCAAATTGTTTCACAGTAGTATGTTTACAGTCGTGAAGAAAGCTCAACACTAGTACATTATTATGACTGA
The DNA here is from genome assembly GCA_033980235.1 of Diadema setosum. Classification (NCBI taxonomy): domain Eukaryota; kingdom Metazoa; phylum Echinodermata; class Echinoidea; order Diadematoida; family Diadematidae; genus Diadema; species Diadema setosum. The sequence goes on from CM067068.1 coordinate 3,662,301, forward strand.
ATGAGTGATGAATGCAGAAGTGGCGATTGCTGAAAGTTGCCCATGAATGACTGGCACGTGGCTACAAAGCATAAAAACATGCTGAATTATCGGCTCGGCTACAGCTCCATCGGGTCTGTGGCCGCTGTAGACGGGTTAAAATCTACCGCAGGAATCAACATTTGTGGCTGCTGGTTACGTTAGACAGGTGGCTGCTATGCAAAGGGTCTTTGACCGGGCTTTTCTCTCGGGGGGGGGGGTTCAGTGGCCGCTATGGACAGGTGGCTGCTTAGGCAGGTTTGACTGTAGTGACAGTTTAGGGGCAGCCCTGAACTGGAAGTTGAAGTTGCACAATTGGAGACAGGAGAATAGGGAACAGAGTTGTCAGGAAGAGTACTGTAAAAGTGGTTATTTTCGTGCGAGTAATTTTTTGCACTCGGCTGTGTGAGATGAATTTTTCATGTTTTTAATTCCGCAGAACCATGACATTTGTTGGTGGAACATATCTCATGTAAAAATATTCTGGTGTTTTTATGCCTCCGCCACAAAGTGGTGCCGGAGGCATTATGTTTTCGGGTTGTCCATACGTCCGTCCGTAATGAATTTTGTGGACAGCGTAACTAAAAAACAGTGTATGTGTTTTAGGGGGTGAAGTTGTGCCTATCAACTTTTGGGTGCACATGCTCAAGGTCAAAGGCCAAAAGGCCAAGGTCAAATGCGTAAAATTTCACTATTTCCACCATATCTATGCAATGCCTGAAGATATTTTCTTGAAATTTAGTGTATACATGTATTACACAATTAAGATTCTCTGGTGAAAGTTTGGGGTCATGAGGTCAAAGGTCAAAAGGTCAAGTAAATATATTAAAACTTCACTTTTTTCTCCATACCTTGGAAATTGTTCAAGGTATCTTCATGGAACATAGTATATATAGTGTACATGTACTGACTGGCAGTGATTATCTAGAGAATTTTAGGGCTCATGGGGTCAAAGGTCAACACTTCAAATTTTTACTATTTCCCTCATATTTATGCAATGCCAGCAGGATTATTTTTTTTTTTACACTTGGTGTATGCATGTATAACCTAATAAAGATTCTCTGTAAACTTCCTTTTTTTTTCTTTTTTTGTTTGCCCCAAAGGTCAAAAGGTCAAAGATCAAGGGAAAATGCTGAACTAACTTTTTCCTCCATATCTCCAAAGTGGCTCAAGTTATCTTGATACTTACTACATATTTATGCATGTTCTGCCTGACAGTGATTATCCTATGAATTTTAGGGTCAAAGGCCAGGTGAAAATGGTAACAATGTACTTAAATTCAATACAGAAATTGCACTTTTTCTCCATACCTTGAAAATTACTAAGTGCTTAAACTTATGAGTGGGTCAAAGTCAAGTTAAAGTCCTAAATCCCCAAATACATGCTGTCCTATTCATCCAATTAAACCAAGGTCAAGGAAGATGAACATTCAACACATTTGTGACAAACTTGTCATTTTAATATTTTGCCAATTTTGTGAAAATGTAATCACACATTGTCCACATGTACTATAGACCTATTAGGAGAATCATGCATTATGGCAGAGGCATACCAATCGCCTTAGCAATATTTCTAGTTAATTTTTGCGCTGGTTTCTGGTCGCACGAAATGCACAAAAATTTCCACTTTTACAGTAGAGTGAAAATCAGGTAAAGGATTCAGAAATCATTGGGAGGAGGAAGATGAAACAGACAAGAGGGGGAAAGGAAGAAGTTCAAGGTTGGAAAATTCTCTTTTCTTTCTCTTACACTATAGTCTTATCTCTCCTCGACCTACCGCTTTCCTTCCTTATGTATATCCTCCTTATGATGTTTTTGATTCCACTTTCAATAGTCCGCATCACTTACCGACCTAGTGTCTCTCATTTTGTGAAGTATCTGTCAAAATACCACATGTATTTCACTCCTCTCTCTTATATCCATGATTGTCATCACATCTGTCATTCTCTTAATCTATATCAAACATTTGTGTGCTTGTGTTTATGCAGTGTAGTTTGTGCCCTCTGCATAACATTTTGCAGGTGGATGAGTACGTCTGCTCAAATCCAAAATGGCTGCTGTGAGCCTGTGAAGGAAGGTCATCTCTGAAAAAAAAAAATTGAGTGGCCTTTCTATAAAATTTAACAACAGTGATATAATGTGTCTACTTCTCTTTTCTTGTCCTTTTTTTTTTTTTCCTCACCTCCAGTCAGCTGCAAATGTGTGTAAGAAGTTCATGGCCCGTGACCTGTCTACACTACACTTCAATGTGGTGGCTCTGGCAAAGAGTGATTAAACTTCTGGCACCACCCCACCCCCTGTTCTGCATGCTCAATTCTACCAGTCTCCACACTTTAAAGACCCCGCCCACATATGGAAGGTCGTCAGGTCATGGGGGGTCTGATGGTTTGCTGACTCTCCTAGCGGTGGACAAGTTAGCGTAAATATCTGCTGTTAAAGTCAGTGTCGCAGTGTATAATTGGTCACACAAAGTATTTGAACTTACTTTCTTAGAGCTGATGTTATGTCCTCATTCAGCTGATTATATCATTCCTGATGTGTGAGCAAACACTAAAATTGTGTAGATTACGGATACATATTGCAGCTTCAGTTATGATTAAAAATTTCTGTCAATCTGCTCTTCACAGCACAGAAGAACTGTAGTATCTCTCGTCCAGTTTCCACCTTTGAATTGTAACATTGTGGCAGATATTTCCAAACAGGAAAAAAAAAATGCAAAATGGATGCATTTGTGTTTGTACATATTCATAGGTAATTCCTTGAAGCTGCAAGAGAGAAACCTGCCAAAATTTTGGCCATTCATTAACAAACGATCTTGAAGGAAAATATTTTGGCATCCGAGGAAAATAAAAAAAACAAGGAAAGACAATTTTATGCAATTCTATATATTTTGACCGTGTTAGAATCTTTGGTGCATGTGTTTGCAGGGGGTAAGAATGGTAAGTTTCAGCAGCAGAAAATGCTGTCTATCGCTCAGCAACTGTTGTCCATATTAGTGTGTGCTTACTCTTGATTGCCTTCCTGAAGTTTATTCATGTCTTTTAAGATGGCATGTTAAACAGACAGCTCATTTCCCGTCTCTCGGAAAGACGATGCATAGGTGCATCTTTGTGTTTGGATCTGTGTGAATCGCAGCAGTTCTTTTGTTATGATCCTTGGTGGTTTTTGAAGAAGGACAGCAAGAGTTGATTTGTGGGAGAATTCCAACATTGTTTGTTTGTTTGTTTGTTTGATAGCCAGTATGGCCCTTGATAGCTTGGCAGCAGAACTTTGTGATTGACAATTTTTTTTTTTTTTTTCAGCACAGTGGAAACTGATTTTACATTTCCCCTCGGCGTACATTTAGCATTGATACTTCTCTTCCCTTGGCAACTGATTTGTGCTGTGGGGTAACCCAGACAAAGGCCCAACTGCACAACTTGGCAACCATAATCGATGCTACAGTCCAATATGGTCCAAGGGAAATTGTTTGAAGGAATCAAGACATCACAATGAAGTTAATGCAAAATGTCAAGCCCATCAGTTGTGCCAAAGAACTGCTTGTAGAACAGCTATTTAGCATAGTACCCGCAAAGCAGCGTGGTCAGGCCCTTATTTGACATACAGTTGTAGTTTAAAATTACTACACTCCGTGTTTGTTTTGTTCTGTTTTTATCCTTTCACCATTTAGGTGCATACGAAAAACAAATATCCATCACCCAGTGATTATTTTAGAATTTTAGAAGTGTTTTTCATGCAGTTGTTTAGAGGAAATGGTCATCATATCAAAAGAAGACAGATAGAAATTGCCCATATCTAGATGACAAATGGTATGATGAGTTCATGATAACTTTGTTTTTGTTTTTCTTTTCAGACAAGCATATGCCTAATTATTCTCTGATATGTTATATCAGGTCAAGAGTTATGTTGTCACTTTTTTAAGTATGTGTTGAAATATGAAATATTTTTATATTTGTGTCTCATATTGGATTTGTGAACTACATGTTCATGGAAAAGGTATGTTGAATATTTTTGTTCAAAAAACAATGTCCGTCTTGTCTGCATGCCCTGTACTTTAATGTTTTTGTGCACAATGCTCTACAGCAGCAACAAATCAAATTAGTGGCTGGTATCAATACATATGTATTTTGTCTCAGCAGGTGCATTTGTCACATATTCATGCATGAAAGTAGGCGTACTGGAAAATTTAGTTGATGTTGTCAGGTTGGGAAGACCTCCAGAGGTTGCGGTAAAATTGTCTCCCCAAACAGTAGTCATTTTTCACATGATATAACCTTGGCATAGGGGCCCTCTCCTCCAGGAGGCAACCTGCTGTGGTGTCAAATATCATCCGAAGTACACTCTGTTTCACTACTTGCCAGAACCTTGTCATCCTAAAGAAGAGACTTGTAAGTTGCTAATTGCTATTCTATCAAGACCTTGTCATCATTGGTATTTGTAAAGAAAGGAAAGTATACTATAAAGATGACTAATTAACTTAGTACATTACATGATGACCTGTTTTTTTTTCTGTAATAAGAGAGAGATTTAAAAAGGAAAAACAAACTATGTTAATTAAGTGACCTAAACCTTATGGATAGAATGATATGCTGCAGGACTTTTCTTGAGTTTTATTTTGGATTTACATTATAATTATGTATTGCAATCAATAACTAACTCTATGTAGGAGATAGTGAAGTAAATCTTGCTATATTGAAAGACTTCATGATATATCAGTTACATCTTCAAATAATCATTGTCCAAAATATCAGCAGTTTGTTCAACATTTTGAAGGAAAAAAAGTAATGCCCCATTTAATGTTCATGTGATTATTGTCAAATCGTGTTGACATGTCAGATATGATGAGTGATATCTTTAGTGAATTCAGTAAAGCAGAAAATATGGAGCAAATGTTCTTCAGTGGTAAGGTCAACATGGAGTCACAAGTTTGATAAAGATGCAAGCAAAGCATTTATCAGAATATAGTGGTCTTTGTTCTCTGCAGTACAGTGTCAGTGACACAAATATTTGTAAATGGTGAGATTACAAATTGGAGCTTGCTCAGTGCAGTTCATACCCCTGTCATGAGCCTTGTGCAGTATATATTTAAGCATAGAGCAGTCTTAGCAGCAAGCAAAGGGCACTAATTTAAGTGTTAAATGTGTATTACAACAAAGCAGAAAATATACAGAGTGCAAATGAAAAGAACTCTGTCAGTCATATAGCAGTCTTGCACCGATGTAAAATCAACTGCACATACACACAATACGACTTCGACCATTGCTGTTTCAAGTATGTATACTGTATTGGTCACTTGCGTGAATCTGTGCTGATGTCATATGAACTGCCTACTAATATCACATGATCATTGTCAACAATACATGTACAAAAGTACAGTGTATAACAAAATATAAAGTATGTGCATACATCTGGCAAGCTTAAAGAAACTTACTATATCCCAAAACATGTGTATTGAATGTGATGCATGTATTGATCTCTTACATTGCAAACAGTTCTCAAGTCAAAATGGCATTAAATGCAACTAATGGATTGTGCAAGACAGTTACTGTCCATAATTGTGCTTTGTGCGAATGAAATTCATCCAGACAGTGACTGAAATGTACTAGAAGATTGACAAAGTGTCAGTGTGTTGTTTGGAGATGGATTTAATAGTACAGTAAATCTCATAAGCAAAATGTTTGATACATTCATGAATTCGTGAAAATGAGAGCCTCACAAAATACATGTATTTGGCATAAACAGTAGTCTGTACAGCATGACTATTGTACAGTGCAGTAGTAACTGCAAATCAGAAACACACACATGAATACACCTACACAGAAAAATGCATACACCCAAGCATACAAACAACACACGCACACACACACACACACACACACACTACATAGCTCACACAAATGTACCAATAAGTAGACTAATTGCACACATTGCAGTATTTTGGACACATTGCCTACAGCCATTATTCATATGCTGCCACTGCCATTATGCCCCTATAGCCCCACTGCTGGTAATGCACTTTAATTGAATACCCACCTCTTTGATGTGTCCTTTCACATGCCGCGATAACAATCTTCACGCAGCACATTGCATTCATCAAAGCTAAGTCCCCAAACCCAACATTAAATATGCACCAATGCACACATATTACTGTACAACTGCAGAGCCGTTAGCAGCGGTACAGCTTTTATTGGCCAAAGATTGGTTTTATGCACTGTGCCATATTGAACGCCAATATCATCCATTATTAATAGTGAATTGAAGATACACGTACTGTACATGTAAAGCACAAGTACAGTGTACATGTACTTCAATTTCAGTGAAGCAGTTTTGCAATCATGATTCCACCTCTTACAAAGATAATCAGTTTGCTAAAATGTTGCTTCAGTACAGATATTCACAAGATACCAGTGCTCAATTTTCTGTCCCCTATCTTTAATATTTATTCTCTACACACAAAGAACTACTGGTAATCGCAATGGCCACAAGTGCATTGTTCATGTTTACAGCACAGTATCATGTTGGTGAAGTTAGCTGATTGACAATGAAAATGAAATACATATGTACATGTACATGTATATTGCTAGGTACTTCTCAGTGCGAGAGAAAAAAAAAAATCAGCAGTCTTATACAATTTTTCTTGGTTGGCTTGGCTTTCATGGTACAAATGCACTGTATGTATACAGTATGTACCTGGGTGTGCCAGAGATGAGCGGGGGGAAGACAATTAGAGCATACAAAATTGTAGACATGAAAGGTTGAGATCAAAGGTCACTTAAATTTTGGTAAGAGTGTTATTTTTATTTTTTTTTTTTTAGATCATTACTTTAGTTTGCAAAGCCCAGCAGGATTGCAATTGAAAAAGGGTTTTTACAAAAATTCAATCCAGTTTCATGGTGTAGAGGGGGTTAATCCCCGGTCAAATAAAGGTGTAGGTCGATGACCCTCGATCATCTACGTTGAAGTGAACTTTCATTTTCAAATTGTACGTTGTGCTTGCATGATGACAGATATATTGAAGGGGGTTTAGACTGAAACAAAAATAAACACCACACAGGTTTGTACAGTGGTTATCATCTTCAAACTTTAATCAACATCAAACAAATTTCAGCAGGCTTTCTTGTGACTACACTGTGTGTTGGGCAATATAGACAAGCATACATTTTTGCATTCACATACAATGGAGTCGAAATTTAATTACCAGCTGCGCATAGTAATGCTGTGCGAGAAGATGCAATTTTCTAAAAGGGTAATTACATCAGCCTCTGTCGGCGTATAGATGGCCTTGGATGTGAAAAGAATGATCACACAACCTGAAAACCTGCCATTAGGCACCAATTAACACCATACAGTGATATTTGAAATCATGTCTCATGCTCGGTTATTGCTGATGTGTTTCGTTTTTAATTGTTTTGTTTGTTGTTGTTGTTTTGTTTTTTTTTGTTTTTTGTTTTTTTTTTGGGGGGGGGTTCTGCATAACAATGAACATTACTTACACTCTACAGCGGTTTGTAAATAACCATGCAGTACTGGTAAACATCAGCAAGCACTTAATGAATCATGCACACAGTCAATGCTAATAGGAATAGTAAGTGGAAGGTTTTTACAACCACATCCGAGTCATAATTTCCACCAAACTGGCCATAATACAAAACTTGACCATAAATGGCATGAAAAACAAGGGTCACTTCATGTAAATTGTCCCTAGGACAGGAAAATGTTTTTCTACATCAGGTCTTTGTTATTAATTAGTTCATTAATTTTGTAATCTAAAACAATAAAAGAGGAACCCTTTTTTATCCAAACAAATTAAGGTGAGTGTTGTAGGGAAGTGTGTTATATCAAGCTGCTTGGGACCACTGAAATTACCTTGTTATGTTAAGGGATAAAAACAAAAGTATGAAAAATTGCCTTGTTATATCAAATATCTCGTTATTTCTGAACTCTTTGTAACAAGGTTCAACTGTGTTTCATCAAAATCTTTATTCAGAGTTCCCACTGTATGTTCAAATAACACACATATATACATGTACTACCTACATGTATATTTGAACACTTGCATGAAATCACTGATACATGTCCAATTATGGTTCATAAAGGATAAAACAAACTACTGTCCATGTCGTTGCATCCACTTATCCTATAAGTTTGAACTGCCATGCAAGTTTTTTGTTACCTTTACATCAGCTGTAATATTGATTTAAGGACAAGTGTACCTACACACTGTTATACATATATGTGGATTGAGTGAACGCAGCAATATTAGTAAAACACGTCTCAACCAAAATTCTTAGGTCTCCTCTGAAGGTTTATGTCAACAATTACGAAGGACCTACCGAGTAACTTACTTAATACATTCTCACATAATAAAACACACTTGTAAAATGTTCAAGCCAAATGCAAAATCGAAATACTTGTCAGCACAAATATGTATGACAATGCTATACTCCATAACACATACAAATAGTAATACATGAACTTGCATATCTTCACGAAGATCATTAGGGCTACTACAGTAGGCCTACTCTCCGCATAATCGGGTAGGGTCGGGCAGAGCGTTTCTTACCCGATTAAGTGGACTACCCGGTTAACAGAAGAACACGTCTCATTCACAATTGACACACACAATGTGTATTTACATGCATAGTACACTGCATCAAACACCTACACTGTATGCTTAACATGCGTGCTTGCACGGCACATTATACATAACTTACACTTGCTCAATCACGAGCAATAATTTACACTCTTTTTATGGACAAATATGTCTTCAGAAAACTTTGTCGTTTGACTATAGACGCCCCCAAAATGATTGGTCTTCTTTGCAAATTAAGCAGAGAAGGCGATTAGCCTTGGAAAATTTGACATACATGCTGTTTATCTGCGATAAAATGTGGGTAGAAATTAAATTAGAACAAAAATTATTTCCCCACTTATGCGGAGAGGCAACCCGGTTATCAGGTAATAGTTGTAATGTGCATTGGAACTGACTCTAACATTACTACCCAATTAAATGGAGTACCCATTTAAGCGATACCCGATTACATGGAGAGTACTGTATGAATAATACAACAGAATTATATCATCCAACAGGTAAGTACACTTTATCAAAAAAGGCGAGGATTTCTGCAGACTGGGCAAGAGGAAATGGCAGAAAGGATGATACTGCACCGTTCTCTGTGATTCTTAAATCACGTTCTGCAGAAAGAAGTACCAGGTACTGTACACAAGACGATAAACACAATGACGCTGCTGCTGATAAAAGTGATCATAATCATATTCAATGATGATAATAGAGATGATAATGATGATAATAATATTGTCAGTAATAACAATAATGATGATAATAATAATAATAGATAATGATTTATAATAACAATATTATTATTATCATTATTATTATTATTATTATTATTATTATTATTATTATAATCATTATTATTATTATCATTATTATTATTATTATTATTATTATTATTATTATTATTATTATTATTATTATTATTATTATTATTATTATTATCATTATCATACTGATGACAATAACAATTATACAAATGATAATCATTAACATTAAAAAAAACACCAGAATTCATAACATCAAAGACCTCATATTTTTCACTGAAAAACATCACCAGAAACGAAGAAGAAATATGAATTGCTAATGATCAACCACTAAACCTTTTAAGGCAATACCATCTATGCAATCATTCATATGCTCATTCAGTGCCTTTTGTAATAATTATCCCTAGTGTGACAAGGATAATTTCTAGTTTAATCAGGGCAGGCAACATTTGAAATTTCATCCCTCATACTTCTACCATCTATACAGACTCCAAAGGAATTTATATATGCACATAATATAAAATACATAGATTCTTGCATAGTTCCATACATGTATCTGTCATGATTGAACTTCACATTTACTCCAACACCCTTGCTTTAAAGGAAATACATACCAACCATCTTCTTTACTAAAAATGTTCCCCTAAAGGGATATAACATAAATATGTCATATCAACTTCATTCTTCTTATTGTAGCATGATTAGGTATGGGATGATCTGGTTTCCTTGTAACTGGCATCTGAAGCCTGGGAGTAACTGTTTAATTGAGAGGCTGACTCAGTTGATACGGTGAGAGTGACCCGACAGTCTCAGGAAGTCATTCCAGTCGATAAAACACATTTTGCTAGGTTGGTATTGGGAGTAATGTTCAATTTCTGCATGTGTTTGAATCTGTAGTGTGATTGACAGTTCATGTATAATGTGGCAGTGAAAAAAAAATCTTGTACTTTCAATGCCTACTTTCAGCTTACCTAGATTCATGTGGCTACCATCTGAAGAAAGCAATGAATGCTTGCAAGCAAGCAACATGAGACTGACGGCTTTAAGTCCCCTCTGAAGGACTATAGGCAATGAGGATAAAGTGCCTTGACCAATGACAAAATATCTATCAACCCCCAGCATTTTATAATTTTAACCTTGCACTTCCGTTTTTTCTTTTTTTTTCGGGGGGGGGGGGGGGGGGGGCGCCCTCTAACCCACTACTCTACCTCCCCTTTAGCTCTTTATGTGCCATGGTGGAAACCCCCTGTGTGCCACGTTATTCTGAGACACGAAGATAGTCATGCTTAGAGAAAGAATTCTGTTTTTCCAATCTGTATAACTTCTACAAATTTCTGTTAAGCTGGACATAATAGTGAGCAAAATTAAAGAGGAATGCCAAACTTTGCTTCCATATACAATGTATAACAATTCTATTTTCAATTTTTCTTTTGAATTACCAGTTGCTACATTACTGTAAAGGAATTACTTTTGCACATAAAATAGTGACAGAAACTTAAAGTATACATGCAAAATCTAGTTGGGAACACCGCTTGATAGTCATTCACCACATAGAATGCAAGCCATATGTGAGAGGAACAAAAGCGCGAGAAACGCTTTGATTGTACCGCGGGATTAGTGATTTATCGATCGGTTTTGGCGGCTTTGTTTCTTGAGCAGAATATGCAAAGTTGGCACGCCGTCGACTGAGTCGGACGTGTGAACGTGGCACATAAAGAGTTAAGGGGGCAATTGCTATTGTTAGGGGATTCAAACGAGGGACTGAGAGACCACTGTCCCATCCACCAAATCACAATGGCTCCTCTATTTAATCCTTTAAATCTATAATGGAGAGAACCTGGTGGGGAAGAAGCTCCTGGAAAGCATCACAGTCACACCCATTTGATGTCAGATAATCACTTGTCTTCCTTTCACACTTGATTGTACTCATTTTGGCATTATGCTTTACATACCAGGTTATTTTGGTCTCACTGAAAAGCTCTGGTCAAGACTAAAAGTTACTTCCATCAATGTCTCATTCTGTCGTAGATTTATCAAACAGTCACATGTCTATTCTGTCTGCCTTTCATTAAATAACAAGACCTATCTTCAGAAAATAATATTAAAAAGATTTGCAAGTTTATCATCTATACTTTGTTGTACGATTGAAAGGGACTAATGCTTGAGTTTTCACAGTATTCGCCACTATACATCACTATACTTTGTCAAAGTGTCTATCACCATTTCATCTGGTAATTTACCACTTACATTAGTACTTGATGGCATCACATTTAGGATTACAAGCACACAGTAGTTTATCACAGACTTCCCTGCCACACTGTAGCACCTGGTGTGTCAGCTTTCTCTTGAAGGCATGTCTGGAAAAGGACAAGAAAATGAAACTTATGTGCCTGTACCAGCAATAAAGCCCACTTCTACTTAAATCACGGAATTGCTTAAAGGTATCCTCCTTTTCCAGGAGATATTTAATGAAAAAAAAAAATCAAATATAGCTCAGTTCATGAGCTCTTTGTGTATTAAAGTTGATGAGAATGCACATACACATGCCATCCTATATACCACTTTCTTTCTTTATAAGTTTAATCAGACAATGAAGATATTAGTATTTATGTATTAAAAGTAAGTTAGAAAAGAAGCTCATTTAGTGATTTATATGTATCTTGTCTGTTCAGCTTTAGGTATCTCATACCAGGGAGGTGGGAAGAGACTTCCCACCTCCCTGCTCATACTGTATCAGCAAAGAAGAAATATGGTCATATATGTGTACTTTAAATATATTGAAACAAATGTTGCCTTACTTGATAAGATTTAAAAACATTTTATCATATTTGAACCGTCAATTTCAACTTTTGATATATCATGAATATCAGAGTGAATACAACATTCTAACTCTTACCAGTTCACCTCTCATTCTTGACACGGCATCCTAATCTTAGTTCTCTGTCAGTGAAGTAGCTTGATACTGTCTGATGGAAGGCGATGTTTGTCAGAACCACCACATACTCACAGCCTGCAAACAGGCTGTACACTACATTTCATGAAGAGAAAGACAACATATGGAACAAATAGTGAACACGTGTATCATGGCTAATTCCATGAAAAGTCAACAAAATTACTCTACATTTTTTCAGACAAATGATTTTTCTTACAAAAAGGCACATTGGCAGCAAGGAATTGACTGATGATTGTGATATATGACTGATTGAAACAGAACAAAATTGCAAGAAATAATCAGCATCACAAATGTATCATAGCAATGAACTAGCTTGGAGCAATTTGGTAGTGACAGCTAAACACACCAGGAATGTGGCCGTACTATTAAATGTCAAGAAAATGCACAGCCAAGTTTTATATCGGTGGAAACATTTAAAATGGACCTTTACAGTCGGTTATGTAAAAGAGGAAAGGCAGAAAAAGAAGAGAAGGAAGTGGTAGAGAGGACAGAATTTAGTGGGATAAATTGCCTGATCAGCCTGAGATTGAAAGACAGAAGAATGATATGAAAAAAAACAAGGAAAAGTAGAAATTACGTGGTGCGTAATATATGTCCCCGCCGAAAGTAGCCTTTTGTAGCAAAATGTACAATATAGGTCAAAGGTCAAGGTCAAAGGTCACGACTGAAATTCTGTGTAGAAGTTTCAAAGCTCCCATGTAGTGCTATCATATAAAGCAAACAGAATCAAAATTGGCTCATAAATAACAGAGAAGTAGCAAATTGAAGATTTTGATCACACACGGACGCACACACGGACAGACGGACGGACGGACACACGGACACACACACGTACGGAGCCCATTTCATAGTCCCCTGCTCGAACTCGTTCGGCGGGGACAAAAAAACAAACTTAAGGAAATATATGAACAGATGAAATTATGATGATAGAAAACAACATTAAGAATAAGAGAGAAGAGCTAGAAATGGAATGAACAGACAACGGTGTGTTGTGAAGACAGTTCAAATTTCTTTTCCTTTTTCCTTACCTCCTGCTTCGCAATACCAGTTGTGTCTGAAGAAGAAGTAGACAGCACATATGAAAGCCAGGATGTTAATCACAATGAAAGTGAGCTTTTTAGTGAGAATGTGATTCTCCTTGTGAGATGGATCGCCGCGGGTGGAAGTGTGGGAAAAACAGAACAGAATGGTAAAAGTTGAGTGAATGGTAACTATACACAGCCATGTTGCTGTACAGAAGTCGCATGGCGTCCGGTCGGGTGAAGTGAATGAAAGTGTGAATGCTAGAAATGAATAGATGGAGTGAATAGATATGTGTCACATAAATACTCTCCTAACTGCTTAGCGTATAAAACATAAAAGCCTTAAAACACTTTGTACTGAATTCCCCATTACCACATCACCCATAGCATGAAAGTTTAAAAAGAAATAATCCATGACAAACAAGTATGTTGAAATTAAAATTACAGTAACAAAACACACACACAAACAAACAACACCTCAGTTGTATAATGTATGAGAACCTCACAAACTTAACCACAGATGAGAATATATAATGGATCAAGGGATTAAAGAATGAAATAAAAAACAATTCTTTTATTGAAATATACAATGCTGCTACACATCTGTTCTGAACAGAAAGACATTTCTTCATCTCAACAAATGATCTTCTCACACAAATAGTATAGTACAAGAACAGTGGGTCTAACTATCTCCATGTTTGTGTTTCCTGTTTTGGTGTAGATGAAAGGCTGCATCTAAGAATGTTCTTAAGTTGTCTCAAACACGATGAGCTACAAATCAAGACTAAATACATGTACAAGTGCTAATTTCAAAATACAAGGTTTAAGTTGGAACGAATATTTACTGACAAGACTGCAAAGCAAAATGATTTTAATTTTTCATTCCTTTTTATACACGTGAACAATACATTTGCTGAACAAATTTTAAAGCACTTTAATGTCCCGATTCTCCATCTGAATAGATTGACTTGGAATAGTGAGAGATAGTTAATCCATCGATGATGCCATCATCATCTTCTTTTCATTGTTTGATAAGCAATAAGTCATCTGGTTGAACTATAAATCAACCCCGAGATTCCCACAGTAGGCAGGCATACCTCTCTTGTTGGTCTTGCTCCATGGTGAACAGCCTGGTAGTACAGCAGACATATGCACAACATGTACAACATATTGCTGGCTTGGAAGCTAACGAAGAAAAACTCATGAGCCTCTGCAAGGATAAGAAGGAAAGAAGAACACTCTGGATTAGGCATCAACATTGCCACTAACTCTCAGGGAAACAGCCCACATATTATGGTGGAAGACACATCCGACACACAGTGGTGGTACATGGTATATTTCATTACTTCTCACACTTGACGAAACTTAACTTATTACAAAACAGAAAGATAGAGATAGTGATTTTTTTGTCTCAAAAATCTGACTTAAACACATTCTGTTTGATTTTTTCCTCTTAGGGTCATTCAAGAAGGAAAAATCTTTCAAATTTTATATTTCTATTAGTAAAAAACAAACTCATGCATGACTGTTTACACTCACTGTAATACTCAGAGGATGATATACATGTCAATCCTAAAAGCGATACATTTTCTGCCATCTCAAGTACTGCGCAAAGGCCACAAAGCAGCCGGTAAAAGGGCGTTGCCTTCACGAGACTGGAAAAGACAGAGTAGTGTCCAAAGACAGCAGTCAACCTCTGAGAAGAGCACAGGGCCACGGCTAATCGCCAGACGTACGATGAAGGAGGTGTGGCTATGGCTGCACTGAAAGATGGCAAGTAATTGGCAACCTTCAAAACAGATGGACAAAACAAATAAAAAAAAAAAATATTGTAAGTCATGAAGTAAGTCTTACTAATAACATAGTTTGGGAGTTACACTATAGTTTAGAATGGAAAGAAAGAATTTTAAGTTGAAATAGCCAAACTGTTCTATGAAAAGAAAGGTTATTCATTTAATTGCATTTTCCAGTATACTATAAGTACTACTATATAGGAAAATTCAATGCATTAGCTTTTTTTGTGGTTAAAATCAACTTCCTCTAAACAATGAAAATGTATTAAAAACTCCAGTCACACACAGACAATAACTGAACTGCTCATATCAACATAATACATAATAAACACAACATAGCAAATATCAAACAAAACTATCGCTATCACACATTGACTGCGGTGGATGTTTTGTTGTTGTTGGTTTTTTAAAGGTTAAAGTTATGTTAGGATGGCAGTGAATATTAAATGCAAACTGAAAGACAAACTCACACGACAGTGTGTCTCTGTTGTGTGTTCAAAGTTGTAAAGGACAGCGAGGATAATACTGAGGGAGAAGCCGATCAGCATGATCCATGATGTCACGTTGACAGCCAACGGGAGAGGGATTCTAATCCCATTGCTCGTGAATCTACCAGGACCAGTTAGAGATGACATCGTTCATTCAACATCCAATGGCTTCCAGAGACACTTTTTTTTTTTCCTGGATTGAAGATAATCCCCCTGTCATACACAAAAATCAAAAGCATCATAAAACCATCTCATCAATAATATAAAGAGATTTGTTTGAGAGGAAATTACAATATGTCATAACACCATAAATGCCAGATTGGAACACTGTAATAATATCCAGAGCATCATCTTCAACTGTCCATTTTGATGGGAGTGGGGGAGGGGGGGGGGGGGAGACATTGGCAAGATAAAGTTAAACAACGTGACTCGTACTCCTCAATTCAACCGTCTTACTGCAAAAGTGGAATTTTTGGAGTGATGAATTTTTCTTCCTCTGTTGGTATGATGACTTACATGTATTTTGATTCTGTGGAATTAATCAAAACATAAAATAGCATCATACATATCAAGCAAAATATTCACACACTTTGACTTTTGTGCTAGTTGTTCATGATGTGCAAAATGCACTAAAATTTCAACTTCGACAGTAACTCTATTATAGATTTCCCATGACACAATGCATCTTTAACTGCTACCAGTTAATTTAAACTGAGCATATTATGAAACCACAACTTTGGTATATAATTACCCCAATGCAAATGACAAATGTAGGTTGTTTTTTCTTTCATGTTCTTCTAATTTCATTGTCTCAGTTTCCCCAAACAGACTGACCCCCCCCCCCCATCTTTCTGTCTACCAACTATAGTCATGTCTATACCAGCACCTATTATCTATCTATCTATTGAAATGGGGTGGAGCTTTTGGGGGAATCTCGTTTTGTTTGTATATGGTATAGTAGTCTACTTAATAGCACTATCTATCTATCTATCTATCTATCTATCTATCTATCTATCTATCTATTGAAATGGGATGGAGCTTTTTGAGAAATCTCCTTTTGTTTGTATTGTAATGCTGTTGGAAATCAAATCCTCTTAGTCCAGGCAGTGAGTTATATAATTATAATATAAACAAAGAGAGGGATATATTAGAGAGAGAGAGAGAGATGAGGCTGGGAGAGAGATCGAGGTTTATCTCTTAAATCTTGCCCATGACTGTGTATCCTACTCACACACTCTACTACGATGGGCACAGTCGAGTCATTCTTATATGTCAATGACTAAGAAGGTCTGGTGTATTATGTAACTTGTAATGACAACAAAGGTCAAGATGAGGTGAACACTTCCATCATGAGAGATTATGCCTGTATTACTTTGTCAGTATACTAGTACTGTAGTAGTAACCGAGTAATGATGCAATTAAATATCGAAAATGTGTCCAATGGAATAGATTTGTCACCACTACAGGCAGTGAACAATATAATGTAGCCCCTCAAATAACGTGCTGGATGCATAGCATAGGCTTCTATAGTTGAAGAATTTGCCTTCTCTCGAGGTAGACAAAGAACCTACGCATCATAACGTGTGACAACCATGATGATGAAGTGACATCCTTATGGCTAAGATTACGACCACAAAGGAGGTTAAAAGTCAGAATTGAGCAGCCTTCTATTCGTTTTCAAGGACGTATAATTACTGGATTGAGCTTCTATACTCACGGTAGACTAGTGAAATTTTCGCCGTCTTCCTTGGAGCTTTCGTCGTGTGTGATGCTCAGCTACTGGCTCCACACTAGAATCAGAGAATAGAAAAGGATGCGGAGATTCCCCGCTCGTCATGTTCATCCCATTCATTGCAAGTCAGCTGGGCACTAGTCTAAAATTTCAGCCTCTATAATTATCATTCACATCCAGTAGATCCATTCTCCCGATCCTCTGGGCTCTTATACTATTTAAACCTTCCACCCTGTTATACCAGGGATCCGGACCTGGGACATACATCGTCTTTTAAGGAGAAAAGAAAATCTCATTTATTACTTTGGATCAACAAACAGACCCAACAACTCAACATATATTTAATGGCATATCATTATACATCCGACATTAATTTCTAGTATATGTAGTTCTTCTTAATTTCTTTCCTTTTTTGTGGCTCTGCTGACTTCATGATCTCTCTTCCTCTCTTTCTTAGTTCTCCTCATCTAGTAATTTGTCTTCATTAAGTCGTTCCTCTGTCTATTCTTTGATCGATGTAATCCATCTTTTTTGTATGGTATGTCTTCGTCCATATCAACATCAAAATACATGTATCAACAACAAAATATTATTTTGTATCACCTTTGCCAGGGTCTACCCTTGCATCTATATCCATATCAATCTACTTGATCTACTTGTCCATCTACATAATCATTATTACCGTATACCTAGAAGCTCTATCAACTCATCATTCTACCACTGAGTGTCTTATTTACTTCAATGTATCATCTTTTTTTAAATTCAGTTTATCAAATTTCTTACTTGAATGTTAACATGTTCTACCCACCTTCAATCTGACAATCCGTGGTATATAACTATGATAACGTTCAGCTAACTTTAGTTTGAATAACTTGCTATTTCGGCATAAATTCCTAGACTACCAGTAATCGGTACACCTATGTACCCTGACCACAGTGAAACTGCCTGGCTCACACACCGAACGCGTACCGGGAGGCGGGAGCGGCGGCCGGTTTTACGAGCAAGCTGCCGCGGCGACTCCTCCGGTGATCAGCCAGCGTAGCCAGCCAGCCAGGCACGGAAAACAGTTTACTGCATAGATACCGCGGTGCCGCTTGTGGAGTGAGTGCACGCGAGTGCGTGCATAGTCGCTGTAGTTTTACCATGGACCTAGCTAGGTCCATGGTTTTACACACACTGTCGCATTGACTGTGTTGTATATACACTGCAACATTACACTGAATCCCCGGGATCCCCACCGCGCTTCTACCTGGAGAAAATTGATTGCTTCTCTGAAAGTAACGGGTACTGAAACCAAAGATCCTTCTCACTTCAAACAAGATCGCCTGGAAAATACAGCGCGGCTATATCTTCCAGTTTTGTAGTTGATGGGGTAAGTACTAACACTTTTACAGAGTAATCACCTCCTTTATGGTCTGACCTCGTTGTGGAGAATATCATCCCTTGCCTTGGCTTGGATCTAATTGTCTTACCGAAAGATAGATACAGGTGTATTTTGTCACTTGGGAATAGATCTATCTGAACTCATAAAAAATGATGATTTCATAGGAACGTTCACTGACGCGGAGCGACACCTGGATGGAAACCCAAAATATAATCTAGAATAGGCCCCAATATTGTATATTAGGTGATCGTTGGCCTACTTTTAACGTTACATTTCAGTATGAAAAGCTGCTAGCTGCACAGGGCCACCCAAGCCCGAAGGTAAGGATTTCTTCTTCAACTTGTTTAAGGTGGAGTGTTTCTGTACATACCACATAGCGTCTAGCACCTTTTTGACACATATAAGTACCGGTACTTTAATATACTGGCATGTGCTGTAGATCCAGAGTATTGGGAGAATAATACCGTATGGCTGAGGCGCAAAATTTACCGATACATTATGGAAATGGGTCTACCTGACAACCGCTAACATGTTAAACATGAGAAGGAAGCAGGTAAGAAATTTTGATTTCAAACAAATTTTCCACTAAATTTCAAATTTTTTTCGAACAAAATTTTCACTGAATTTCCAATTTTTTAATTTTACCTTGTAATTTTAATACCTACCTGGGTCCTTAGCTTAAAATCTGTTTTAAGGATGTTGTAGCCTAGACGTGTCGTCTCGCTTGTCTCGTTCGTAACCGATAGAATTCGTAATTTGTTTGATCGATCGTTTATAATATTCTACGAAAGCTGAGGCACGTTACAGCCGCAGAGGGGCAGACACTTTCACGCATGAAACTACATAGAGCAGCTGCGCGACCTGTACATACCCCAAGAAATTGAACGCATAAAATAAGTCCGACATACAAACGGCGACAGCGCACTACTCCGTCATCGTATCATCAGGAGATTCTAGGAGGTGATTTTTCTGCATTTTCATGATATTTATTGAGAAATTCAGGTACGATTGTGGAATAAAATTAAAATTAATTTCTATTATTAGAGCATCACAAATTTTCGTGCGCGATATCTACAGTAGACCCCTCAACCATACTAGTAGTAGATCTAGTTGCCATATCAACAGTTCTAGTTGTTGTTTTGTTTTGTTTTGTTTTTGTGGCTGACGCTGAACAAAATGATAAATGATTGAATTTGAGGTCCAGATGCATCACTCTGTTACATTCCACATTTTTATTGCTAAACAATGTAAATGTTTTAATACTATAGTGCATGTACTTGGCAACCCAGGCATTGGCTGTAGAACTCTACAGTTCTTGTAAATGAACTGTATATAGAGCCTAATAGCAATTGAAACTGACAGTTGCAAACTTCTTTAAGATAAAAGGTTGTGGAATTATTTTTTGAACAAGGAACACCATAAACAGCTTAATAAGTACGGTATGGTAACGGTTTAACGAATAGAGTGGGTAAGACATTTTGAAATCCAGTCGTGGATGAACAGAAATGGTTGTTCTTCCAATAGTTCTTGTGTATTAAAGGGTGTGTACAGTTCTGGTCGAGGTGAAGATTTAGCTTTTAACGTTTTGTGAGATATTCAGAATCCACTCTATGAGATGTCAAAGAGCATGCAGTTCTAAGGGGTATCAAAAGTTTATTCGATGAAAATCGGTTTTGAAATGGCTGAGATATCCAAAAACAAGGTGAAACAAAGAGATACTAATAAAGTTGGGGCATGTCGCCTTTTATTATTATCACTTTTTTTTGATATCTCAGCCATTTGAAAACCAATTTTCATCAAATAAACGTTGAATCCTTCTTAAAATTACATGCTCTTTCATATTTCATAAGAGGCTTTTCATTATCTCACTTATTAATGTTCAAAACATGAATCCCTACCTCAACCAGTACTGTACAGTCCCTTTAAAGTCCTCTATGTAATGGCGCATTTACACCGAGCACGGTACGGGCAGTGGGCTAGGTTTTTGCTGTGGTACTGATGGGTACGCCAAAAGGAACCATGTCTGGTGAACTGTCAAAAAAAAATCAGTAATTCGGTACAAAATTGCCCGAAATGTTATTCTTATTTCAAAATCAAGAGCAACAAAATCAACAGAAGAAGATTATATTTTGTAACAAAGTTATTTGCAGGGAAATGATATTGTAACAGAATCAGACATTAGATTCCTTTTGGCGCACCATAGCAAAAGCCTGGTTCTGTGACCCTTGCTGGACTTGGTGTATTAAGGCTAGTACTAGTTAAGAAAAAAAGAGTGGGCTCTTCTCCATAAACAGCAGAACATTCAGTGGAAATCAGTTAGCAGTAGTGGGTTTCTATCAGCCTTCTATTCTTACTGACAATCACAAGATCCTGCCTGATGGTTGGCGTGACTATTGGTGTGATACAATTATCAATTTATCAGACGTGGAAAAATCAGTCACTCGGATTTGATATGATAGGTGCTGGTAGGGCCTCTCTTATGCTGCAATCCATCAGCAGATTTTGTCTCAGTCTGCAGGTAATTTGTGGAGTACTTCACCGAAAAGGTACTTTCATCAATGACTGAGTACAAAATACTGGTAGTGTGTGGATTTACCAGTTGGGGTTATTGAAACACATTGCGATTAATTTCTTAGATTTTGAGTTTATGGTACTCGACTTCCATGCTCATAAACACACAGACATTTTATACACAAACACTCACACTCTGCACACGAGATTAAATATGTTTCTTCTGCCAAGGAGGTGTTTTTGTCAACGTTTGTTTGTTTGTCTGTGAACGGATTAGACAGAAAGATCTGTCTGTCCGGAGGAGTCTTTTATTTTTTTGACGTTATCACTCTCTTCCGGAGGGGATCCGTGAAGCCAAACGCAGTCTCCACGGAACATATCCCTGATGACCAGATACAGATCAATCTTTCGGTCAATGAATGGATTTGAATGAAACTCGCAGCAAAAATTCATAATGACACAAGGAACAGATGTTAAATTTTGGTAGTGATCCAGGAATTGTGAATTTTAGAAGGTTTTTTTTTTTTGTTTTCTTTTGGCAAATAAGGTCAATGAACTTGGGAGTTCAAGCTGCCTGTATTTGAGGTTTGCATATATGCGCACTGAAGCGTGTGCTCTGCTCGAGGCATCATGCAGCAGGAAGCTGATGAAGTAAACACAAGGCTTCTTTATCATTGGGAAACTGGGCGATTTTCAGCGTGCGTGGATGGGTGGAAATGAGCTGCTTGGCAGAGGTCTTTATGTCTCCAGTTGCTTGCTTGATGGTTAATGTTATCTTGATTGTGTACCAATGTTTCAATCTTTGTGCAGGTTTAGGAATGTGAGGCAAAAGATTCGTGGGTCATGGACGTAGAATGGGTCATGTTTCTTGCCATTGTATTGTTCCTTTTGTTTAAATACCAGACAAAGATTGGCTGGATTTCCATGAATCATGGAGATGCTGATCTGCATATCATAGTGCTGTATACCAGTTTCCATTTCTGTCTCATCATCTATAAGTACATCACGGTACATATATTTTGAAGTTAGGAAGATAGTTTGTGCAGATGTCACCTTAAAAGAATCCCAATTACCCATCCTGTGTTACTTTCCCATCGTTTTTCATGTCTTAACTGATAACTTGATAGTAATATCAATTTAATTGCATTCATTAAGTTTTCTAAGCTCATATCACTACGACTAAGAGAGAGAGGAGAAACATTTCTGTGCTGTTGATATTTTACATTCATTTCTTGTGATTATAAAAGCAATAATGTGATAGTAAATAATACATACATGTACATTCACCAATATTCACCTTCATTCAATCTTGTTATAGAACATCATATCACTGAAGGGGGGGAAAAATTCAAATATAATCTTCACAATATAGTTTCTTCCAGTGGAAGCTGAGTGTTTGTGTAATGAATCATAAATATGTTACTAGCTATCTATAATTATGTTATTTTCTACACATTGACAGGTAATGGAACCTTCTGCCACTGGTAACTTGACAAACCAGAGGTAACATTCACTGAAAACTTGAAGATCTAATCGTCCGCAATGGATATCGGGGGCCGGTTTTCGAGCAACGGGGTGGTGGTGACCTTCCGTTCTGCTTCCCTTGTGACAACTGCCATTATGCTGGTAGGGTTCCTGACGAGTGTGGTCTGTGCAGTCGTCTTTAATTTCAAGTCGACCACATCAACACACTGTGGGGTGAGTTAAATGCTTCAAGTATCAACATAGATCTGTAGATTCACTGATTCTTGGTAGGCTATCCATCTGAAGGCACACCTTCAATGTGACTGGAAAAAGAGAGAGAGAGAGAGAGAGAGAGAGAGAGAGAGAGCATACGTTCAGAGCAGAAATTTAATCTTTGAGTCCTAACTGAAGTCATAACTTGGTAAGAGTCCTACTTTTGTGTATGTGAATAAAATCATGTTTTGGACATTCTGAAAAAAAAAAATCAATCTTGATAAAAGTAAAAGTAGCTATGTTCATGGCACATACCCAATATGTCTTTTAAGTATTTCAAAAGAATGGACTTGTACCTTGTATCTATTTTTGCACTTCTACAATAATCTGTTCTGCTAATTGAAGCATTTCGTACAGCATCAAATTTTTCGGGTGGACTGCTTGAATTATACACTGTGGGATGAGGAAATTTTAAGTCATTGTCATTTTGCCTTTCATAGTGTTGCCATGGATAATTATTACATATATTGTGTGTGTTTTTGTGTGTGTATGTGTGTGTATTTATCAGCAGTGAAACTCCCTCTGTGCACCCTGTTACTGGAAAAAGACGCATCTTGTATATTATTTATCTATTCATGATTGCCAATATAAAAATTGTATGATATTGCATTTCAGGCTAAGTATGATACCATTAATATCCAACTCCAACTACAGGATTATGGATGGCATGTAGAGACTTGCACTTTAGGCCATTATATGTGTTTATGTACTGAAAGACAGATATCAATGGAAAAAAAAAATCATCATTATTACTTGTTTTATCCCAACTTGTTATGTAGGTGGACAACTACCTGCCTTCAATCAGTGCAGCCATTGCAAAGCCCCCGTCATCATACATCTGGCGCCTCTCAATCACCTTGTGTGCTTCCCAGCGCCTCTTCACCATTGTTTGTCACTATGCCATGTACACCTCCATACCACTGAACCGGTGCCAGTACCAGTGGCTGATCAACCTCAGCACCGCCTTTGAGCTCATTGAAAACTTGTCTCTCATCGGACTGACTTGTGTCTCATCGGTCGAAAATCATCGTAAGTTGATGTGGGGAATGAGGGTTTGAGAATGCCCTTCAGGCACAACTATGTTTTGACTGTATAGCTGCGCAACCCCTTTCCTTTCCTCCACCCCAAAGAAAGTCATGAAAAAAAACCATTAGGGTGTTCAGACACAAAAAATTTATACCAAAATGCCATAGCCATACAAAAATGATATGGCTATATGATGGCTTTATATGTCTGAATGCTGACTAATGAAACATTGTATAATAAAACAAATATCAGAGCATTGTTTGAAACTATAAGTCGATGACAAATCGCCTTTCCATGTGTCTGAATGTATGCCGACCATAGAGTAGTACCCCGTATCAATGGGTAGGGTTTAACTTGAGCTTGCACGAAAGGTGACCTGACTTGCTCATCAAAAGTCAAAATTGTGCATGCTCCATGGGTGATTATGATGATAATGATGATGATGTAACCACGGTGACAATCATGTCTTTTGCAGATATCCATGAGATCTGCTTTGTGGTGTTCCAGGCCAGTTCCATGCTCTTCATGCTAGTGATGTGTATGGTTCATAACCTTGCCCTCAATCAAGGCACCGCCCCGACTAGAACGGTAAGATCTCACTGTACAGAGATAATAGTTCACATTCTCGATGTGTTATATCATTGTATTCATCAAAGAAAACCCTGTTGTGAAATTCAGTATCCTCTTGTAAAGGTGCCATTATTTCAGGCGCTCTCTCTTTATATGATAGTAAGTGTATACATCCAATTCATCTGCACTTTTTGTAAACACTTTTCATGTATGGAGTAACATGCATTCTTATCTGCACTTTCAATTTTGATCCTGTTTTCTCTTACAGTTTTACTATGATATCAATGAGTAGAAAGTGGTAAAGCAAGATTTTGAATGTTTTAAAGTGTATCTGTACACAGAAATTTATTTTTCTGACATTGTAGGTTATTGTACTGGTAATATCCCTATGAAATATAAGAGCGCAACATTACTCACATAAAGAGATATAGCAATATATTAAGAGACATAGAGCAATCTCTAAAATGCCAAAAATTACATGGGCCATGATCTAAGAGTAGTCTTCTGGCCTTATCGACTGCATTTGATTGCGTAGTTTGATGATTTTCTGTACGATCAGTGTACTACGATACTCTCAAAACATGCAAATGCACGCAAATGTCCACGTACGCAGCTAGGTTGGTGCTACCGCGCTGCGCCGGGCCACTGACCAGGCAGCCGCGGCAGCCTCTACTCATGCGGATGCATATGGCTTGATGAGGCGATACCGATAGACAGTATTCAATATAGCTATGTGCAGACGGAGGCGAACAAAGGAAATGTGCACACACCGATGGTCTACGCATGGCTACTATTTTCAGATCTGGCTACTATTGCAGCACGCACTAGTGTGTGCTCATTTATTAAAATTGATATTTCACAGTTTGGGACATTTTTTGTGATGGGATAGAATTTTTTTGCAACTGATTGACAATCGGTGATCAGGAGGTCGTAGTTTTGAATCCTGCTCGAGTATGTACGCCCATGATTTTTTATCATGGCTACTACTAAAAAACACTGATCAATTCAGTGCTTAGCTGTATTTACGTCGATGTAGGGCAATTTGTAAATCAGTTGCAATGAAAACATCTCGACGTAAGAAATTCATGAATTTGAAAAAGGGATAGAATTTTCTCTAGAGTTCTTAGGACATGCTCTCACACCTCTCAAATTTAAATTTTAGGGGAGAGATTCCCTTTAAGCTTGATTTATTTCTGTTGTTGTTTTTTTTTTGTTTTTTTGTTTTAATGTTCTGTGAACTCTGGAACAAATAATCTTATGCTCTTTCCTGTCTTTTTCAATTCTTTGCTGGCACCTGTATTGTCCATGGGAAGGAATACCGATCGTTTATGAGGCAGGTGTCATTTTTTGTCATCAATGTTGTCGCCTTCACCACAGCCTTGTACTTCTACTATCGACATAATCAGTACTGTGAGCCTGGAGGTAAGACTAATCACCTGATTAAAATAACAACAACAGCAATGTTTGTTTGCATACACTATTTGGAATTGATCGTACTTAAAGGTATTAGCCCACATTTGTAAACCTGCAGCAATTGGTCTCATAGTTAGCATGGAGTTTGGGTATGATTGCAGTAACACCTGTGCAAAATTTCGTTCCAATTAGTCCATTACTTTCATAAAAATAAATGAAAATGCACCGTAATCCGTATGCATGCGTATAACGCTCGCTAGCTCCGGTCCATGTACGTGTTACATGTACAATGTACGTAGCTATAGCCCGCGCTCGTAATTCGATTTTGGGTCGGGTTGACCCGGTTTGAAAATTGATTTTAAAACGATGATTTTCTCTCTTTTATCGAATGGTATAGACAAAGAGCGACAGGTGAGGTATGTTACTGTTATAACTTGTACTTGAAGTCATATTGGACCTGTTTTATGCAGTTTTGATTTTCATGGGTTTGCAAATGTGGGCTATTACCTTTAATTCTAACGTCTTAATAGGCTATGGTGACAATTTCATTATTATAATCCTATTTTTTTGTTTCCATCCATGTTACTGGCACATCTCCCAAGAAGGGGACTTACTGTTTCATTCTTATCATCTTTTCATGTATATGAGTCAAGTAAGCTGAGCTTTGTAGAATTTTATTCTGTTTTGCTGCAGCATGTTGATGTCATATTGCCAGGAAGAAATATTGAGTGTTCTTTTCATTAATATCTTTGACACTAAATAATAGGATGGAATGTACCTCAACACATTCATGTCTTTGCCCTGATTTGCAGATATGGAACTGTTCAAAGCATGGACAGGATTTGATACTGCATTACTGTAAAAGTGGAAATTTGGACAGGGTTGAAATTTCTGTGAATTTTGTGCAACCTGAAAGTAGCATGAAAAACCAGCATACAAATATGTTTTGCTTGCTAAAGTGATATCATTTTATCTTTGAGTTCAAGGAAAGCATGTTGTGGTAGTATTATAAGCCAGTTCGGGGTTCCACTTTGAGCATGAGCAGAAAAAGGTCATCTGTACCCGCAGAGCATGTTGGTTTTTTATTCACCGAGATAAGCATCTGTGATGTAGTGATTATTCAAGTGATCATTATGAGTGGTGCTTGCCAGCACATCCACCTGACAGCAAAAGTGGTATTTGACAATATCAATAGAAAAAGATAGTTGATGCATTCAATGCAAAATAATGAAATGGATGCTTTCCAAAGTGCTAATTGATGGATCATTCTGGTCACCTGGTCTACGCAAGTTCATTCTTTGTTTGAACATGACTGATGAATTCCATAAATTGTTGTGTGGGGTAAGCTAAAATACCTTCTCTCGCTTGAAAACTTGTGGAGTGCCTAATCAACTGAGAAAGAAGAAAGGTCATTTGTACCGATGTGCCCATGAGCTAACCCCGAACTGGCTTATTGTAGTGTTGTATTTTGTTTTCTACATGTTTGCTAGATCTGTAGCATAAGTGAATTTGCCGTCATAAAGTGGACCAGTTACCTTTTACTGTTGTATACTGCTGCCAAAGTCCTTAACTGCCATGCCAACAGTGAGCTGTTTGAAGAGCTCATGTAGTCGTGAATGTCTGCAAAATTAAGATTAAGCAAAATTTATCTTCCCCCACCAGGCACACACACACAAAAATATTAACACAAAATTTCTGCATTTCAAAAATGATTATTGAGTCTTTCTAATCTGAATGACACACATACCATCTCATGAAAGGTCCAAGAATGTCTAGAACACAAGAACCATCTCTGAGGAATATGCAGACACATGGTGAAAAAATAAAAAATTGGCTCTGCTTTGATTTATTATAAGGTCAATAGTGATGACTTTAACCTTGTCTGTGGCGTGTTATGCTTTGTGCTCTTCCTTTTTTCAGTGTACACCATCTTTGCTTTCCTGGAGTATGTGGTCGTCCTTAGCAACATCGGCTTCCACTTCATGGTGACCAGCAACTTTGGTGACAGAGTCATCAAATTTGGCGTCTGGGAAAAAGTGCAATTTTGACCTGGTAAGATTTGTGCAAATGCTTTTATTTCCTGTTGTTATTATAATTATTATTTATTCAGCATTTTTGTCAAATGATTATTTATCGATATTCATAATTATTTGTTGCAATTTGAAAATGTGGACAGAGCTTGATCATTTTCCTATGAGAGTTAAAGACAGTGGCTTCATGAAGTGGAAGATCAATAGCAAAGCAGAATACAAGAGTAATATTTGGAATAAGATAAATAAAAGAAGAAAAAAAGAATAGAATGCCATCTTTGTCATATAAAAACTAGGTGTTGAAAAGTGAAGGAGCTTTGAAAACTAGAAATAGAAATGAAATGCAGAAAAGTTTCTGTGGAATAATACAGGCGCGGTGGAGCACCCCAATTTGCATCTCATTATCGCCCCGTTCTATTTGAATTTCCAACGGGCATCCACGGCTGCCCGAAACTGTGTGCATAAAAAGGTCAAATCTTTACCTTCTCCTTGTGCCGCTATGCGTGCCGCTAGTAAACTCAAACTTCCCACACTATCTAAGTTTTTAAAAACCTTCCTTTTGATGAAAAAATTATAAAATTTGCTGCACTAGAACTTGAGATATTAAAGCGTTTTGAAAATCACCTCTCGCAAAACATGCTCTCTGTTTTTTTACGACTGGACTATGGCCGGGCTCCAATGTGTGCGAAATTGTCAACATAAGTTCATCAGGCCTCAATCCATAGATGGTGAAAGTTTTCGCTTGGTTCCACCTGTACTTATTGAGAAATCAACTTGTTTCTACAGGGTTTGGAATAGAAAATTGTAGTCAGCGAAACAATTGAACATGACGTCATTTCTTTTCCCGTAATATTGGGCATGCATGGTACGTGAGATTCTGGATTTCGTGCTCATTGTTGGTTTGCATGTGACGCAGTCAATTTGCTGAGTGTCGCACGGCGGTGACTGCTGAGCTGCTGCCACGCACGCTGCATGCAGCAATGCGTTGTGTGTGCTGTGACATGCAACGCTACAGCAGGGAGGTGAGACTCACCGCCCTGGCTACAGCGACGCGATTATATATACATGGGACCAACCTGCACGCTTTGCGTTCGTGTCATTTTTGACATCACCTTCTGTTTTTTTTTTTCCGACACAACCATGGCCGGGAATATTACGGTATGAAATTTAAAATGCAAGCAGATAAATAAATTTTGGTGTACTTTGTTCGAATGGCGCTTTGGTTCCGTAATCCCACGTCGTGAATTTTAGGATGATTTTCGAGGCATATTTTTGGTAATTTTGCTCGCCAGGTTTTCGCTAAAATTTCACATTTTATCATTGTCAAATCCTTTAATATGTTATATGTGCATATTCGGACATGTTTTCAAATTCAGACTAACTCAATTTTAATCCGAAAATAGGTTTCCTTAAATTGTTATTTGCTTGAGAAGTTGTTTACTTTTTCTCAACTACGCGAGTACATGTTGTTTACTTTATGCAAATGAGGCTCGGCTGCCGATGGATTTCTGCGAGATAATTGGGGTGCTCCACCGCGCCTGAATAGACATTTGTTGTTATTGCTTATGGGTGGGGATTAAAACACACTGTAATGTTGTAAGTGTTTCACCTGTGAAATCCTAGTAGGATGCAACATCAGTGTACAATGGTGATAATTTAATGGTACACATTTTGTAGCACACGAATACAATGTTTCGAAACTTTTTTTTTTTTTGCATTATTGCTGCCATCATCGAATACAAGGGAAGGGTCACGCTCACACACATTTTTTCAACTGTAAATTAAATGCAGAGTTTGAGATGTTTTTACTCAAGATACTTTCAACTTTCAAACAGAAAAATTCACCTGCTCTATCTCCCCTTTCATCTGTGATCTTTATGTTATTGTTACATACTGCAGGTAAGACTTGCCCGTCTATCATCTCATTCCTCAAGATCCTTCCAGAGTCCGTTCTCTGGTCACCGCCATGATTGCCTTCAGCACAAAACAGCCTCGACACTTCATCATTGCAAAAGCCAGGGCAGCTGATTATGACAGATCAAGTTTGTTTGCTGGTACCAAGTGATATTTTATCAACTGTTTCTATGTTTCCTCCTCTTCCCCCCCCCCCCAAAAAAAAAAGAAAAAAAGAGACACCTTTCTAAAGGAATAGAAATATGAAAGCTGTAAGGGAGAATATTTTATGCCACTCTCTTCTCCAGAAGCTGCATTCAGTCTCTTTTTATGTGATGCAATATACTCATGTGTGACGTGATACAGAAGATGTGGTTTGGTGCATGCATGCATGCAGCAATATAAGTTTACACTAGATGTCCCTAGACTGTTGTGGTATTCTCATGGTCAGACATCCAGGTATTTAGCAGCAGCTGGAGTGATAGCAAACTTGATCAGTGTATGATTGGTGTATTTTTATACTTGTGTACTTCAATTCGGTTCAATTTATGTAAAACCAAAAGCCAAACATCTTGGGATTACATTATAGATGAAATTATCTACTTTTCTTCCATAATTGACTTGCTGTCAGCTCTCGGCCATGGTCCATTGAAACATTTGTGATAGCCACAGGAAATATCATTGATAAGTTCATGAGAATTATGGTTTAGGTTAATCATATATGCCTGGTGAATTTGAATGACAGGTACTTTAGGTGTCAGAGGTCGTAGAAGGAATAGAATATGTGTGCAAAAGAAAATTTACTTTCAATTAAAGTCTGATCCAGTGTTTATGATTGTAGTGTCCTATATGGGCCGCATTGGTGGTTTTCCCCGCCGAGCATACTAACAACTTGCAAAGCGGTTGTTTTGCAATGATCGAAATATCTCTGGGAACACATAGCTAGCAGAGATGGGACTACACTATGATGCTGATGTACAGCATTTTGAATGCTCTATCTTGACAATAAAAGGGACAGGCTCTGTTATTTTCCTGCTGCATCATTTTTTTGTTTAATGATAATGAACATGATATTCTTTTTAAGATGAGCTCACAGAGCAATAACAATAATGTCACCATAAAACTGCCATGCTGCCATAAAACCGTGAGGTAGAATCATCGACATTTGAGTTGTGAATCCATTAAATTGGCCTTGTTGTTTCTCATTCTTTGTACTGGTCTGTCTGTGACAGAATTCTCAGATTTCTTGAACATTTTGGATACCGTCAATTAATTATCATGATGGTAATGATGATATTTTTTATGTGCAGTCCTTTTGCTACACTTTGCTTCAAAGCACTTCATGGCATATTATTGCCCTGCACACTATAAACAATCTTGCCCCTGCAGAATGTAGAATTGCACAGAATTTGCTCAATCAAATCGAACACATTTAGTCTTGTTGTCTATTACTCTTTCTCTCTCTCTCTACTTTTTCAAATTATGTCGCAAACAACAATTTGATTTGGGGGTAAAATTATGTGCTAGAACCCTTCTGCCAGGCAGGCTATGGAATATAGCTCAAATCATGTTTTCCATGAGCCAATTTCTGTAGAGTATTGTAACAGGAAACAGATATCCTGCCCTTCCCATTCATTTCAGTACTTGATACATGTCACTTTTTAAAGAAGATATGTTCATCCTTTCATCATTTAGTTCTGTGAAGTTCAGAAGAATTGGGGATAGCTAAATCAAAGATTGGGAAGAAGTTTTATAACTTTAAAATGTTTATGTGTGCAGAGGGCTGCACAATATTTTTAACAGCAGCTGATATTTCATTGCATCAATTTCAGTTCAGTATCGACGAATGCCTTTCCTAAATTACAGCTTATCATTCTCTCTCTGTCAAGCCAAGTTGGGAGGTATGATGTCAGAAATTGTGTTCACCCTCGTTTGTATTTTTCTCTTGCCTCAATTCACTTGCCCAGCTCTGCTGCAGGAAGCAATAAGCCTCTGGCCCTGAAAATGTGACATAGAATAGCCTGATAGAAAGTGGTAGATGAATACTAGTACCCTTGTAATTTTCACATTCTTATGGTTACGAAGAGATGAGAGTGAGCACCAGAATGGTGAATTTTAGTCCACACTGCGTCATGAATTTTGTGTTCAGATTCTTGCCCAGTCTACAATTATTTGGTTGCTACATTGTAGAGTGCTTTAAAAGTTAAATCTTTCCTAGGATTTCCTGATTGAACAAGTCGGTAAAAAAACATAGTTACTCTAATCGAAGTGACTTGCCCCCACCCCCCCCCCCCCCCTCAAAGAAAGAAAAGAGAAAAAGAAGCCTGATTTAATAACATAAAACTCTACTTCCTGCAATTATCATAAGCTGCCCCTGCAGTGTTGATACATTTATCACTCCCCATCGCTTTGTTTGGTCAATCCATGGGGTTTTTTTTTCTTTGTGTTTAAAGCAGGTTTGTATGAAACAGATTGTGTCAAGCAGGGCATGTGTTTCAGTGTTTTACCAGCCCAACATCAGAACTTGAGTGTCCTTTGCAGGCAGACTTATTTAACATTATGGCGAACAGTGACCAGCAGTTAACATGAGGTTCATGATATACTACAAATGTATATTTTCGTAGTCTCAGTGCAGTTGCATAATGACTGTTTGGGTTTTAGTTTTTGTTTTGTTTTTGTTTTTGTTAATATCATTGAAAGATCTTCATAATGCAGATATACATACCTGTATCTATCCCAATAACCATTGTTTGTGCCATGAATACTTTGAGTAGAGCTCAACGGTCATGTTCTCTCGCACAACCAATTTGAAGAAATGTTTGTGTCATATCAGAGGTGACGATGGACAAGTTCTCAAAACTTGTGTTGATTTTCACGACACGAGCCTGTATGGGCCCCAACACTAGATGGCGTCCTTTAGCTCTTACAGCCTTGGAGGATCACACTCTTACCTCTCATAGGAGGGGCACTAATGGCAAGGTATTATGGGAAGGACAGCAGCACTGGCACCAGCAGGTCAAGGGTCAAATCTGCTACATGTAGGTAGATTGTTGTGGTACAAAATGCTGTTGGCTTATTCATCTCCTATGTAGAAGTCTTATTCTTGTAATTGTTGATTATTTCATTCTGAATGGAAAGCGATTTTTGTCCCTAAAACAAGAGATATATAATTATTTTCAGAGACATTGCCTTAGTTATTTTGATATACAGTGTATTTTCAAAAATTCATTTGTACATATATTGTATACACCAATTTTTTTTTTTTTGTTTTTTGTTTTTTGTTTTTTTTGTGTGTGTAAATCGGGACTTCATGATAATTTTGCGATTAGTTAAATTCGCAATCATGGAGTACAATACTGGTCAGAAATATGCGCATGTACATGTCATACTCATGTCTTGATCAGAGTTAATATTTTGGCATGTTTTTGAATTTTTGAATAGCACCGACTCGTTAAACTGGCAAAAATGAAAACCTTGCAATATATATGTAGCATGAACAATACTTGATAAGCCAGTATAAATGAGAAAGAAATATATGTATTGAAGTTGATAGGTACCTCAGGGTATTTTGGAATATTCACAGAACCTGGTTATGTGACATAGAAGGTTGTGATTTTGTGATTGATAGGTCTGTTACAATTTATTATGATCCATTGTAAACAGGTATTGAGAAGGAAAAAAATCAGAAATATATATTTTGGAACTCTAACTTGCATTTGATGGTGAATTGACATAACTAACAGCTTTATGTGTAACAATTATAAATGATGCAGTAATAATTCAAAATTTGAAATTTGAAATAGTTCAAAATATCAAAAAATGAACAAAATATACATATATGTTACTATGTGTGTGCAACATGATATTAATTTTGCCCAGTGTTGATTTGTTTTTTTAGTTCGTGATACTTGTGGCTGTGTCCATTTATCAAAAAGAAAAAAAAAAGTGTAGTGGTCAGAGCAAACTGTACATAATTATGCATTATCATAGAGCTTTCACATGGTTGTTGGTGCATTTAACAATTAAGCTTCTTGTACTATGCCATTTATCAAATGATTCCATCCATTTCAATTATATATAATTTTATTCCATGCAGTACTGTCATTGCATTAATTTTTGTTGGACATTTTACTTTTTGTGTAATACTGAGAGAGAATGAGATATTACTATTCATTTATGATAGTCATTTGCTGTAAATTGAAATGCACAATGCCGACATTCAAAGTGTTGTTCTCAAAAGATTTTAA
This sequence comes from Diadema setosum, assembly GCA_033980235.1. Lineage (NCBI taxonomy): Eukaryota > Metazoa > Echinodermata > Echinoidea > Diadematoida > Diadematidae > Diadema > Diadema setosum. The sequence continues at coordinate 3,696,459 of CM067068.1, forward strand.
AGCCAAAACATAGTTCTCAGAAGGGCTCAAAATTCATCTCCACTGTTTGGAATTTGCTTCCAACATATCAAAAGGGTTTACAAAGAAACTTACCTAGCTGATTTGCCAAGATGATGAGCTATCTGTTTGTTTGTTTTTTAGTATTTTGAGATCAAAAGTGTACTCATAAGCTGTTATTTTCACGAAGGTTTAATTTTTGCGAATTTTGCGAATCAAAGTTGGACCGCGAATTTAAGCAACACGCGAAAATGTCACCATGCCCTAAGGTAGTAATGCACTTTTGAAGGCCTCTGTGTCAATTCACGAAAACTGAACATCTCGCGAGAATGTCCGTGACCTCATTCACGAAAATATCTGTATGCGAATATAACAGCGTATACAGTATAATAATTTTGATGTTAGTACACTACATTTATTCCAGAAGAACCCCCTCCATTTAGCATTGTAGGCAGGTACAACATTATGTGACAATGCCCTACCTCAGTCATTTTCCAACATGCTCCATGCGATTCTTCTAGTGCGGAAGATCAGTGAGTTGTTGCCTGGTTTGCCAATTATTGATACTCGATTGTAAAAAAAAAAACAAATTATGCAGCATCCGTGATCAGGTAAGCTCTCAGACTGTCGTACTTCTGGCAAACATCTTTTGGCTACTACATAATTGCATTTTCGTCATTACCCAAATGAAATTGTGTTATTCTAGCATTATTTCACACATTTGTAATGCACATGTGTACACTTTAGAACAAAAATCGACAGCTCTGTGGGCATATGAGAACTATGTTGTGGCTTTAACTCTATATGTTAACATATAATGTATTCATTGCCATATGCTGGGTGCTTACATCATACCATTGAAATTTTGCAGTACTAGCCATTTTATTATTATTTTTCCCATTTGTAAAAGGAGATTCGAGCAGTGCTAACTTTGTATTGACCGATTCTGTGACGCGCTATGTGTATTTTTGGCATGGGCAGCGCCATTACTGCGGTGTATCATCCGACCCCCCCTCCTCTCTCCCCACCCCTCTTACGCGCGCAGAATGAAAAACTGATGCATGGTTGTTTTAGCCAATGGGCATCTCGTACTGAGTGCGCGAATGCTTGCTTAGTGCGCGAACTTTTGTTACAAGTGCGCAATAAACATGTTGCTTGTGGGGTGGGGGAGAGCAGGGGGGGTCGGCTGAGACACCGCAATTTGAGCTCATGGCTGCGCCCAGTGCCATAAAATGTCTGCTGCCCTCAATGAACCCGAATCGGTCAATAGGTAGGAGAAAAATGAAATGTTGAATTTAAACACCACAGAGCATTAAAAACTGCAGTAATTTAGATTGGAGCTGCTGGTAATGTTTTAGCCTAAGTCTGATTAATAACCTTATGATATAAATGTGCTGTATATTTTTGGTAGAGCATTATGTATTATGCTTCTGTGTCATTAAAAAAAAAAAAAGTAAGGAAAAAATGCAAACCAACCTATACAATAATTAAATACCAAAATTATGAAAGAGAAAATCATTTAACAAAATGTTGTGATACGCTCTTTCGTTTCACTCTCATATTGTAAGTACACATTGTATATTTGTTTTAATGTTTTGCAGTGCAGAATGACTTTGAAGTAAGGTATGAAGTACAAATTATTAGATAGGGAAAACATGTAAGGTGTATTGAATTGTTTGCTTTAATCATGTGAGTGCATTAGACTTGTGTGAAGGAAGTTTGCCATTAAGAGTTTATTTGCTGTGCATCTTGTCAGAGTTTGTTTGCATGCTGTGTCTTGAAAGCAATATTAATGGAAAGGTTGCCATTTGTGGCCTCATTACCTTTGCGATGAACATCTTTACTCATGTGCTAAAATTATTTTGCACCACTGTATGCCATTCCATATCATGCATTCCTGCAAACTGTTATCTTACAGGATCAGTCTCATTTTTACTTGAAAGAAGCTCTATCAACTTTGTTATCCTCATATGTACCCTTGTTCACTTATGTCGATGGTGGATATATACAGCTGTATCAAAGATTGATAAGAATGTCTGATTTTGAAATTTGTACTTGTATTCATTAATAATAGCTTTGCATGAAAATACAGGACATATGTAGATCCTACATGAACCTATTCAAAAGTTTGACCACTGACGTTAGGCGTTAGTAGGAAAAAGTCAGTAGGACACCTCTGTGCAATAAATGTCTGGATCAAAACCATCATAGCATTTCAAAGTGTTGCAGGTGAAATGAGTCAGCAGTTACCTGTACAATATGCATAAAATTACTTTTAACCATCGCAATATGTACAGTCTTGTTGTTGAAATCTGTAAAGTGTTTCACAACATTTAGGATACATTTTGAAAGTACCATTTCACACAAGAGGTACATATATATTACATATCAATATGCAAATTTGTCATGCTCTAACTAATACAGAAATTGTTGATAAATCTTTGTATGAAATTGCTATTGGGAAATTTTATATTTATATACTTGGATTGATATATAGGGTTAGAAAGATGCAAAAGTGATTTCCAAATATTTTCTTATATTTGTAATCAGATTATATCGTGGAGAAAATTAATGCATTAAAGTTTGAAATCTACAAAGTGTGTGTCATTTGTGGTAATTTGACTCCAGTAATCCAAGTTTGAATGTTTGTGGTTGGCAAACACTTGACATGTGGAAGTCACCATCACTGGGGAGTACGTTGTTCTGAATATTAATGAAGTAATGTGAGAGGCCACTGAAAAATTCAGCAGAGTGTGATGAATATTGCAATAATAATGATTTTTTTTCCCCACTTATCACCTTGTATGGCATCTGCCTTGAAAACCAAAAATGAATTGATTTAATATTAAATACAATATTATTGCTCCTCGAGGTGACATGACAAAGACAGTACTATCATCATCATCATCATCATCATCATTTTTTTAAAGGTGCCTCCAGGATGCCATGACTGTTATTTACCTTACACATCTACCAACATCCAGGTGGACTTGACTTTGGTAGAACATTTCAGATAACCCCTCAAAACAATGTGCTTCTTTTAAGTTTCCATGCTTGCATATGCAAAGCTCCTTATGGGGTATCTCCCTCAGTGGCCCTGTATATCACAGTGTACATAATAGACAGTTTCTTCAATGGTTTACAATTTATGAATGTTTCTTTTTCTACAACCTGTACCTAGTAGCGAAGCATTGTATTCTGCTTCCACCCATTAAGTTCCAAAGGAATTCACATAGTTGTTGCAGGCGTGGCGATACGGTGCAATTAACTCGCCAAAAGCATATGACCACAAAGCCTCATTTGCATAAAGTAAACAGCTTGTGTACGCAAAACTGCTAGGGAAGTGTTGCAGGACAGTCGCAATATCTCGCCTCAGAAGCCATTGAATTATTAAATCTATACAGCAAATTGAAGGAGAAACTATTCTCTAACTCGCAATGTTAGTTATTTTGGGTTTTATCGAGGATAAACCTGTGAAAATAACATCAAAACTTACCTTCCAAAACAGAAAATTTGGTCTCTAAACAAGTGTGATTTCCTCACATTTTCCTTCATTGCCCCAAAATGAAACTTCGGTATACGAATTATGGTAGTATATCCATACTGTGTTCCAAATATATTTTCTGTATCATTTGGCGCACGATTATGTCGGGAGAAATCGAGATCACTGTCACTTGTGACCTACGTAAAATCCATAGCAAAAGCAGTACGCAGTCCAATGTATCAGTTTTAGTGCTGCATGAAGCAGTTGAAGTACATTGCAGGGTTCATCTCTCACCCACTCACCACCCTGTGGACCAAAAACCTAACACTGTCGCTGTGCGCCGAACCTGGCACCGCTGACTGGCTAAGCGTGCGCTGACCAGTAGAGAACACATGCTCAGGAGGATGATCTTGTTGTGCATGTTCAGTATTTTCTCTTGACTTAAATTTGGTTGTCTTTTTGCTCTGATTTTCACCTACCTTCTAATTGTGCAAACACGAAACTTCGCAGTGAGTCTGGTGTATACAGACTAGCAATATGTTAACCAAATGCATATTCATGCAGACGCTGACTTGTGTCAGGAAATAATCGTAACCCTTTCCACGGTCGACTCAAACAGAAAAATACACACATCTCGAAAATGCATTTTCACCACAAAATCATATGAAGGACGATATATCCATATTAGATATGTGTGTGAAGTTTCAAGGGATTTGGCACCATTACGAGGAGGTGAACTTTCAAGTTTTTTTTTTGTCCCTCGCTCCACACAGTGCTGCTATGACCGTTACAAATTCAAAAGCTTTGGCCTCTTATCGTGGAGTTAATTGCACTGTATTGCCAGGCCCGTTTGTTACATAGGTAGCTTAGGGCAAGCCTCCGGCAAGCTTTGTAGTTGTTAAGGGCAACTTTTGTAAAGAAAGTATGCATAAAATTTGAATACATATCATGAAAGACTGGTTGAGTGATATAAAGTGAGAGAGAGGAGGAAAGAACAAACAAACACACACACACACACACACACACACACACACACACACACACACACAAACATTATCATGCATATTCACACACACACACAACTATGCACTGGTCATACTCATTTTTTATTCAACGTCTAACTAAAAGAAGCAGAGTTTAAATATCAAATACATAAAAGTAACACACCTTTGCAAAAACATGTAATTGTACACTTTCATTTATTACAAATGCTAGACAAAATCATTTAATACAGACGTGGCAAACGTGGCAACAGTGTTGACGTGTGCTTCTTTTTCTGTCATCCAGGCAGATTTGCTGAGAATTTCCAACCTGATTTATCCAACTGCTCTACTTCTGTTGACACTTGTATAATTTCTCAGTTAACAATATGTATCTAAACTCATTTTCATCCCAACATCCCGAATGGAACACATTTTGTGTCAAAACCTGTCTCTATTTGGTCATTGGTGGCAGCAAACTCAAGTTCTGCATCCTTCACAAGCCTGCAGGGGCCATGATGTATACTTGTATAAGCTTTATTTTCGCGAATCACTGCTTGACTGTGAATTTTTAACAACACGCAAAAATATCGCCACACACTAGCCTAATAGTGCACTTACGATGAGCCTTGGTGAAAATTGCAAAAAACAACATCTCGCGAAAATATCTGTACACGAATATAACAGCTTGTACAGTACAGTGCACTCCCGTTATAATGAACACGATTATATCAAAATTCTGGTTACAATGAAGTGACAGTTCAGGCCGCAACAATTTCCGCTGTATGTCTTTTGCTGTTTTTTTTGTTCAGTTGTAACGAAATTTCGATATAATAAAAGAAAACTGCCGGTCCCGAGGATTTTGTTATAACAGAAGTCCACTGTACTGTAAAACAATATTTTCGCGGTATGAAATTTTCGCGAATTGGGAGCTGATGGCCTTTTTCGCAGCATGAAATTTTTGCGAGTTGCCTCTAACATTCAATGCATATGGTGTAGACAAGAACTTTCATGTGCATGTTAATTTTGCAAATCTTGGCTCTCGCGAAATTCGTGAAATTAAAATGCATGTGAAAATTCCTCGTTTCACAGTATGTCTTAAGTGAAGCAGGTCATGTGATTTCATCTAGTGAAATTTGCTGATGAGGAGATTATCACTCCCATCTGGAAAGTGACCTTGCCTGATCTTCATATCTTTGTCTATCATCCAGTAATTCAGATTTTCATCTTTTATCCAGATATCACCAAGAGCCAAATTCATCACTGCAAAACATAACGTTTACCAAGGACAAAATTTTTATGGAAAATTTTAGGATTTTTTCATCCTTCACCATACACAGTAGTTTATTTTGAGATTTCCATATGCCAAATATGGTTGAAAATTATCGGAACTGTGAAGGCCGTATCTCACCAACAGTGACGTCTCCAACTTATCAGTCGCAGCAGTTGCGGAGACGTCTCCAACATAGAAATGGCAGGTGTCAAAAAGTTTCAAATATGATGGAGCCGTTGCAGGATCACCTGACTTGATCTAGGCAGGATGTCAGCACGCAGATAGGTCACATGGTTTCTAAAGTAGGTCAAACAGCTTCAAATAGAGTCACCTCTCCAGCAGGTCTTGGCGACGTCTCTGAGACATCGAGCAGATATCGCGCAGACATCTGAGCAGTCGTGGATAAAATTAGTCTCCGCGATGTCTCCGCAACTTATGGAGACATCTTGGAGACATCGCGGAGACTGGAAAAAGTCTCAAAAAAATCGAACATGTTTAAATTTATTGCAACTCCTCGTAGACTTTGTAATTTTCAGGAGACGTCTCGGAGACGTCGCGGAAACGTCTCTGCAACTAGCAAAATCTGGAGTCACAAACTAGTCTCAAACTAGTTTCAAGCCCGGTGAGACACCCCCTCAAGATAAGACAGTTCAAATAATTACTAAGCTATGGTTATTAGGTACATAAGAATCACTGTAAAAAAAAAAAAGAAAGAAAATATTTTTTGGTCATTTTTGTATATCCACATGATCAGCCTCTCTCATAATTTTGCCTTTATCATCACAAACATTATATGAACCTGTATTTTGTGTTGTTTGGTATGTTCTCCAAAATAGCTTTGTCCTTTGGAAATGATAAAATTACTGATCAATTAAGTGCAATGACTCTATGATGTTAAGAAGAGAATTTTATCAAAAAAAAAAAAAAGGGGGGGGGGGTATAATGCAGATGATGTCATGGTCCTATGACTTACCCGTTTTGAGCAGCACTGTTGGCTAATTCACTAATTATTTTCCACAATCTATTTTGATTTCATTTCAGCAACTAGAGAACTAGACAATTAGAAAAAGATTTGTATGTTGTAGACAGTGTTGCCAACATTGTCTCACAAAACTCTGGGAGATTCGACAGAGCATTCTGGAAGGTAGTCAGGTTATTACATGCACCTCAAAAGGTCAAAATAATACCTGAACCAGGGAGGCTTTGGTGTGCTATGTTAAAGGACACGAAGAGAAATTTCAATTGCCAGACAGTCTCCTCGAGAATAGATAGATTTGGCAGCTCAGGTAGTGGATCATCTCGCAGCAACATCATGTCATGTGTTACTATCCCTCCATACTGTTGGAAGTTTCCTCCGCTGGCACTGTCATCCTTTCAGAAGTTCATGCCCCTTTACAGCAAATCCAAGTACAACTAAACATATTCCGCCTCCTGCAGAGTTTTTCCATCACACAATCACACATTACAATGCCCATACCAGGACTTCAATTAAATTTGAGCTGTTCCGGAATGTATCAGTTCCACTGTCCAGTGAAAAAAGGAAAACGGAGCCCAGAGGGATGGGTGATGGTGTGATGCCATCATCAGCGGGCGCCATGGAGATGGGTGAGGTTGGCATCCTCCAGCCCTCTCTCAATCAGCTTCAAGTCTTCCAGGTCTTCCTTAATGATACCAACCAACTGACTGATGCCTTCTTGTTGCTGCTTCAGGTGCTATCAAGAGAGATGGACGGAAGGAGAGAAGATAGAGGGAAAACAGTGTGAACAGAACAAGGCTTCTCAACTTTGTTCAACCCAAGGCCTACACCCTTCTCCACTTCATTCAACCCAAGGCCCAAATACTTCTCCACTTAATTCAACCCAAGGACGTCATTGGCTCGTATAATTTTTTTTTTTTTTTTTTTTAGGTCTAGTTAGATAGACAACAAATATTTTTATTTATTTTTTGGCAGCCATCTTGGCCCACTGAGAGAGCTCCAACGGTTGAGAAGTGACGGAATAAAAGATGGGTCTGGTCACAACATGCTGTGCCCTTTGACTTTTGACCCTTGATCTTTGGCCCCATGGCCCACACCTTTCTCCAAATTATCACTACCTGGTAAAATCATACATACCAATTTTCATGCCAATACTTTAAAGTAATTTTCAAAATATGGAAGAAAAAGAGTGAAATCTTAGCATTTTTTTCCCAAGCATTTTAGCTTTGTCAATTCATAGACACATACAACATATGCCAAGTTTTATGTGAATACCTTAATGGTTTTTTATTGGTTATGTTGGCCACAAAATTGATTATGGACATTAGGAAGGACGGATGAATAATTTGAAAACATAATGCCTCTGTGGCAACTATTTGTGGCAGAGGCATAAAACTAGGATAATTTCTGACTTGGCTGGAACATTTAGAGGGTAGCCTACACGACATACAAACCCTGTAAACATCTACCACGAACAACCTACATGTAGGAGCTCTTGTGCTCATATCAGCCGGAATGTATTACATAACCCAGTTTAGTCAAGTATGTTTGCTGACGTGCAGGCAAACCTTTCAAATGTAGCTTTATCTGAGTGTGCTTTTGTTGTTGTTGATTCTTTTAGCTTTTACAGTTGCATAAACTTGGTGCAAGCGTTTAGCTATATTACAGGGAGAGCCAAAGAATCATGATTTACCTGCTTGATTTCGTACTGCAGATCTGGGTCGATGGCAAACTGTTCATTGCTGCGACTGAATGGAAGATGGCTCTGGAGTCTGATTTGTGATAACATCTCGTTCAGCCGTGCCTATGTTGAAACACAGAATGCAAAAAGAAGAGTAATATATCACACCAAATATTTTCCTTACTTCATAATTCATAGAAAACATCTTTCTTGAAAGCTGATAATCGTTTCGTAAACACAAATAAAAAATCAATTTTTCGGGCTGTTACTTTTGCATGATGATGGCAATTAATGCGCATCATTTTTGTCCACATTAATTTTCATCTTGTGACAATTTTATTTGCAAGTATATTTGTATATCAACAAGAAATGGCAGAGTGAGCTCCTGAAGCACAGGAAATATAGAGGCTATCAATTGGTCAGCTTTGGTCATTTAATGGGATTTTAAGGCCTGAGGCATAGTGTACACAGAGCAGACTTACTTTCATTTGTGTAGGTGCATTTAACTCAGCCATCAGTCCCTCCAGCTGTGTTCTAAGCTGTTCCTCCTCCAGCTGAATGGATACTCCCTGTTTCCTTTGAACTTCCTGCTTTGCCATAACCTATGAAATGGCATAAAAAAGAAACAGATTTCAACAGACAGATTTCAATGAAATCGATACAAAGTAAATCAGATGACAGAAAAGTACTTCCATCAAAGGCGGAAGAGGATTACTCCTTGCGGCACATGACCAAAACATTGTGATTTGTGTATAAGGATAACGTAGCATAGAAAAAGTAAAAAACCATTGCTCCTAAATATGCATGCCACTTCTTTCCAGGCAGTAACACTTTCTTTCAAAGAAGAAAAGAAACACACACACACACACACACACAAACACCTTCAAATACACCAAAACACAGGATAGTAATTGCAAACGTGACATGATAAGATATCATGAAAAATGTAATAACAAATGTTTCTACAGCAGGTAGCTAAGTTCACATATTTGTCGACCATTTCATACTACATAAAGGGATCGTACAGTTTTTGTTGAGACCTAATTTCAGGTTTCTAACATTTTTTTGTGAAATAATGAGAAACCTCTTATGAAATATGCAAGAGCATGTAATTCTATGAGGAATTCAAAGTTTATTTGATAAAAATTGGTTTCGAAATGGCTGAGATATCCAAAAAAGAGTGATTCTAATAAAGTGTGGGACCCACACTTCATTACGATCGCTTTGTTTTACTTTGTTTTTGGATGTTTCAGTCATTCCAAACCCGATTTTCATCAAATAATCTTTGAATTCCTCTTACAATGGTATGCTCTGTGCTATATCATAAGTGTTTTCTTGGTATCTCGCAAGAAGTTAAAAGCCCAATTCTCATCTCCACCAATACTGTACCATCCCTTTTCGGGGCAACCTGCATGGAAGGCGCGCCTCAATGGTACGCTCACAGAGCACAAATGGTATTTCAACAAAATAACAGAATAAAAGATATGTCAGGTGTATAAAGATCAATCAAGAATGCCAATTAGAGCTGTTCCCCATCCTCACAAAGGCAAAAAGGAAGTAGAAACAAGTATGCAACAATGTGGATGACTTCAAACCCACATTCTGTCTTACCTGTAGCACTCGATGGGACAGCTCTAGATGTCGTCTCTTGTTTTCTGCTATCTTTGCTTGTAGTGCGTTCTGCTGTTGCTGTAACTTCTCCAAGTCTTTGCTCATGAGCTTGAAACATGAAATATTGGGACAAAATCAACATTAAACTACAAAACTTGGACATTGCAAGATTTCATCTGCCTTCAAAGCGTGGGCACAAGAGTACTTGTAAGTAGCTATGATCTACTTGCAACTGGGAACATGTCATCAAAAGAATATACTGAATAAACCTTAACTACAGTTAATTTTTTACTAATGCTTGCCTGATGCAGGCCACTTCTTAACTACTGTTGTGTTGTTGTTGTTGTCGTCGTCATCGTCACCGTCGTCGTAGTTGGTGATGGTGGTGGTGGTTTGTTTGTTTGTTTGTTGTTATATTATAAACTCATACTCTAGTCTGCCCAGTGCAACCAAACTTTACTGCTGTCGTGCACATAGAGTATAGGGTAACTGCCTTGCTGGGTAACTTAATTTTTCTTTTCAGAGATCAGGGGGGCGTTTCATGAAGGAACTTGTCGGATAAAATATCTGACAAGTCAATTATATCCGACAAGTTTTGAGATATTCTTTAGTCTGATTGGCTGATTTCTCTGAACTTGTCGGATATAATTGACTTGTCGGACATTTTATCCGACAAGTTCCTTCATGAAACGCCCCCCTGGAGCACACGCCTTCAAGATTCAGCCAACCATGAAGCCCAACTATTGCTAAAAGTCTAACAACATATGCATCTGTACTTAGATTTGCCTTGCATGAATTTCAGTTTTCCTGCATTTCTTCATCAGTTTATAGCACTTTGATTTTCAGCAGGGGGGGGGGGGGGGGGGAGGGAGGTTGGAGAGTACCACCCTAAGTGACTTTTGAATTTGGTGAATGCACCAAGTGCGTAATTGGACTTGTAACAGCCTGAAACTGCACTCCTAGGGACTCTAGGACAACTAGATGATCCTTACAATTATTCCACAGATCTACAACTAGCTAGCTATAATGAGAACTGAGACAGACTGAATTGTACACTGTGTGACTTGAAACATAGATCTCACAGGATGCCATTGACACTACACAAAGCAGAGGGACTGAAACTGTGAGACTACTGCAAGAGGTCTGTATAAGTATTATAGCTATTCATTTCCAAGTACTAGGAATGTGTACTTACATCGAGTCTGGCTTGGTGCTGCTGGGTTTCTTGCTGCTGGTATTCTAGCCTTGTCTTGAGGACATCAAATCCTACTAGTGGGACTGGGATCAACCTGAGAGGAAAAGAAAGGATCACAGGTAAAACATTTGCAATTTTTTCAAGAGCAGAGCCAGTTTGCCATATAATACAAATGACAGGACAACTTCCCTTCGCATGCAAAAGTAATTACTGCTCTTACTTGTACACCAATGAAGAAACATGAAAGCGTACTCATTTGAAGTAAAAATTTGCTGCATAATTTAAATCAATACATGAAGAGTTTTACCACAAAATGAGTGAACTCCATTCATGCCAAGTTGAGGTATTTTCGAGCAAGGCTGCGACATAACAAAGGAAATAATATGAAAATATAGGATATCTTTAATCAAACCTTCGAAATATTCCTTGTTATGTTACAAGGGAGGTATCACTGGAAATGTTTTATTTCACTCATCTGATGATGGACCTACTTTACAAGGTTTAAAAATGGTGCTTAACTCATTTTGCGATGAAACTCCTCATGAAGATTACCACGGTACTTTGTAACAGCCCACAAAAACACAAGAATGAGCCTATTTCCAAATTATCAATAAAACCTATGGCACGACTCAACACTAACCTTTTGAAATCTGAAATGTTACAGGTAGTTTACCACTGGGAGCAGCAATTAAAAAATAAAAATGTTCAAGATATCACCTCTGATGCATATGTTAACATCAGTTGTATCACAGAACATCCCTCAATGCAAAAATTTTGCAACAAAGCCTAAAATATAAGGAGATATTACCATTTTTCTCAATAAACCATAACTGCAGACAATTTGGTCTAGAAACATTTTTATATAACTCTTGTTCACATTTTGTATATTCAACAATACTTACAATTAATTATACTGATTCAAATTTTTACATTGGTTGTTTCTATCCCTATCTCACATTCCAGAACTATTTTAAGCAGTGAAGTAACAGGTTTTTGTTTCATCTGCAAATGGTAAATTATGCCCTCAATGGCCTGAAAAGGAAGTGTAGTGGCACAAAATGTAAGGATATACAGTATTCTATTTTGAATCTCAGCTGCAAAATTGGGTCATCAATATGCTTTTGAAAGTTTGGTGGCCCGAGATGATTTTTTGTTTTTTTGTGGCCTCAGGCCATCGGGCGTTCTCCAACGTCACGCCCTAGCTGTCCATCAGAGAAGAACATCAAATCATCTTATATATGCCAGGTAGCATTAAAAATCTGCAGCTGTGCGTTACTGTGGTGGCTTATAGACATGTAGATGTTATTCTAAGAGGATTAATAAATGGACACTTAACAGTTTCAGCTGTAATTAAAACAAATCAATGTATCTATGTACGTACTACGAAATAATGTTATTTTTTACCACTTGTTTGACATTCACAGTAATAACAGGTGGGAGTAGACACATATCACGAATCCTAACAAATATCCTGCATAGTCACCAAGTCCAAGTCAACTTCACTACATTTCTCATTAATGATCAACCACAATCTTGCACACTGGCATGACTGGCAATCAAAACATCTTCACAACCAGGACTCAAAAGACAAACCAACAGACGCACACAAACCAGCTGTCATTTTAGAAAGACATACACCATGTTAACTTAACTTGTCCCTCTAAACATTGTACCAGTCATGTCTCATCAGATTGAAGAATGAAAACAAACATTTTCCATTGTCCCATGACCATAAAATCAATCCTGTCACACAACTCTTGAGAAAGCTCAAAAACCCTTCCACTGAAGGTAAACATTTGATGCTTTGAAGTCTCACAGGTCAACAGGAGATCCTTCATGACGAAGGACTAAATTAACGCTTGGTGCCAGGTTTCTCTGACAACCAAGTCATGAACAAACAGCAATTTTTAATTGAACTGAGAATTTTGATTGACATTTCATTACGTTACCACGTTAAACCAAACTCAAAAACTGAAAGAGAAATTCATTGTCTTTGATTTCGTCTCTAAGGACCCTTCTTTAAAAGCTAATTTAGTTCAATTAATTTCAGGAAGTGATGAAGAATTGTTTTTTTTTTCTTTCTATTCTCTTCCACAAGTTTCCCTAACAATCAACTCAAACAAAGTGTCATCTTCTACTCTGCTATGGAGTATGAAATTGGTATGTACATCATTAACCCATTGAGGCCGGTTTGATTTTGCTACAACATGCCAGAATCATGTGTTTGATCAAAGATGATATAATCTCTGTATCAATTAGTACCTCCTGTCTTTAAAAAAAGAATAATTTTGCTGGAACAAATGTGTTTTACCCAGGTCTATTAATTCAAAATTAGGAGCAACCATATGTGACATAGAACAGCCTAATTTCAACTTGTATGAGGAAACATCTGCAGCTGCATTTTATCATTACTTTTTGCCAATTGATACCAAATGATGAATATATTAGAAGGAGAAAAACAAAACATTCCCATCAGTTCAGCTTAACTGATGAAATTGTTTTTGTTTAATGCTGGTTTTTGGGAAAATATAGTTAATAAGTTAAAAATAAAGTTAATGAAGTTAATAATAAAATAAAGCACTTTAAAGACCAGGACATTTGAATATATCAACTGCATATGAAATATGAAACATTCATCCATTTTTGTTTTTTTATTATTATTGCTTATCTCAGCTCCATTTCACTATAATGCAATGGTATCTTATCAATATTGTTTTCATTAGCTAAATTTAATTCCCACAAAGAAAATTTTTTCTCAATGCAAGCATGACAAGAAAACTTTGTGAATACATCATGAGAAGTTATAAGTTGTATGTCAGTACTGAACAAAGTCTAACTGTACACTCCCCATTATTCCGCACACACCATCTATCATCTCACCACGTGCAACTGATGAGGTGGCAGTGAAAGACCGAAGTGAAGAAAAGGTCTAGCACTTAAGATTCTCTGGAAGTTGCCTTAGTTGACGTTCACAACATTTGCACCATAGAAGACTGGCATTAAGTTGTCCCAAAATTGTTGACCAGTACTCAAGATTTGGCTTTAAAATTTGATAGATTGATGCTCATCTCTGGCCATGAGATCAAAATTAGAATGAAGGCAAGCTGAGGACGAGTGTTAAATGGCGTCTACTGTTTGACATACCTCTCAGGGTCAGGGTTGTCCAGCTGTGCTTGGCGCCACAGGCGGGGATCATAGCCTACTTCGGGCAAACAGAGCATGAAAATAAAGGCGAACACAGAACAGACCTATCAGTAATTATGGTAGAATTCTTCAGGGGATGTGTATAAGTGGGCATTTTAGCTCAAACTCAAACAGCAGGAATGGCAACGTTAGAATATTACATTGCTTATGACTACAAAGTCTTGCTCTGACAATTGAATAAAAAAAAAATATTAAATTAAATGGGGTATAAAAAGCAACAATACATCATTCTATTAGGACAGGCTTTTTTTCATTCATTAAGAACTGACAGCCCTAACCTAATTAAAACCATAGAAGCCACTAGAGTGCCTGTATATTTCAAACATCTATTGTTGAAGAAAAGAATTTGAATGTGCAGCTATTTCTTTCAGGAATGGATTCCTGGAAATACTTCTCAGATCGAACGATTTAATTTGGGGGACCACTTCGTCAACCATCCTAGGCAATTTAACATTACAAATTTTACAGCATTGTCTCTTCGAGTGACTGGATTAAGAAAAGATCCCACCTAACACTAAGAGCAAACAGGTATTCATCAAGACCTCATGTTCGGCATCACTACTGTACTTTGATTACTGGTCAGAGATGGAAACATTCTGTCGTCACGTGGCACGTGTCTCAAGAGGGTCAAACTTCAATATTACAGTTACTATTTAGCTGGCAAGTACCATCAATTCAAAGACTTCCTGGTACATGTCGGCACCAACTAACCATAGTCACACTCTACATCCATGGCAACCCGAAATCATTTCCTTCAATTGTTACCAAGGCTTTTTAAGGGTTAAAGCTGTCTGAAATCTATCCAAAGATAGCACCTGACAGTACGGACAGAGATTCTAACTCTTTACACAGAAAGAGTTAACACACATTGAAGAAAAAGTCAATATTTTCCACTCTGACAGCTCTTCACTGTAACTTTGAAGCTTCAGCCAAGAGAGACACTGCACGATTGACAAAAGAACAGCTGATATGAATCATTTCCATTTGTCAATACAAGATAAAACATTGCCTTTCATCTTCTCCCTTACATAGCATTATATCCTTGAAGTGCAATACCCAGTTTTTTGTTGTGGGTTTGTTTGTTTTTTTGGTTTGTTTTTAACCAGATGGTGCGAAATAGCAATTTACTGCAAATCACTATTTACTTAAACATATATTCAGAGCACTGGTAGTATTGCCGAGGTATTTGGAGAGGAAGTATGAATGTTCTCACCTAGAGGGGGGTTGCTGAGGTATTGCTCCAGCTGTGTCTGAGTGAGGGACTGGCGGGGAACCAGGTCTACCACACCCATGCTACCCAGCTGGGGCTTGGTGGTAACCTGGCTCAGGAAAGCAAATGTTTCAGTGGATGGAATACGCTTGGTGGCACCAGTGGGGGAGCGTTCCAGGATGTAGATGACAACCTCAGTCCTGGGAAATATAATCATTCTAAGTGATTGATTATCACAACATTATATCTTCATTTTTTGATATTTGAATATCACAAAATATGTTTCAGCACAATTTGACTAAAGTGTCTGCTTCCCGCTAACATAAAATGTTCACGTTCATGCAGTGTGGGCGCTGTGGCAAAGTGGATATGACTTCTGACTCCCAATCGGAGGACCCCAGTTTGATTCCCGCCCTGCGCTTAAATCCTTGTATAAGATGTTTTTACCCACCATGTCCCTCTTGACCCAGGTGTATAAATGGGTACCTAGCAACACTAAGGTAATTATAATGGCAGGCCCTCTGGTACAGCAGTGGCAACACTGAAGAGGCTACCCTGGATTAATAAGACCTTTTATTATGCTTCCAACTGTCAGAGCAGGTCCACACAGAGAAAATATGCCACTCTCTGAACACTCACTGCTTAATGCTGGTAATTAATGGCAGATGAAGAGCGTGCTTGTTTTAATTCTGTATCCAGTTTATAACTCCTGTTTAAATAAGCAAAACTTAAGCCATTCACAGTGCACTGGGCAGTACACAAAGAACCACATTACCCGCTTGTAGTAATCACAGTATGTTATTGCATTGCAGAGTGCACAATGAGACTTTGGCTGCAACTGATTGATAAAGTGCCCTTCATCAACATAAATAAACACTGATTATTCCATGTTTGAGTGGTAGTGATCAAAAACCAATGAACCCTGATTGGTAAATAGGTGTCACTGAGCTTCTGACCAATAGCCATTGTTGGTTCTAATCCTTTATACAGCTCAACAAGTACTACATATTATTGATTTTTACATAATAGTAATTGCCAAACAGTTGCAATGTGACTTGTAGTTGTTTTACATGAATGACCATACTTGTCATTTGGCAGTGGTCTGACATCCTCCACACAGACAGAGAGAGTTGGTTTACTGCCCAAAATCCTGTACAGGGAGTCTACCATCTGTTGCTGAGAAGCTCGAATCTCAGTGTGCTTCTTGTTGAAGTGGAGAACCACCAAGCCATCTTCACTCTTTGCCGTAGGCTTCACACTGTAGCCTACAGTCTGTGGCAGAGAGATTGAAAGACGGGATAAAAGAATGAATGTAAGGAAGCAGGAATGATTGCATAACATGTCTTGAGCTAAGGCTAGTTAGACCACAACTACATTACCACAGCAACCAGCATTGACAAGCAGGTTTTCAAAAGAGACTGAGTGACAAGGAGCTCCATGTCAAATCAGAGAATATCCTTCATCCTCTCACAGACTATCAGTGAGTTGACTCGGGGGGTTGTTCAAGTTTATCACGAGTAGTGACTTAAGAAGTGGCTCTCCATACAGTGTACCTGCCTGTTGTGCCTTTCCCAGCATTAGTATTCTCACATGCTGTTGTTCACATCTGTAACTCAGATATGAAGGAATCTTTGAAGCGTATATTAGTCCCGTAAACTGCTCATTAAAAATCAGTTTTACCAGTGTTGACTCCCCCGAGTTCTACCCCTCAATTAACTTTAACAACCACAATCAACATCAATCCCCCTGTAGCCCGACACTACAAAAACTATAGACATACAATATTAACCCTAATCAGGCTGGGGGGGCGGAATCCGCCCCCCCTGGACGTTTCGCGCAATATCTTCGCAGCGCGATAAGCTCCCGCCGCGATGTTTCATGACTTTTTTCTTTCAAGTATCGCGCAACTTTTGAGACCAAAATTGTTGCGCCCGCGCATACCGTTTTGACGCGACGCCCGTTTGAAAAAAAATTTGTCAACCCCAAAATTGCTCCAAAACATGATTTTGTGTACAAATCCAATGCAAATTGTGTTTTTTCAATTAATTCACATAAAAATTCATATCTTGACTTAGAATGGACAAAATTAATTTACTTTAGCATAATAAAGCTTCAAAAAATGTCTGTGACAAATTTTGGCCAAAAAACAAACAAAAACAAAAGGTTGAAATACATAAGAAATTCAAAAAAAACAATCAAATACATAAGAAATTAATTTCGATAACAGATTTTTTTTTTATCCTATGTCTCAGGAGAATGATACAAGAAACATTTTTAAAACGAAATTAGCTTAATTAGAGCATTAATAAGTGATTTAGAGCCCAAAACTGATTTTATGCATAAATTACAATAATTAATTAATATAAAATATAAGAAAAATTTTTCGGAGAAAGCAACCATACATTTTGATAGTATACGTCCCGGGCGTCGCGTGTGCCGATTTTTGGCGCGATCACGCGTTCCATAGGCGAGAGCTGAAGGGGGGGCAGAATCCCCCCCCCAGATATAGCACAGCCAAAAAAGCCCAGCCTGATTAGGGTTAAACAAAACTTCAGCTACAGTGTAATCTTTGCTTCACAGCCAACCTCCCCCCCCCCCCCCCATGATCATCAGGAGGACGTTGGAGTTGATGATTATCATTAATAAACTTAGAGTGACCTTTAAACAATGACATCTGGCACTCCAAGTGACCCCTCACCCCTTTCCCCTTCACCAATCTTGAAGCAACAGACAGCAAAAGCCATACAACAAGAAGGTTCACTCTGCTGTCTAATCTTTGCTTCTTGGCCAAAACCTTCCCCCAATGATCAGGAGGATGTTGGAGTACATGATTAACATCTGTAAACCTTAAGTGACCTTTAAACTATGGTTTCTGCCCCCCCCCCCTCCCGTGACCTCTCACCCCTTTCCTCTTCACCAGTCGTGAAGCAACAGAAAGCAATAGCCAACCAAGTTCGATCTGCTGCCTAATCTTTGCCAAAGCCTCCCCCACCCCCAATGATCAGGAGGATGTTGGAGTGCATGATCAACATCTGTAAACTTTGAGTGACCTTTAAACTATGACATCTGCCCCCCGTGACCCCTCACCCCTTTCCTCCTCACCCACCTTGAAGCGACAGAAAGGATTCTCGGGGGTGAAGTCCACAGTGGTGTTCTGGTTGACGAAGCCCGTTCCTGTGCCCCAGAATGCCTGCAACTGGTTCCACTTGGCAAGGATGGTATCTCTCTTGTCGCCATAGATACTAGGCACAGAGAGGGCCGCTGCTAGAAGTACCAAGTTATTATCCACACCTGCATGGAGACATGGAATACAAGAAATCTTTAGTCTTTTGAGATACTGCTGGAACAAGACACTGCAATTACATTTGTCTGCAATTTCTCCCTTTATCGAATCATGAGTTAGATGTATAATAAACTCACAACCATGATTTCAATTATAAAATATATCCCAACATTAGCATCTCTTTTCTAAGATCACCTAGTTTTCTAAGAACACATTTTGATTACCATTGAATTGATTTGGCATAAAAGAGAATACTAATATTAGACAGGACTGTGCAGTGCAGAGAAACAGCGTTCTTTAATTTCAAGTTACTCAAAATGTTCTTTCTCTCGCTGTGAATGTCATGTTTTGTATCATATCACATATTGTGTTATGCTGTAAACAGAAACAAAGACTCACTGAAAAACAGCCCTGAGGCCAATAATGGGTTTTAAAACTGTATTTACATAAAAAATACAAAACACGGCAAAAATAAACCACTCATTTAAAGTTGTTCTCATGAAAGAGTGGTATGCTTTGATCCAAGGTCTCAATTTATACCTTGTTGCTGTTGTTGCTGCTGCTGTTGCTGCTGTGTACCAAAACCTGTTCCAAGTCCAAGGCCTAAACCTCCTGCAAAATAACAAGGGGGGGGGGGGGCAGGATATACATATTACTATCTTGAAATCTGCCTCTGTGGTTTCATAAACTGTTCTAGCACATTCTGTTTTAATTTAGGACACAAAATACACAATATAGCGAATATACCACCTCCCTGTTTGCTGCATATAATGTAAAATAAATGTATGCAATCTTGCATTATGAGTATTTCAAATAAATGAGAAAGTTAACCTTTAAATTAGAATTAAAAGATAAAAGAACATAATTTTTATATTAGACTGATCCATACATTACTCACAGAAAAGTAAGCTATAGAATTGAATTGTATATAATAACAGATTGAGGGCTTAGCCATGGTACAATACAAAGGTTACTCTTCAGGGAAGAAAGACAGCATGCCACGCACTAATAAAATAGTTGTGCCATCACCAGTACAATGGTTGTACAGTACAACCATGAACATCATCACTGAACTGAATTATGAAATCCACATACAAGTATATTCAAAATTCACACATTCTTTGATTGAGTTATTATTATCTTAACCCAACAATCACAAACTCACCTGTTGTTGTGGTTCCTGTTCCAAGCCCAAATCCCAGCTTGCTGGCGGAGGAGGTTGTAGTGGGCTGGGCAAAGCTACCGCCGAACAGAGATCCTCCAGCCGGCTTGGATCCAAACCCTAGACACAGAATCATTACCATGGGTAAAACTGTCTGCTCTATGGACAAGCAATGGTGACAAGCAAAGGCTACACAAAGTAGGTTTATGAGTAAATTGGATTTGAATATCATGCACATCAGTGCTCAATGAAATTAAATCACTAATTGGCATACCTCGTAAGGTAGAAAAAACAACAACAACTGAATGGCTTTGGGCAATTCCGCGGTTAGTAACGTTACATTTGAACAAATTTAGATATTTGTTTTTACCACTAAATTACCATTTATTCATTTCAAGTCAAAATTATGTCAAAAACATGTTCATCCTTCCCAGGTTTATGATACTAAAAAGAATGAACACAATCCAAGAAATATTAGAATTGCTATAGCAACTTAAAGGGCTGGTTAGTAACGTTACAAAAAAAGGACATATGACAAAAAAATCAATGTCTTGTAACAAAAAGTGTGCAAAAATTCAAGTTACTTCAAACAAAGTGTTGCATTAATTTCAATTATTGCATCATGACAAATGTTCATGCAAATTCTTTTAACAGTTCGACCGATAATTTTTTAGCTAGACCCCCAAAAGCATGGTTAGTAACGTTACAGTTAGTAACGTTACATTTGTCCGGAGTAATTCCGCAGGTAATTTCACCCTTTTGTAATTGGCAAAATGTCACATGACTTCTGGAGTATTTAAATGTATTCATCTTTTACCCTTTAGCAAAACTTTGAGGAAAAAATTTCAAAGGAACCCACTGTAATTTGCATTTAAGTGAATTTCAGCGTCCCCAGTCCCACATGTACATTTTAAATGATGGTTTTAGATCTCGCAAAATCAATAAATACGAAAAATAAAATCTACTGAATTTGAAAGACCCTAATGATTGGTGAACATCCATGGCATTAGTTGATACCTAGATCAAAGGGTAAGATAAAGAGGCACATTTCTTTTATCCATGTCATGTCCACCTAACTGCGGAATTGCCCCTTTATTTGCAGAGCACTGCAGAGCAAACATCATGCCAGCAAGAATGAAAGGAGAATAATTTTCCTTCGCTGCTCCACAAATGTGGAACAATACACGAAATGAAACATGGCAAGATGCAAACTCAGATTGTCTTGTTCATTTTGAAGAGCCAATAGTAGAATTAATGACAATCACCAAGAATAGGACAGAAGATGGTTATGCTGACACACTTAACATACCAATGTACGTGTACAAAGCATACAACTAACAATGTACAGATACTGTACTAGTGTACAAATGTAGTTCTGCTGGAATCAAAGGAAGAAAAGAAGTACAGTCAAACCTGTCTATAGTGGCCATCCAAGGGAGACAAAAATCGTGGCCATTATAAACAGGTGGCCACTATAATATACACTGGTTCTTTAACATGCTTTTCCTCTGGAAGGAATTTGTTTTTAGTGGCTGTATACGGCAGGTGGGCGCTATAGACAGGTGGTTGCTAAGACAGGTTTGACTGTACAACTGTATACAAAAACATTAAAAGCAATTGAAGTATTGTGTAAGTACTGTGTGAGTGAATTGTGAAGTAATTTCACATTTCACATACAGTGTACATGATGCATGTCAAATGTGATATTGCAGCAATGAAAGAAGCAAGTGGTATCAAGAAACCATCAAGAAAATGCTAGAAAAGAAAATTAGTTCCATATCATTCCATGTCAGTGAAAGCAAAGAAGTAAATCAGTTTGATAACAGCTGGTTGCTGCAAAGCAGAGTGAGCAGGGCAACAGAAAACTTTTGACAGAGCTTGGACTTTCCCATCAAGCTTTTGCACATAGTTAACATCTGTGCATTTACATCAATATAATGATGATGATGAATAATCATATGATGATAAAATACACACAAAATACCATTAAGGGAAAAAAAAACATAAAAAACAGGCAATCTATATAATCATGAGGATGAAACACACACCAAATACCTTCTAGAAAAATAAAATGCATCTAAGAACACATTATAGCTATATATGTAAACCCTATTCATGATAGTGAAATACACACCCATGAATAGCATTATTTACCCTCATTCAGGGCTTTTAAATGTAAAGAATCAAAGGGTTGGTGGTACAGGTATAAGGTTATGCATTAAATGTGTGAAAGTACCATAGTCAATGATAATGTTAACATGCCCTGGTTTGAGGAATCGATAAACCAGCTGTGAAATGCTGCATGATGTCTTACAGCTGAAAGGCATACAATAATGTAAAGTGAATGACAGGATAACAGCTCATGTGCAGCGATGGTGCTGTGGTGCCACAATGTGGCTCCTTCTCACGACAACTCGACTGCACTATCAAGAACTGAACATTGAATCAGTAAAGTTTAGGTCACACTGTATTTCTACACCTTGTACACTTGAAAGACACTCCTTACTACCAAACGAAATATTTGAACTTTAGAGTGTGATTGGAAGATATTTTACTTTGATGATTTATGACCAGGAGATCTGCACATAATGCTAGAGGATTGATTGGCAGAATAGAATAATAAGAGTTACAGAAATCCTGAATGCCAACTTTGGAAGAAATGATAGGCCCTACTTAAATCATAATTGTAATAAAATGTTAAAAGTATGCACATGATGTGCGTATAGGTATGTCTAGAAGATACATGTACACATGTATAACAACCCCTCAAACACTGAGTTTCCCCTTCAATGGGCTTGAGAGAATGGGCCTACTACATTCTTGAACACACTGCAAGTTTGCAAGTTGCCAAACTATTCTTTTATTTAACGTCATGTCACGCTTGATTTCCCTTCTTAAGACATTATTTACCAGCAAACACCATGGCTCAACACACAGAAAACGTTGACAGCTTTTTCCCAAAGAAAGAAGAAGCCTACAGTGTTGTTTATGTACCTACAAGTGAGAAACCAAAATGTTCCTCCTGTAAATTTTTATTAACATCAGCTAAGACAATGGATGTAAAAAGGCCAGAAATGAAAGTGTCCTTAAGAAAAAAAAAAAAGAAGAAAAAAGTATACTCACATTGCAGTAGCAATGATGGATATGCATGCATTTCATACGTGTACTTAGTTAAAGGGAACATAAACCCAAAGAGCAATGTGAATTGAGTGAAAGCAGCAACATTAGTAGAAGACATCAGTGAAAGTTTGAGAAAAATTGGACAATCGATGCAAAAGTTATGAATTTTTAAAGTTTTGGTGTTGGAACCTCTGGATGAGGAGACTACTACAGGTTATGACGTATGAGTGGACAACAGTATAAAGAAAATATAAAGAAAATTTCACAAAAATTCACTTTTCCAGCATTAGAAAAGAGGACTTGACTAGCCGCTTTCAGAAAGCAGGGGGAATAATTGCTACCCATAACATATATCAGTATCAAGTTGATGGAATTTGTAATTTTCATGAAAAATGAATTTTTGTGGAATTTTCTTTATATTTTCTTTATATTGTTGTCCACTAATACATCATTACCTCTAGTAGTCTCCTCATCCAGGGGTTCCAACATCAAGACTTTAAAAATTCATAACTTTTGCATCGATTGTCCGATTTTCCTCAAACTTTCACTGATGTGTTCTACTAATGTTGCTGCTTTCACTCAATCCGCATTGCTCTTTGGGTTTAACTTCCCTTTAAGGGCATCCAGTAATTAGAGTGAGCTACATGTACCTATACACAGTCCTATATGTTGCCAGTGTCTCTGACATGTTAAAATACAGCAATGCAAACCTTGCAGTTGAAAGCAATCAAATGCTTCAATACAAAAAAAAAAAAAAAACTGTGAGTCGTCTGATTAACATGTACTAAACTAAAGTCATCCCAAATGCTGTAGACAGTGTCAGAGTAAACAACTTGTAAAACAGTACAAGTAGCTGTACATTTGTAGTTCACGAGTATGGTGATATTTTTTTTTTCTTTGTAAATTTTGGGGAGTGACAGCATAAATTTCTATGCTTTGGTATGCTTGTGCAGGTAGATCAACTCAACATCACAAGACAGCTAAATCTGCCAAGTTCAACCCCATTAGAATTATTAAGCCACCACAATTTTAAATACAGGCACATTGTAGTTCCTTCAACTCTCAATAGCATTCACCACACAACACTGTATGAATCATGTCAATGGCTTAATAATGTCATACGGATGTAAAACAACTTTAAATGCTCGCATAACAGATACCATTGACTGACCTTAATAACTATTTTTAGAGGTAGATAAGATATGGTATGTCTTGCTATGTATGCAAAAAGAAAGAAAAAACAATGCACACAACACATACGCGCAAACACACAAAAGAACACGAGACTGCACTCAAGTGGTATTCAAACTGAGCAAAGGAAGTACAATTTTTGGGGGCAAATAGGTGAGCGCTGTCTTTTGATAAATCAATTGAAGTTAATATATCCACTCCATGGGTTGGCTGGATTGTGGGCAAAGTGATCAAAATGTCACGATTTGAGCTGTGTAAAGTGAGCGTTGGCTTCATCCGATACAAAGATTATACATGTGTAATGTCTGATGATTACATCATGATGAAATGAGATTTCATTCAATGATGTACCCACCTGAGCTAAAATTAAACCCAGAGCTTGAGGGCGTGGATCCAAATCCACCAGGGAATTTGAAACCTGGAGTGAAAGAGGACCACTCTCTGAATTAGAATTAATTTACTACAAATAATCTCATCAAATTCAACACCACAACAAATGCAAGTGCACAATGCAGTCAGAACATCTGAAGGTAATTTAGTAGTACATGCCAGACGCAAAACAGAAATGTTAGTCTTGGGAGTGCATGTGTAATAACAAAGACTGGTTATCCCAGTATTCCCTACATTCTGATATCAACTGCAGTAAACAAATAAAAGTGCAAACAAATTAGTAAGAACCCAGAAAACATAATTCTAAATTCTATCCTCACAAGCAAATCTTCATGAAAACTGTTGTTGAATTAGGTAACAAGGGGAGAATGATGCACTATCACTACAGAATAAATAACAGTTACCAATTAATATCATTTTGATGCAATTCAAATACTTCATACACTCAAGCAAGCATACTACTGATGTTTGTAAGGGATAGCATATTCCACAAAAATAACTGTTATGTGCACACATCAACAAAATACATTTGAACACTTAACAAGCACTAACAGTACTCTACTTTACAGTGTGCAAGTACTATGCTAATTACACAAACTGTCCTTAAAAGTCTAAGGATATCATATACAAATGAACAAATGTGATCAACCGAATCACTTTGAAGCTACAACAGAAATGTTGCTTTCATTTCTAAAAACCTAAATAGTTTATGAGTTTCTATACTGCAGCTTAGCATGGTAAGATAGTACTGATGGATTTGTTACGTATACACAGAAGCTTTATCAGATTACTTCAGCCATGGACACAGTGCTACCTTACAGATAAAGGTAATGATTTATTCCCAAAAACATTTTTCCACACACTCGCACACACAAACCCAACACTGAAACTTGAGCAAAGAGCAATACAACAAACATTGAATCCTGCACTTATTGCTACATGTGCAGCTCCAACCAATACTTGAACCTAGTACAACATGTAAAACATTACAGATCATACATTGTGATTGTAGATGACAGAAAATAAAATATCCCTGCAATGGATTCAAGGCACATATTGATGGTAAAGCATTTACAGTTGTACCATATCTACAAACGTGTAGTTCTGTAAGACTGGGACTATTACAGTGTACCTATTCTTCTGCCAATTCTAGGTGGACACAGCTTACAGTCAATTTTTATTGCCCAGAGATTAAACTTTATGTCCATACCAGATTCTATGAGAGACAAGTAAAAAAAAAAAAAAAAAAAAAAAAATAGATAAATAAATTATTTAAAAAAAATCAATTGGTGAATGTTTGTCTAGCTCTCCTTGCTGGTAATGAAACAGAGGTTGTGCAAGATGATTTCTACATACCACTTGTACTCGTGGATGACCCAAAGTTAAAGCCAGAAGAGGAGGTGGTGGTCTGGGTGGCACCCCCGAGACCGCCACCGAAACCAAAGCCTCCACCAGTGCTCGTCGTGGCGGTGCCAATGGGCTTGATTCCAAAGCCGCCGAAGCCTCCACTCGTCGAAGTGGTTGCCGACTGAGAGCCAAAGCCAAGGCTTGGTGCTGTGGTCTTTGCAGTGGATCCAAAGGAAAATCCTGCACAGCAAAGGTCAAAACATGACATAACAGGGATTCACACATTCATCTTCGGCAAAGTAAGAACAATGCAATGCAAACTCATATTTTGCCCATCTCTATACACAGAAGTAAATTACAAAACTATTTTCTCCTTCATTGAATCAAGTCTCTTTCAACTGATTTTTAAACAAAAAACAAATGAACAAATCCATCAGGAAACAGCCACGGCCATGAGGGTGCATTGATGATGTTTTGGCATGTCAAAACAATTCAATTCAACCCTGATTCGACTTGCCTGTGCTGTGCTGTAACGGTTAGCAAGGGCAGGGCCCCCATGATATGTTACATATCATTAAATAATGCCAAGGCCTAGGCATTCATGTCATTACTAGTTCCCACCATTGACATTAGACATTAACAATGACATTAATTATCCCTTCCCCACCCGACATATTACTCATCAAAGTCAAATCTGGGCTAAAAGAGGGGTCTTCCATCCACTGATCCAGTTAACGAGTTAGAAAAGAACAGACAGCCATTTCGGTGACAGGGTTGGCGTAAGAGTATGCGTATCACATAAGCCCTTTTTACACTTGTGTTTCTTAACCCCGTACTTTCTCTGACTCAGGACATTGTATTGTTAGTCCCATACCAATTTTTTCGGCTTTTTACACTCGCCAATTACATGCAGTCCCGTACTAAGCTCTTGTCCGGGGCTAAGGAGAAACTTGACCTTTTTACACTCGTATTTCTTAGTCCGCAGGGCTCGACCTTAGCGGGAGCCCGGGGACCATTGGCTCCCCAGAATCGCTACGGGCTCCCTAGAAATGTATGAAAAAAGCCCGGCTGGCTCCTTAAGTTTTTTTGCCGTAATCGTATAGCTCACGTTTCAAGACAGAATTTAGTTTATGTACACACTCACACTATTGACGAGCACGAGACGCCCGGCGAGCGCAGTGAGTCCTGAAGCTCGAAGTTACTAGTATTATCCCTGCAATTGCAATATAGACTACACACTGTACATGTTTTATTCTCCAGCCGGCCCGCGTTGCCCGCATGTGTGTGTGTCTGTGTGTACCCGACGTGTGTGTGTTCGTATCTTCTATTATAGAAAGTGTGCGCACATGCAATTCGCTGCTTGCGTACTGCGTGCACAGAATGGAACTTCGCGCGCCTGAATCCCTGTCGCCTACGGACCCTGGATGTTTACATCGATCGCCGTGGTATCCCCATGTGTGGCCAGCTAGCAGAGCGTGAGTATAATACATGTAGCTTAGCTACACACTGTAGCCAGCTGCCACTATCTTATTTCGTTTCGAGTCGGGGTGTAGAAGCGCTCCGTTGTGCAATGTCTGCTTCTTTTTCTCTACTTCTTCCGTTTTTCCCTTGCCTCCCGACTACGAAATGATTTTTAGAGTGTTGTGTGTGTTTTTTGTAATGTTATTGCATCATTTCTCTGCAAGGAAGAGGTGAGTTTCTGTTCGTGTATTGATGTGCACTGCAGTATATGTGCAGGTGAAAAGCGTTCGAACTTTCTTTCCCGAGTATCCTGGAAACTCGATGTATTTCTAGGCCTATTAAAGGAGATCTCATATAACAGAATACTTATAACAAACTATTTTCCTGTCAAAATTAATTAATTTCCTTTGTTTTGTATCGTTTATTGACGATCCCAAGGATCTCGTCACAATAACAAGTTTCCAATGTGTATTAATTTTTGCGTAGCTTTCGGTGCTGCAAACTTTTGCTAGGGCCTAATCCTACTACTAAACTTATCGTTCTATTTCTGTCGTTTCTCACACCTCGTTTGGTACGATTTCTTCCATTTTATATCACTTTATCCGTTCCCTTTATACTTTGAAATATTTAAACGTAATTCTTTCAAGTGTCTCGCACTGTTATTTTCCTAACGGCGATTTCTCTGCTTTGCTGCAATACATTTTCGAATTGAAGCAACGTGTGTTGTCTTTTCTAAATATTTGTGTTGTTGGGAGGTGTTGACACTTTGTATTTGTTATTTATTTTCCTCGGTTTTTATCTCGAGGGACAGTGCGTGTTTCTTAATGTTGATAGGAAAAGGCTACAATGATCTGAGTGATGTCTGATGGTGATGATGAAAACTATGCTGGTATAAAAAGACGGCTTACTCTGAATGACGAGTACGTGCCGTTCGTTTTATTTCACTTTCCCTCTTATTCCTCTTTCCCCCTTACTCTTCTTTCCCCTCCATAGAATGATAAAAAAAGAAATTACATACACCTCACAACAAAAAGATCCACGATCTACCAACCTTCGTAAAGTTAAATCTAAATGTTCAATATCAGCAAAGAATAAGGGGAAAGCATGAATTACAATAATTTAGAGCGAAGAGATTGTGAAATACTGAATACATGCAGTCTCTTCGGCTCAAAGAAACTTGACACCCACCCCTCTCCCCTTGTGGAAATTTCCACAAAAGCAGGTGCCACACCCAGGTGCGTGCCAGACGAAAGAATGCGTGCCCTGGTATAAACAACATGTAAATATCCTGGAAATATCGATCGAAGAACCAGTTCATTAGTTGAATTAATGGAATCATTGCAAAGATATTGTGATTCTATAGCCTTTCTTTTGGCGCATAGCAGGAAACATCAAACAGTCGAATATAGTAGTGTACTTAATCGAATATCTTATGTTCCCTGAACAATAAAAAAAAAAGGATCAATTAATCAGTCAATTAAAAAGGCAATCACAGATATACTTAAAAGGTCTCGTATGCTGAGACAAATTCACTACGAGTAGGTCCAATGAGATGCAGTCATCACCTGGTTAGACAGCAAAATCATGACAATTTCAGTTCATGCTCATCATAACTGCTTATTACTTTTCAAAGTTTTGGCTATCAACATTCGTTTGTAGGTGTTTTTTGTTTGTTTTGTATGTTTTTCCTCGTGAAAGACGTAATGACTTCTTCATATCGAATGTAAACTGCATGTTTCCGTAAACAAGCCATCAGCTCAGCTGTGGCGTATTCGATCCATCAAACTTGCAGTAACCTCTTAGGCAGGAGCACCAACCACGTGTTTGCACATTGGCACAACCACACACAGCGCGGCATTTTGCGATCATCGTTATAGCAGACTTTCCGATTCCAGTCAGGGTAAAAAAAAAAAATTGGAATACCGGTACTTTCAGAAAATACCGATGTTTAAAATCCAGTAAAATTAAAAAGCCTGAAAACAACGCATGATTATGTTTTATAGTAAACAATAGTTGGAAACACCGAACAGAGTTTTGCATTTGCTCACACAGAAGCTTTCTTGAGAAGATGAAAGCATTCCCCCTCCCCTGCTAGATAGTGGAAGCTTCCATAACCAGCCCAGCAAGTTTCTGGAGGTACATACATGCACTTGTAGTCTTGTACACATGCATTGCGAGAAAGCAATCAATCAACGCTGAACATTGCGTAGTTTGCACTCTTTATCGTGCTGGTGACCAGTGGGGGTGTTTCATCAACGTTTGTCAGCGCTGACAATTTCAGCGAAATCCTTGGTTTTGATTGGATGAGATGCTCTGGTCACTGACTGTTACCATGGTGATTGTCAGCGATGACAACTTTTTGTGCTGACAAACATGATAAAACACCCCCAGCTCGATACTTCGGCATGTGTCGTAATGTTATGTTAAGAGCCTGTAGGCCTTAGAAGTCGAAGAGTTTAATTTAAAATGGCAAAAAGAGGGAGATGGAAAAAATACGGATTCTGGTGGAAAATACGGATTTTGGAGCTGCTGGCTACGGATTTGTGCTTCCAAAGGTTGGCAGCTCTGCTGATCAATCAACATGTGGCGTTACATAATTGTTTCTAACCCAGACCTTGCAGCTATAAAAAGAAGAACCGAGAAAGAAAGACAATATGAACAGACCAGGGTAAGAAATTACACAAGGGAATGGGAGAGGGACCACACAAAACACCTACACACACACACGCAGGTGCACGGCAGGCACAGGCACACACACACACGCACGCACGCACACACACACTGTGACTGCTAAAACCCGTTAGAGACTATTAAGAACAAGGTATCTCAGGCTTGTGTCTGTGGAGAAATGCATGTTATATCTAAATGAAATCTTCCCCACCAAGTTAATACATGTACATGTGTGTACCTGGTAATAGACCTCTACTGCTGATTGTGACTGAGGGAAACGTGGCTCCCTATAAACTCCATTTGGCTCCCTAAAAAGGTCCCTGAGGAGCCCGGCTAGCTTCCTAGAAAAAAAGTTAAGGTGGAGCCCTGGTCCGGTACTTTCCAAACCACATGAATATTCATGATTACGCTGTGTACTGTACATGTACACGCATGCACCGGCAGCACTTGATTACCTCGTTTCTGATTGGTCAGTGAGGGTCGGACTTCGTCTCCATCGCTTAGCCCAGGATTATTTTTTCGTTCTGTTTACACTCACTTGCTTGGCACTACCGCAATTGCGGTGCTAACCCTGCTATTTTGCAGGGCTAGATAGTACAGGATTATTGGCCATGGACATGGTCATATGGTGGGGCTAGCCCACTTTGGCAAAAACGAGTGTAACGTCAATTACGGTATGGTCGCCACTGCGGTAAGGTCGCCAGACATTCACATCGCATGTAACGCGCGCCGCGATCGGAGATCAGGTTGGGCGACGGATTTTCATCACTCTCAAAATACATTTGTAATTCACCTTTTTCCTCCGTAAAAACACAAATAATTTTAGTCAAAATATATTTTACCATATGTAACAGGTGATAAAACCATTTTTAATGCGAGGATGTTTTTGATTTAGAATGGATTTCAGGTGGCAGATTAAGGGAAATTGTCAAACACGGTGACCGACCATGCCTCCTTCATTGAAGCGTACGTATAACACACACCTAATAATATGTGGCCGGCTAGGGGCGGCGAACTAATCCAGTGCCGATATTTAGTTCGCCAGCCCGGACGTGCACAAGAATTACACACAAGTGGCGACCATACGGTAATTGACGTATGTCGTTAAGCAGAAAGTGGGCTAAGGTCGGTAATCCCGTACCAACGGTGGGGCTAAGGCCCCCCTAAGCCCCACCGTTGGTATGGGACTAAGCAAAAATTTACAAGTGTAAAAAGCCCTATCCTCTGCTCTAACGCTAACTGTTAAAGTTAACCTTGTTCGTTGTTACACGTCTAAAGTTATATGTTACCGTCTACGTTAGTGATTCTTCTTTCTTTTCTCCATATAGACTGTCTAAACGTTAGAGAGAAAGAAAAAGAGGTGAAGCGTCTCAATACATATCGCATACATATCCCTGGTAACCCTACAAAGGTTTCGTTACAGCAAAACCAAGTTGGTCGCTTACTTTACCACTGTTTACTTGCAATGTAATTTTAACAATGTAACAGTTACATGTACATTGCATATGAAGTGAAAGACTACCGTGAATTCCGGTCATACAACTACGTCGTATGAATGGACATCACTGTCTCACATCAGACGAGTGTGACGTGCGAGTGTATGGTGAATTTTAATAGTTCTATACAATTTCTGTAAATTCTACCTGAAGTTCCCGTCGACGAAGCACCAAACCCACCAAAGCCGGATGGTTTGCTTGTTTGTCCACCAAATGCACTTGAACTTCCGAAGCTGAATGCCATTTTATTTGGGGATACGCGGCGAAGGCCTCAGATCCTAAATCCCGCTCTTGATTTCACTGCAGATACTGACTTGCTTACGTACATCAAACTCTAGAGGGCGCATCACGAACGCGTCTCTGACATGTAGTGCTACTGTTAGTGTTAGTGCCGTAAATACGGCACTGACATTGGACATGAAGACTGTCACGTCCAACTTTGAACAATCTGTTTTGCGTGCTTATTGTAGTTTACAACCCACTGTGACTTTGGGACATAACCTCGGGCCCCTGTTTGTTTTGTTTGTTTGTTTGTTGTTGTTTTTTTTCATAAAATTGGGACATACTTATAAACACCTGAGAAAAAGTTTGATCTCAGCATCCCAGGATGATCCTTTCTATGCATCGAACAAACCGGATTTTCTTGTTCTTTCTTTTTTCTGTTATACAATTCTGTTATATAATAATCAGGGCCGGCGCAGTGTTTTCAAAAGTGTGGGGCCCACTTCTTGGTTTCATGAGCTAACAAGCTAAAAAAAAAAAAAAAAGGTCCTCAGCTCATCTCTCCCCGTCCACTTCCGGGTTTCTTCAGCTGACAAGCAAAAAAAAAAAAAAAAAGAAAACAAAAAGGGCCTCACCTCATTTTCTCCCCTCCCATTTCCGGGTGTTCAGAGAAAACACATAACCTTACCGCCGCCATACTTCAAGATCCAGGCGCGCCGGAAGCAGTTTTGGATTGGGGGGGCAAACATTGGAGGGGGCTCAAGATTAGACCATGCATATGTTATACAATATACACATACACACACACACACACACACACACGCACACACATCTATTATACAGTCAAACCTGTCTATAGCGGCCACCCAAGGGAAACGAAAAAAGTGGCCGTTATAGACAGGTGGCCGCTATAGACAGGTAATCCAACTTAATGTGCATTGCCTATACATGTACATAATCGTTTAATACATCGATAAGTATTTAATGTACATAAGTACTATGCGTAAGTATACACACGTGTATTTCATGCATTGAACAATGCCGGTGTTTATGAAATTGTTGCACGATTGCATGTGTACAGTCATGAAGAAAGCTTTACACTAGTGCATTATTATGACTGAATAAGTGATGAATGCAGCGGTGGCGATCACTGCACGTTGCCCATGAATGTCTCGCACGGCCACAAATCAGAAAAACACGCCAAATTACCGGCTCTGTGGCCGCTATAGACAGGTTATAATCTACCGCGGGAAACAAAATTTGCGGCCGCTGGCCGCTTTAGACAGGTGGCCGCTATACACAGGGTCTTTAACAGGGCTTTTCTCTCAGGGGGATTTTTCAGTGGCCGCTATAGACAGGTGGCCGCTAAGGCAGGTTTGACTGTATATATATATATATATATATATATATATATATATATATATATATATAAAGTGGCGTACGGTGGGTCGAAACATGGGGGGAACCATAAAGTAATTTTGACGGTCTGTGTGCTTGTGCGTGTGTGCGTGAGCAATAATGGGACTACAATACATTACGGAATGTGATACATTCAACAACGCAGTCATTGAGGAACATTGTAAGTTTTCCTTACGTGGATTATGGAATGACGGTGTGAAACGATCGACAAATTATATACTGTCAGCAACATAAGGTGAATGGCATAACAATAAAATGCGAGCGAGCGAAGCGAGCGAGCTTGAAAATTTTGATATTCTACAGTTCCAAAACTGGAGTTTTAATTGTAGCTACATATTTCGCTTTGAAATAATGGGGTCGCATCGGGCGCAACTGCTAGCAATTATTGGCAGCAACATTAGGAGAATGGCATAACGATTCAATGCGAGCGAGCGAAGCGAGCTGAAGCTTGAAAATTTCGACATTCTACAGTCCCAAAACTGGGGTTTGTAGCTTTATCTTTCACTTTGGAAATTAATGGGGCGGCGCATCGGGCGCAACTGCTGGCAATTACTGGCAGCAACATTAGGAGAATGGCATAACGATTCAATGCGAACAAGCGAAGCGAGCGAGCTTCAAAAATTTTGATATTTTACAGTCCCAAAACTCCCGTTTGTAGCTATATTTATCTTTCGCTTTGGAAATTAAGGGGTGGGGGCATCGGGCGCAACTACTGGCAATTACTGTCAGCAACATTAGGAGAACGGCATAACGATTCAATGCGAGCGAGCGAAGCGAGCGAGCTTGAAAATTTTCACATTCTAGAGTCCAACAACTGGCGTCGTAGCTATGTTTTTCGCTTTAGAAATTAAGGGGGAGGCGCACCGGGCTCAACTGCTGGATGCGAGCGAGCAAAGCGAGCGAGCTTGAAAATTTTGACATTTTACAGTCCAAAAGCTGCCGTTTGTGGCCATATTTTTCCCTTTTATACATATTTATTTTATTTTCTTTGTTTATTCATTTATCTTTATTATCATTATTATTATTATTTTTTATTTTTTTTATTTTTTTTTGGGGGGGGGCTTTTTTTTTTGGGGGGGGGGGGGGCAAAAATGCGTTTTGCCCCCCCCCCCCCCCCCCCCCATTTTTTGGATGGGGGGGGGGGGGGCGGCCGCCCCCCCCTGCCCCCCCAGTTCCGGCGCCTATGTCAAGATCTCTATCTATCAAACTAGTGCCACTTACGTACTTCCGGGTTGAAAAAAGTGTGGGGGCCCAAAGTGATGACATGTATTCCTTTGTATGGTGCACAAAAAGTGTGGGGGCCCGAGCCCCCACGGCCCCCACGGCTGCGCCGGCCGTGATAATTATAGTTATGAAAGAAAAAAAGAAGACAATCTGTTCCAATAAGGCTTGTGGTTAAACAGGTAAAAATGAAACCCTACATCCAGACCCTGTCTGAAATATCGATTGTTTACTCTTATGCCATGTATAATGCATGTATAGAACCCGAGTGGAATGTCAAAACTCCAGCTATTACACTGTGAAAAAAAAAAAAAAAAAGTATTTGAGGTTTGGTTTATCATGAGCAGGACTATATAGATTAAATGCATAGTGTTTGATGATTTTAGACAGGATGTTTGCATATTCATTTATAACATTAGCAAAGTTTTTTTTTTTTTATTGTTATGCTTACTCTTATATAGAGAAAATAAAAAAGAATTTGGAATTTAGTTTATTGTGATTGTAAATGATGTTATATAAGATTTGACTATCATATGATCTGGTATTGTTAATGGATAGTTGTTATTTTCAATAAAAAAAGCTAGAAAGTGGAGTTTTGGAAAAGAAATTAATAAAGTGTTAATAAATTAACGATTTATGCAGTTCCAGAGAAGGATATAAGGAGAAGGATTAAGAATAACTTAACGGAGGGAAAGTAGAGAGAGAGAGAGAGAGGGAGAGGGAGAGAGAGGAAAATAGATTGACTTAGTAAGTGGGAAAGAGAAAAAAAAAACACAGAAGAATGAGACAAAATTATGTTATTAAAGGTTCCCCGAAATACAAATGCATGTTGATTTATGATACCCTCAACATCACTTTTGCGATGCAACGAATATCTAGAAACATTCCATATATTTTGAACTAGTTTTTCTTCTATTTCTTCTTCAGATTACTTGGATACGCCCCCACACACACACACACATAAAAAAATCCTTCCAAACCAATATTCCTGTTGTGACCTCATCTGTCAATCATTGCTAAAGTACTGATATGTTTAACAAAACATTGGAACGCACCTTCCCCTCGACTCAGTATAACTTGTATGCTCCCTCGCCATGCCTTTTGTTAGTCACATTAATATCACCATTGAACATGGTAAATGTAGACACAAGAAGACGGGGTTTATTGCCACTTGGTCTACTATCAGATGGTCTACTACCCAGTTCGTCTAACACCACTATGGCTAAACTCATTTGGTCTACTATTAATTTTGTCTAATTCCCATTTGGTCCAATTCTCACTTGGTCTAAAGCCCATGCAGTTTGGCTAATTATCATTTTGTCTAATGACCAGATGGTCCAATTGCAATTTTCTCTCCTTGGACTTTTCCCATTCTGTCTAATAAACTGCGGGTATTAGACGAAATTGGCATAGCCCATCTGAAAGTAGACCAACTGGTGATGAGTCTAAGTGGCAATTGGACTAAATGGTCATTAGACGGACTGGTTCTAAACGAAACGGAGTGAGACCATGTGCGTCGAGACTACATGGCTATCGGACAAAGTGGGAGTAGACCAAGTTTAGTGATAGATCACCGAAGACGGAGCCAACGGAGAGGGAGAGCCAGTAGAGCGAGAGAGAAAAATGAAAACATAACCGTTGTTTGTAACAACAAAAACAGTCTCAGAAACTGAAGTTTGGTTGTATCATCTTAAGTGCTTTGGTCGTATACTCGAATAGTAAATCACCAGTTGGTTGGAATAATGGTTAGGCTATTTTTGTTGTAAACTCCCGTTCATACTCCATGATCTGATTTCGACTTCTTGCGCTCACAATTTCTCTGCTAAGCAGAATGGTGTTTATATCGTTGTTTTTTTTTTTGTCGCTTTATATACATTGCAGTGTTGTGTTCATATCTGACCGTTTACAGTTGTAATCTAATTTATACTAATGAAAGCGAATAAAGCAGACCCGTTCTAATGTTTATCGACGACGCAAAACGGGAGTAGGAATACGTGTTCTAATATCTGAGTGGCGGAGAAGCGTGGAGTTCTTGGTTGCCATGGTAATGGTAGAGGCAATTAAGTGTATTTTTTTGTGTGTTCTCTGTCTAAAGGGTATACGAGAATTAATTTTGCGCAGAGTCAAGGAGCGTCACGAAATCGTGCCACAGCTCAGGAAAAAGGTCATAACTCACTAGGTTCAGGATAATAATTAGCAAGAGTATAACCTGCATTTAGCTTGCTTCATTTAGAATCGGGTTAGGTCTGATGGAAAAGGCTGTGACGAGGAGATCTGACTTTCGGTTTGCCTCGATCTGATCGACTTTCAGTCTGCCTCTCCATCCACGCATAGCATGATTTTTATGGGACTACAGGAATATCACAGCAATGTATGTACGTATGTGTCAACGTGTGTATGTATTTATGTATATTGTATGTATGTTCGTGCCTTTACAGCCAAAGATATACCGAAAGGACGTTAACTGCGCATCTCTTATAGCTCGTTGCCAGCTTGGCAGAGCGAGAGAAAGTGAAAGGGGGGGGGGGGGGAAGAGAGTTAGAATTTACGCGGCATATCTGTACTGTATTTTCTGTTATATATGTCTTCGTGTTCATACTGTGACGTAAACCCCTATTTGTAAGCGTGACTTATAAAGTGATGTATGCATACTTATGGGATATTTATCAAGAGTAATAAAAAACTACAGGAGATTGTTGTCAGTTTGACGCCCACACAAGGGTTTTTGTGGGGTATATAGTGCGTACGTCCGATCATCGGAGATTAATGTCTTCCATCATTAGTTTCGAAATCACGCAGATGGAAACTTTACTGTAATAAAAAAAAAATTAATATATATATATATATATATATATATATATATATATATATATATATACATCAGTCGCAGATGAATGTGATAACGGTCTATTTTACATTTGTGATCACAAAAGAATGACGTGAATAAAATCATCGCAGACAGATTTATTAATTTGATTTATTCCCACATTAATATCAACGATCGTCACAGTTTCGCAATCATGAAATAAGCATTATCTATTCGTTGTGAGAGAGCAGCAAGAACCTATCACTTTATCACTTTGTTTGGAAAAGAGTCTAAAGTAATTAAAAAACTGGATGCATCGTAACTTAAAAGGAGTAAAAAAATACAGAAAAAAATATATGTACTTAAAGACGGGAAGGTGAGAAGATATTTTTTTTTTTTTTTTTGTCCTTGTAAAGCTTGACATGACAGCTGGTGTGCGCAGAATGAGGGCAGGATGTATATTGACACCTTATTTATGACGTCATAAGTATCACTACACCTTAAGAGAAGCCGTCTCTCTCAAGATAAATGATTACCTACTGGTGACATGGCAACCGCAGAGTCTTTATGTTTAATCAATGGAGATGTAGCCCCGTGTAATCTACCCGAGACCAATAAACAGAAAGACTTTTTGCAACATTAGTAGGATCAGCAAAGGTTCGGTCCAGACATAATTCACAGCATCACGAAACACATGATGACATGCAGGCCCGGGCCACATTGATAAACCAGGAGAAAATGTCACACTCGGCATGAGAGCATTATTGTGCTCTTTCTTCGTGAACATTGCACGTGATTTATTTGAGCACATGACAGCCACGCTCTGTTCATAACCATTTGTTTACGCGTTTCGACACGAAATTGGCATTTCTGGTCCGTCGACGGGATACGCTGTGAATGGACTTCTTGAGACCGAACGAATGTGACAAGAATTATCGGATCATTGACTCAAGCAAGTCGTAGACAATCTGCATAATATACACACTTCTAAGGATAGATTTTGATTCCTAATCGTCAAATGAGAGAGGTTTACCGAGAATGAGATGATGGCCGATTCACATTGACACTGGGATGATGCAGAGGGTTCCCGCGTATCCAATTCTCGTCGCTCTATTATAGGTAACTAATGAAGCACTTTGCATTTTATACTGTCCGACTCAAGCTTTTATACATGAAAGATTGACTGTGAACAAAGCAAAACAGAGGGAACGGACATGTTTGTTTGAAGCTTTTGAGGTTTGTTTTGTTTCGTGTTCACTTAAATCGGAGAAGATGATTCCGCAAAATACCACAAGTTCTTGACAACCGCTCGCAGCCACTCGTCATGATAAATTCGATGTTACGTTATAATAACGAAATAACTGAAGCAACATCTGCACGAAGTGTGGACATGCCAACGACAACGGTAACATCAGAGAGTTTAGTGAAATTTTTACAATTGAGTATCTGTTATCTAAACTATTACATGTTGTTCAGTAACGCAGTGATGAGCCATTCGATGAATTTGGCATCCTTGTGAGAGGTAATATAACGTCATTGCTGTACATAGGGCCTATAAGATTCATCATTTTCATTCCATTTATTCATTTTCACCTTCAAAAAATTGTAAATTCACAAAAGTTATCATGCTAAAAAAATGAACATATTCTAAATATGTCAAAATATAACATTATCACACGATATAGGTTTTAAAGAAAAGATGCATAATATTTACCATAATCAATTTAATGATTGGTTACTTATGGGGAAAATTTTAAAGATAATTAGGCAAGGATGACGATGTCGAAATTATTCATAATACAGTAGACATTATATAGTCAAGACTATACATTGTGATGTATGTATTGTATATAGCGTTGTATATACGTTTTCAAAGAATACAATTAGATACATTGGCGCCAAATGCTAGAACGAATTACCAACCGTTATCACAATGCTAGAACGAATTACCAACCGTTATCACAGAATATATAGCACTCTCATGTTGTGAACGTAGATATAGAATGTTTGTTTATTTGTTTTTTATCCAAAGCGAAACTGAGTAATCTTTGTACTAAACCGACCCTTTTGCTTTTTGTTGTGCCGTCTTTTCTTATTTGCTGCCTAGTTTTAATTCTTTTAACCGATAGCTTTACTCTGCAAATGTGTCTGATCTTTAGATTGTAATCTGCATCGCATCCATCGTAAAGGATGCGATGCAGATCACATGCTTCTATTTCTCGAGCTCGACAGATTTCATGTAATTATTATTAAAAATAATAATGCTATTTTCTCTCTCTCTCTTTTGTGTTTTCCTGTAAATGTGGTGTACAATAATGTGTAGGTGAATTTGTATACTCTTTTCTGCATGTGAAATAGATGTATTGAAGTGAATACTATCTATCTATCTATCTATCTATCTATATATATACATGTATATATATATATATATATATATATATATATATATATATATATACCACACACACACACACACACACACACACACACACATGATACGTGTATATAGTCATATATAGATATAATTCTCTTTCCTTTTATTTTTTCAGACTGGACATGAGATGCAACACCTCGGAATAGTCGGTGGTTTCCATGGGGATGCTAAGCAACGTCTCCATCTTCCTCCCATGAATCTCAGCCGTGGCGATGAATTGGAAGAAGAGATCCTCCAACCAAACTACGCCCTCTTCTCTTTCTTGATCATCTTAATGCCGGTCATCGTCATCGGCAACTTCCTGACTGTCTTCATCTTTTTCACCACGCCAAAACTTTTCAATCAGACAGGTAACGAATCCAGAGTTCACATCGTAAATATAAAAGACACAAACAAGTATGGCACTTAGAGGATATGTACAGTAATGAGTTTGACCCTGTGAAGAGGTTATAGTTGGGCCAAAAACAAAAGCAAGTAGGCGAGAAACACTTAATTTTTGTTTTTGTGGCATGCAGCAGTAAAATCTGTTATGTTGTGGGCATACGGTTGTGTTAAAAAGATCATGTTCGATCACTATAATTATCATCATTTATTGTATAGTTGTAGTAGTAGGAGTGATAAAAGTAGATGTAACATTAGTAGCAATAACGAGAAGGGCAAAGTAGCATTTTATTTTGTAGTAGGTAGATTAAGAATCATGGTATACAGACATCATGTTTGTAGAATATAAAGTTACTGTATGATAGATGCAATAATAAGAGCTCCGTAATAGCACCGGTAATTTTAGTTTAGGGGACCAGTGTAAGGCATGGCGTCCACCAGGGCACGGACAAGACGCAGAAAGCAATTGAGTAATTCCGCACTCATTCGGCAACCTCTCCGCACGTTCTTGAAACTGAATGAAAGAGTCCGTTCACTGTCCTAAACATGTCCTAAACATACTTATTAACATGGCGTTACCGCACCTTCGGGAGAGAGAAAAATTTCCGCGTCCAGACTTTGAACTAGACTAAAATTTTGTCGCGGAAATGAACTTCCTGACACCTTCGGCAACCTGTCGTTAGGACATCGTCAGGACATCCCGCCTTTCCGTAACATTTCTGCAAACGCTCCTGAAAGAATCCTGCGGTGCTGGCAGCTTCGCAAATGAAAGCGGAAGACACATTTTTGGACAAAACACGAAAGAGTCAACAGATTCCTACGAGCAAAAGGATTTTGA
Source organism: Diadema setosum (assembly GCA_033980235.1). NCBI lineage: Eukaryota > Metazoa > Echinodermata > Echinoidea > Diadematoida > Diadematidae > Diadema > Diadema setosum. The sequence continues at coordinate 3,737,511 of CM067068.1, forward strand.
AAGTGAAAAATCAATACATCCTTAATCCTATGAAACATTAAAAACTCAAAGAAGGGGAAAGAGTGAGATCCCCATCCTAGCCCCGCAGCCGAACCTCTCTTCCTCTGATGAGGAACCGGTAAGTGTCACCACTTCCCGGCGCCCAGTGAAGAAGGCACAGAAGAAGGCAGTAGATACTTTGTCCACAGTAACTATAGGAAGAAGAGGAAGCAGCCCCTCCGCACCGATTAAACATTAAACTTTTTTTTTGTTTCGTTATTTTCAGAAATCATTTTCATTTGAGGGATTTTTAATAGTTGCCATTACATAGCACATCATTTTGTTAGTTTCAAAATCTGAAATGTGACCACCCACCTCATAACTAGGTCAAAGTCTTTTTTTTTTCAAATTTTCATGCTTACGTCAAACATCCAAGCTTGAAAAAAAAAAACAACAACCATATCTAACTTGTTAGAATTGGACCATCCTAACCCATTCAAAGGGGGCCAGGACCAGTGCTACCTGAGCATCTCTCACAGCTTGTATATGAAGCAATAAGGCAAAGTGAATTTCGGCTAGTGTGACCTCCATGACGGCTAGCAGTCATATTATGAGAAAAAAAAAACCGAAAGTCGGCTCCCAATTTATAGCCTTGCCCTATTTCTTTATACTGTCCGCATATCTAACTTATGTTGTTGGCAGATCATCCTAATTGTCCTCGTTCATGATTTTACCACTCCTGGTGTAACCCTGTTGTGTCCGCACTTTCCGGCTACGATTAGCATATTCCGGGGTATTTCGCCCTCTTCCTGAGTGATTCCTAGGACACTCCAAGGAATGTTTGCAGTCAGTCCGCAGAGATTCCTGGGACATGTAGGAATATCCCAGGACAAGCCGATTCGCACATTTTTTCTGCGTCTGACGCGGACAGGATGCCAAAATGACAGAATTTGCTTCCGCAACCCTTCCTAGGCTTGTCCGTGCCCTAGTGGACGTCAGCTCTTAGGAAGAAGTTAAAGGACACTGTTCGGTCAGATGTGAGGATATTATAAATTTATTTTGAACATCATGTCAACATTCCCTGTTTTCTACTTTTTTGATGTCATTATTTTTGCACTTCATTTTGTTTTTCGTTTCTTTGCCAGCACTGTGTTTGATCAATCTCGCCATTGCCGACCTCCTGACGGGTGCCATATTTGTGCCTTTCAGTCTGCCGTGTGCCCTCCACGGGGAATGTCTCGTCAGGTGGAGTCGCAATGCGTGTCTTACCGTGATCATCATGTCATACTCGTGCATCGGGGTGTCTGGTGGCACCTTAGTTATCGTCAGCATTGACCGATTCCTTAAGATTAGCCGACCACTCCGCTACCACACGATCTTCTCGAAAAGGAGGGCGATAGCTTGCCTGACATTTCTCTGGATGTTTTCCGTATCTGCCACGATTTCATTCGTCTTGAGTAATCCAAGCATTGTTGTATTTGACCAAGACTATTACCACTGTGGTTTACAGTCAAATAACATAAACGCGCGAGCTTATACGTACACCATCTCCATTGGTTTTTTCGCGCTGCCTGTGCTCGTGATGACCGCATGCAGTGTGAGGATAGCGCGTATCGCGCGTCATGCGCGTTGCCAGATAGCCAACCAAGAGGCCGTAACAGATACGCATAATCCACAGACGAACGGAGTCCTTGAACGGTATCGTGCGCGCAGGACGGACATGCGCGTCGCGGCTCGTGTCTTCACCGTCGTACTTGCGTTCTTCGTGTGCTATCTACCGTATAACGTGGAGCTTGTCTACGCCAGATGGACATCAAAAATGTTTCCAGGCGTATACTCCCTAGCGGCAATGTTAATGGTGGAAATAAATAGTGCTATAAACCCTATCATCTACGTCGTCACCTATGCGACATTTCGACGCGCACTGTCTCGACAGCTGACGAAACTCGTGGGTCGTCCAACGAGATCCAATTCCAACGTTTGGACAGTGACTGTTATACCATCACGTGGTCACGGTCAGAGTCGAAATGACTCAGGAATTTGACGTTGCCACAAACATATTCAACCTCTGATGTTAGATCAAGAGACAGGGCCGGGGGGGGGGGGCGAGCCCCCACTTTTTTTTTTTTTTTTTTTTTTTTTTTTTTTGGCACCATCCGGAAAACATAGGGTGTCACTACTTTGGGGACCCCACTTTTTTTTTACCCCGGATGTGGCGCATAGAAGGAAACCTGGAAGGATTTTTTTTTTTTTTTTTTTTTTTTTTTTGCTTGTTAGGTGATGAAACCCGGAAGGCGCCCCCTCCCCACCCCTCCCACCTTTTGAAAACATGGCGCCGGCCATGAAAGAAACCTGGGGATAATAAACGAAGAAATGTTCTGAACACTTTGTTAATGTGATGTTGAGAATCTTGTTTAGTCTATTTCTGGGACGAACAAAGCATCATATAACGCCAACAACAACCATAGAAATTTATTTGAAATGAATAGGCGTAATTTCATAACGGTCGATGGAGATATATGCCTTTGACAATACATATGGATTCTAGTGTTATTGTGCTTAATTTATTGTTTAGAAATTATATGTAATGTTACAAAATGAAAGGTTTCTGTAAGATCAGGAATAGGAAAATCAACAAGATGAAAGAAAAAAAAGTTCATTCATCCGAAAACATATTGAGATTCGTGATTCCGAAGGTTTGTTAGCAGGCATCTTATTTCATTTTCGGATTAACGAAACTTCGGGATAACGAGCTTTTTTTTTAATTTCGGATAACGAACCTTCGGAGTAACGCCCGAATGCTCGGAATAACGAACCCCTTTTCATTTTCAGATTTTTAAGTGAACGGAATTTGTGTGTGTCGGAATAACGAATCATTTAATTTTGGATTAAGAGCCTTTGGAATAACGAAAACTGCCAAATTCTTGTGCGCTTATAGTACGTATCCAGAAGCTCATAACCATGCGTCGTGTTCTGTATGGATTTGTCTTCTTACAATTCCTGACAAATATCGTGGTTTGTTTGTTTTGTTTTGTTTTTTGTCGATGGATAAGACTTTTATGATGTTGACGATAAGGAAGATGAGAGTGTTATCATTACAGTAATTATTGTTACTCATGGCGTTACTGGTACAATCGTTATCTTCAACACCGCGCATTTGTTATGAAATGGAAAATGCAGCAGCAGTACATGCATGTCTAAATGTAACCAATATTCATTATGCTCAAAATGCCTAGTGAGGTAGCAAGAGCAGTCTTAAGCATTGTTAAATTGTTTCACCGCAATTTCCGTTATAAAAGAAAAACACAATAATTATCATGTAATATATCATATTCATACAGGAAGAAAATGGGGAGAAATAGAAATATCACCATCATGCACTCTGGTTGTGATGTAACTTGTAGTAGGCATTATGTCATGTACTACATAACAGATAACGCTGTGAGAAAAGTGGTGTGAAAGAAGGAAAGAATTGAAGTAAATGATTGAATATCCTTCAAAATGAAAGACGCTGTTGCAGCGTCACTGTCTTCCCTATATAGGAACGAAAACAAATTAAAGGAGATGGACGACACCATCTTAATCAATCCAAGAGTCGTAGTATGGCTATTTCTTAATATTTCTTATCCATGTGTTACACTTGAAACCATGAATCATGCTAACATTTCTTAATTATGTGTGTCCAAAGATCATGAATACAAGATTGATTCCAAGTCGGTGAAATTACAATTTATATACCTTGACAAGTAGGTGTGCATTTCCGGGAAGCAGACCATACATACTAGTTAGTATGGCCTCGCATCTTCGTGGAAAAACCAAGTTTATGATCGTTACTTCCGGCAAAAGGAGGTTCTTGCATCAGAGAGTAATTATACGCTTTTGAGAAGCATGATTGCTTTGTTATCACACAATGAATCAGTGTCCAGCAATATGTTCAGACGTTTGAATTTCATTTAAGGTGCGCAATTGTTAGCGATTTCCATTGCTTAACATTATAATGAAACGCATATGACGACGGCAGACAGACTTGATTTATCAATATTGTCCCATCTCGTAGACCCACCAGCAGTCAACGTTCTGGAGATGAATTCCGTTGTAACTATTTACGTTAACGTCCCGAGGCCGGTTGACCAATACGGTGGTCCCGTTGTCCTAACAACGTCAAATTAGATAGGGCGTATGATTATGTCTTTGTTTTGTTTGTTATCCTTTTAGCTATGCGTTCATTTCTTTATTAATTGATAGAGACAAGGTTTGTCAGACTCAAGTACTGCCGTCGAGACATCGATGATTAAACCATGGAGCTGCCGTTATAGCTCCACGATTAAACCTAAAATTTTACCCAGCGCTTGTTCACTTCGTCCGTGCAAAGAGGTATAACTGCATCCTCGTGTTGACACACTGATTACTGCATGCACATCGATGTTTTTTGATAGGACCAATGTCTATTCAAAGACAAGGGCGTAAACGGAGGAGGCGAGGGGCGACTGAGTTAGGAGAAGTCTAGGCAATCGATGTGAGTTTTGTTTTGTTTTTCTTCTAATGTAAAGTAGTTGGTTATTCGGTTTTATCTGGCAGAATGTTACATCATGGAGCTACATGTTTACATGCATCTCACACAGATTTACGTGCACAGGCAAAATACAATATTATTGCGTCGAGAAAATAAATTCCAAAATTAGTGACTATAAATGAATTTCGTGTCCAAAAAAGAGAAGAAAAACTGTGAATCATATACATTCTGCGTTCCATCTGCATTTATTATAATTCTAATTATATATATATACACATACATATATATATATATATATACATATATATATATATATACATATATACATATATATATACATATATATACACATATATATATATATATATATATATATATATATATATATAATATACGAATAATTTATGAGTTGTGAGTGCATAGGGTACGAATATCGCACGAGGCGCGAGATAAGCCACTGGTCTATTCAACAAGGCGCGTAGCGCCGCGTTGAATAGACCAGTGGCGAATCTCGCGCCGAGTGCGGTATTACGTGCCCCAATGCACGAACAAAATCATAAATTATTCGTTTTATACAACACCTTGTCCACAATCACAGTACTAAATTAGTGACCGCCAACTCAGGAAGGCCCAAAAATAAATGTAACAATTAGGCAGAGAATTGTAAACCACCCTGTGTACTGCTTTCAAACACTCGTCATGATTCGACCACACAGTCACAGGAATCACAAACTCCGCAGGGTCTATACCCATTCTACCCTAACGTTAGATCGAGTTAGGCCCGACTGTTAGGCCGATCTGAGATGTCGGTAGATCAGAGACTCCAACTCTCCCGTTTTCGACGGGAGATCTCCCGCCGAAAACCCATTTTTGCAAAATCTCCCGTTCTCCCGTTTGAGATTTAATTTCTCCCGCCCTGGCTCTTTGTCTCCCGTTGGAAAGGATTTCTTGCATATTTCTATCGTATGTTGAAAAAATAAGCCTTAGATAGCACCAGAGAGCATCTAGAACCCTAGGAATTTCGCGCTTCGCACACATCAACTTTGAGTCTCCCGTTTGCTCGGGGTTTCAGTCGGGAGAATCTCCAGATCAGAAGGTACTTTGGGTTGGAGTCTCTGGTAGATCTATAGTAGGTCTAGACTTTGTTTATTTCCGAAAATGATTTTGTATAAAAACACAGAAAAAAAAATCAAATTACGGTTTCTCAACTTGAAATGAAGTCTTGATTTTGGGATCACTGTGGTCCAAGTAGCAGATCAGAGTCAGAAATAAAAACACAGCAGTAGGTATAAAAGACCGCGCGATACATGCAACTAGCTAGGTAAAGTAGCTGCGCGTACACGTACACGTTAACGTTGCAGTACTCCGCCGCGCCTGGTCTGTGAGACTTACCGGCAGCGCAGCGCAGCCGGCCAGCACGTACAATGTAGTTTGCTGGCGCTTTGCTACGGGTGTGAGCCACAGAACTCTAGCTGTGAGCGGCCATGCATTAGTAGCCCCCCGCGAAGCCGTGCTATAGTACCTTCGAGCCGTGCAATAGGCCCATGCCAGGGGCCTATTGTATGGCTGTCACTCTCAATGAGTTTGATAGGTATTTTCTATTGAATGTCATGTGACATGTTCTTGGCCAATCACAATTCGACATCATTCTGAGGTGTTGTAATATATATATATATACATGTTGAGATTTCACGTATTGGCTCCACGAAGAAATGCAGAAACAAACTGGCAATGCATTTTTGGCCAATATAGAATGAGTTTATTCAACTCAAATTTTCGGCGTCCTACGCCTTCTTCAGGAGTCTTGACAATGACGGTATCAAAACAAAGCAAAACAAAACTTGAAAATCGTAGAGCACACTCTACGAGTTCAATTTGTTTTGCCTTATTCTGTTCGAGTGTTTGCAAATTGGTTGCTTTTTGTTTACGTCCTAAGCCCTTGAAAAAGACCGAAAGCTTGCGAGCAATAAAAGGCAAAGTGAAGTATACTGCAACGTCTGCCAGCAGCCCGTTCCTCCGTCGCAACTATATACTGTATTATATATAATTATGTGTGTGTGTGTGTGTGTGTGTGTGTGTGTGTGTGTGTGCGTGTGTGTGAGAAGACAACAGCTTCTTCTTTTTTTTTTTGTTCATATTAATTTCATTGTGCTGTTGTTTTATGTGCACACAGTATGTTTTGCCTCATGCATGCTCTGGAGTATCTGGTAAGACAGATAAATGTGCGTTATCATCATCATCATCATCTCTATCAGTATTTTATCAATATCACCTTATTGTAAGGGGAATTTCATTTGATGACTCTGGGTGTATATTGTATGCGTTACATTTCGAGAAGGGCAAGCATTCGCAATGAAGTGAAACGTTCGTCTATATACTGATTTGTTCAAAAGTGCAAAAAGATGAGACGACGTCAGAATGAGTTACCATCTACGCTATCGGTTGCCATGCATGTTTGATGCTTCACGTTCCTTCATGAAATATGACCTTTGTCACGTGTCCAAGCATGTCGCACTCCCTATAAATGTCATCCGTTTTGCTATAAAAGTATTTTACCCAGCAGCGGTCCCGTTATTCGGAAACGTGACGCACGACGACGAGGTGACAGAAAAAGTTGTCTTTCTTCAAGGAGATGGTTGAGATAAAAAGTTGCCTGTTCATTGATGACGCTGTATCTTGAGAGCGTAGACCTCTTATCAATACACTTCGAACGCGAATGAAATCGGTCTTACATCACTGGTGGCAGACAAGCTACAAAATATGAGGCCTTTGTTTAAAGATGATATTGTAAAAAGTCAAAAGGTAGTGCCATTAAATGATTTGCTATCTCGTGCTTGACAAGATCGTGTTCGCATTTTCTTCGCCACGGCTGATATATCAACCGCGAAAATGTTACGATGAAGGGATTTTTATATTGCAGTTTCTTTATCTGATTTTTCTTGTATCAGTTACATTCAATCTTCAATCTTTAGTAGTAACAAATGAAGTTACTGCCTCGAGTTGATCGAATCTAATGGTACCATAAACTATAATGAGGACAGCAGAGCGAAACGTTCGGCTGGCATGAGGATGCGAACGATTCATCTGAGTATTTGACAGCGCGTTGCCAAGCAACCAAATTGGAACGATCAGGCAATTATCTGTCAGGATACCGAGTTGCTGATGGACTGCTTTACGTAAACGACTCACATGAACTCGAGATACGTTGGAAAATTGTTGCAGAACACACAATCAATGATCTGATAGCTCTGTCATCTTTCATCAGACTTTATCCGTCAACTCAATCTTTTCTTCCAGACGTTGAATGTCCTCGTTCTTAACAGTGATTGTGCTTTCGTTTTACTGTTTCATCCACTGGAATTGTCTACCACTGTCAGAAATGTACGTATATTATAGTCTTTTGTTGTTCTTTACTTATGAGGATGATGATAATAAATCTTTGTTCAATTCTATGTCCATATTTACGATTTTTGTGGAAGCATACACTGTGTTTTACTGGAGTGCAGAGCGCTTGGAAACGTGAGTATTGCGGCTTGTTTATGCTCCGTATAGCTCAGTTACCATGGTTTCTTAATTTAAAACGTACTATTTATTATCGAACACCAGTTATTCGGCAAATTCCTTTTTTAAAGGGTAGAATAGAATGACGACGTGAAATGCAATTTGCGTCAGAGATGCGATGAAAATTTTCATCTTAATAAATAGATGATGATTGTTAATAATGATTTGAAATATAACTGTTCTTTTGCAGTGACATTTCTGCTGCCGAGGAAGAGGACATTAATTTTGGACATGATGCTTTGATTATATGATTTGATATCTTTATGATATATACATAAAAAAAATAACTGTTAATTCGTAGTTATAGTTCCATCTGAAATCAGCGACTGCATGCGGTAGGGCAAATAATATGTCTATTTTGTTTTCTTTCCTTCAATTCGACCATCTCGGCACTTTCTCTCATGCTTATAGCCGTTGCTTTTGGAAGCCAAATCTGCCGCATCAACACGACGAATTCGATTTCATTCATCAAAGCTCTGCACGGGATGATTGACTTCTGAAGAATATGGTGGCATGCTCCTGCGATAATTGCTCCGATCTTATATTCTCCAAAGACTTAGGGCTACAGGGTTAGGGGTTTTGGTTTAGTTTGACGTGGGGATTAGGATTAGGGTTAGGATTACGTATGTGGGTAGAATTTATGTTTGATTTAGAGCTATTTAGCGTGCAGGTATTTCATGGGAGCAATGGTTGCAGGAGCAAATGTCATGGAACCGGAGAATATAGATTGTGTCTAAAATTTCAGTTCTCTACCATGTGTATTCCTTTCAACCCTTTTCCCGCAATAGAAAAAGAAACCCAAGCTCTCTTTTTCCTGAGAAAAATGACTACGGATTTCTCTGACTCTACTCCATATCATTGTCTATAAGTTGTCTGAGGGCGGTGAGTTGGCTCAGTCGGTAGCGCGTCTGCCTCACGATCACGCGGCCCGGGTTCGAACCCGAGTCTGGACTGAGCAATGTTGTGTGGAAGCATACCGTCCCCTCTTGTGATATGAGGCAAAACACTCTGTTCCTCGGATAGGACATAAAATGGAGGTCCCGTGTATGAGAGAGTACAACTCATGTACGTAAAAGATCCCGCTTCATTCATTCATCGCAAAGAGCAGGGTGTTTAACCCGGTGAAGTGGTCCCACCTCACATCCAGCTGGACCCCATGGAAGACCAGCTTAACGTCGCTGAATATGGGCTATCCAGTCATCTCTCAGATAGAAATGAACAAAGAAAAAGAAAAGAAAGTTAGATGAGGAATGTCTCTCTTCCATGCACCTCCCTGGTTAGATAACAACATCGATCAGGGCTATTTGCCGATGAAAGAAAAAGATTCAAAGAGCGAAAAAATGCAAAGTACACAGTTCATAAATTATTGTTGATTTTTTAATGTTTTAATGTAATTAGGCGAACATGATATCTTTTACAAGTTTAACAACTTACGACGTATTTACCACATAACGTACTGATTGCCATCATTTGAATTTCAACCGCAGGTATGATATATAATGCTTAGCCAGGATCATTATGTTTATCACGATTATCATAGTGATACCTCCACGAGCATGGCTCTTCAACTTCGAAACACCAGCCAACTACCAATCGGCCATGAAGCGGCTGATGACGAGTCCGTTGTCACCCCACCCAACTACGCCTTCTTCACCTTTTCCTTCGTGCTCATGTTCGTCATCGTGATTGGTAACAGCCTGACAATCTTCATCTTTTGGACCACGCCCAAGCTCTTCAACCAAACAGGTACTTGGAGATGTCCACTACCGCTTGTAGTAGTGTCCTGGTTTCGTTGACAGTAATAGTTCTTTATTCAAAAGCTTCTGTATTCCAACGGTTCGTTAATCCGAATAATGAAATAATTTTCGTTACTCCGAAATAATGAAATAAGGGTTGTTATTCCAAAAGTTCGTTATTCCGAAACGAACAAACTCCCTTTGCCTAGATGTTCGTTAATCCGAAAATGAAATAAAGTTCATAATTCTGAAGCGTATATATATAATCCAAGAATAAAGCAAGGTTCGTTATTTCTAAAATTCGTTACTCCAAAAAAGAAATAATGTACGTCATTTCGGAGTTTCGATGTTTCGAAAAAATTAAATGAAATTCATTATTCTGATGGTTTTCTAAAACAAAAATGAAATCAGGTTCGTTATTCTGAAACACACCAATTCCCTGTGCCTAAATATTCCAGAATCTGCAAATGAAAAAGGGTTCTTTACTCCGAACTATTTGTTGCGTTATTTCAAAGGTTCGTTGATCCGAAAATGGAATACACTTCGTTAAAATAGTATAAGGTTCATAAGTCCAAAGGCTCGTGAGTATGCACCTTCTATTAATTTTCGAATTAACGAACCTTGTGCCATTTTTCGGATTAACGAACCTTCAGAATAACGAGCATCACCAAAACATATTTGGTGAAATTCAAAATTACGCATAAAGTTAATTGTTCTGTGAGTTGCTTATGCTATGATATCTGGTTTGTTTCTATTTGTTTTACTTTGTTTTGTTTTTGACAGCACTCTGCTTGATTAATCTTGCCATAGCTGACTTCATGACGGGTATTACATTCACTCCTTTCGGGTTGCCTTGTGCTCTACGAGGCGAATGTCTCGTTCGATCCAGTCGAGCCGCGTGTCTCACGGTCGTCATCCTTTCGTACTCCTACGTGGGCGTGTCCGGCTGCACCCTCATCATCGTCAGTATCGATCGATATCTGAAGCTGAGTCGACCACTCCGCTACCACGCCATCTTCACCAAGAGGACAACGATCACCAGTTTGGTCCTCGTGTGGATAGTGGTGTTCACCTCCACTTTATCCTTTATAATGTACAATCCACACATCATAACGTATGACGTTGATTACTATCATTGCGGATTGCAGCCAACTCACGAAGATGCACTTGCGTACACCTACTTCATAGACTTTGCTTTCTTTGTGTGTCCAGTGGGTGTAATGACTGTTTGCAGTCTGAGGATTGCTATCATTGCTCATCGGGCACGATGCCAGATTCGGAGCCAGGAGGCGGCCATGGATGCGCGTAATCCAGCGAACGGAATCCATTCGCGTCGTCCCGTCACGACGGACATGCGCGTCGCCGTGCGCATTTTTGTCGTCGTTTTCGTCTTCATTGTGTGCTTTATGCCTTACTGTTCAGAGCTGGTGTATGCGAGAAGGACTTCGAAGACATTTCCCAGTAAAATATCCCTAGCAGCACTGACAATGGTTGAAATGAATAGTGCTATGAATCCCATTATCTACGTCACCACCTATGCTACATTTCGACGAGCCCTGGCCCGGAAACTGACGAAACTCTGCGGACGTTCCACAAGAGCTAACTCCCTGATTTGGACGGTGACGAGTTTGCCACCACGAGACCGTTCTCAGAGTCGACAGAATGCGGACGCCGTGATCTCCCCCTCGACACATTCTGAGAATCTGAAATCAGTATGAATTCTCTTCTAATGAATTCGTACGTGATGACATAAACTCATTTTGCCTGGTTTGAGGGTGTACTATATAGACTTGAAAGCAATATTTCCTCGTGTGATCTTCTGGTGACTTTTGTATCTACATGTCCTGGCAGAGCAATACATTGTAGTGAAAGAGACTCTCTCATTCGCTTTAATTATTATATCTTCATCTGTGGCTTGCAGAATATGATTCATGTATCACCTAAATGAACAATTTTCATCCTTTGAAGTTACACGGAATTATATATGGGTTTCATATGAACGCAATGTGTAAAGCTACTTACAGTAGGCTAGAGGGCCTACTCGGGCTTGATAATAAGTTTCTAGATTCATTTAGTCAATTTTATAATGATGTTCGTTAACTGACTCTGTCCTTTTCGATTCCTTGATATTCGGACAAAATGTCCTTCAGTGGCGGATCCAGAGGGGGGCACACCGGGCGCGCGCCCCTCTTAATATTTTGTTAAAACAAAAGAAATAAAAAGGCAAAAAAATTGGGAAGGGGGTACGTGCGTCCCCCCCCCCCCCTTAATTTTGTAAAGGGGTCTCCCCATTACGGAATTCCTGGATCCGCCCCTGCCTTTGCACATGAATTTGGCACCTAGTAAAAGCTTAAGTGAATTACAGATACAACTGGTCCTTTTTCATGCAATGCGATGATTCAATACAGGAATAGTCTTATTACAGATGAGACCCATATGCGCTCTGCAAAATTAGCATTTTATCTCTAAAGTTCTGTTACGCATTCAAATATCGTAAAGAATTTTCAAATCTTTATCTCAAGTTGATGATAGGTCTTTTTAAAGTTATTTCCACTTGGATCACCCATTGTGTTATCTTTGTGATGTGTCATGAGAACGTTATTTCTCATTAGCATCCCATAAACATTTCTTACACAAACTAAAGTATTCAGAGTCTTTATCAAAACTAACCAGGGCACATTCACAAGCGGACCTGATCACG